>BSBK01007220.1:0-5000 GCA_027943335.1 Chamaecyparis obtusa | reverse complement strand
AAACACCCATTTGACAAAACATCGACACCAGAAAATTAAAGAAATACACCCAAAAAAATACTTCAATTCCACACCTATGTTGCAAGTGTAAATACAAAATATGATAGGTAACATATAACATTATGAATACCACTAATCCCAATTTCCACAATATAGCTCAAAGAAAACATCGATACCAACTTCGGTTAATGACTGTGGTAGAAAAACCTGATTCCACCTTATAACCAAGTCTATACAAACTGAATACATTATGATGCTACAGTGCTCCTAACACAAGGTACAGTGCGAGAAGAGCTAAAGAAGTTTTTAACAAGAAAACTCATGCTGGTTCCATACTGTATTAATATGCCGATTCTCAAACCCGACTAACTCCCTTAACACTGTCCAAAGCAAGTAAACATCGACACCAAAACACACAAGGAAATAACCATATAACATCTACATAACTATATTCCATAGTTTGGCACAGAATTTACTAAAACATTGCCAAAACCAAACTCAGAATAGAGAAAACCCCTCAACACATTATGCTCGAAAATAGCATAAAAGAACATGTATTTAATACCACACTAAAACCAAACACTTACTAAACAGTCATTTGTTTCCAAATTTCTCCACTAATCACAACATTTAATAACTAGATTAACTTCTTAACCCATCCAAGAAAAAGACCGATTCATGACCGAACTCACAAAATGTACAAACACAGAACTTCACATTTTATCGACTAACAAACAGTAGTAATCTACATTCCATTAATTCATTTTCAGAATCATAAAATGGAAATAGAGGATAAGGTAAGAGATGCCCCTGCCTGGTATTCATGTGAGGAGATATCCAAAACTGAAATGCCGAAGCTAGCGCCTGCCTGGTGAGCTTCCCAGACTGCCAAAAATGTCGTGCAAGAGAGCCCAAAATGCAAAGATAACAGTATAAAACACCCAACTTCCTAAATGACCATGAACAGAAGGGTTAAACTTTGTCGTGATAACCCCTTCCATTCCAAGCCACTTATCATGAAGGATACAACAGTAACATGGGTCCATAACCAACTGTTTAACCAAAATGTCGCAGCATAACATGGTGAAAAAAAATGGAGTCATATACAACTGCAACTCTTAACCAGAGCTAATGGCGGACTTCAAACACAACAATGAATTTCCATCGATAAGTTCATTCAATGCAAACTTATCTGTTGCAGTAAACACAACTCATTACCTACCAAATGTCCATCCAAGTACAATTCCACAACCCGAAAAATAGCTTAAACCCCACTAACACCTCAATGCGAATGATAGTGCATTAAAACCCTACCGTTAAGTAATGTTTTAGAGCCAGAATATAATAAGAAGACTTAGGGATAGGTTAATACATATCTTTGCTAATAACATTAGTCATTTACTAACTTAAACATCTAGGATAACAGTGCATGACAATGCCAAATAACTAACACTTCTATCACACTAACCTCCTACTAACATACAAAATAGGATATACTAACTTAGTTAATTCATATAATTTAGTAAATGAAATACCACATACTTACTAAAACATTCACTCATAATTATATGTATAAAAATACATATATACAAATTCATTTATTTGAATTCAGAATTTGATTAACGTTAAACAACAATAATTCTCTATATACTGTCTATACACATTAAGATACAATTAACCATACATAATAATAATAATGAACCAATAATCTGACAATTGACTAACCATTTAAATTGTCCTTATTACATAATCAAACCAATATTCAAAATTCAGTCTAAGCCAATTGTGTCATTAGAAAAGACTCATAAAGCGACATAAATAGACATAATTCTCTGAGTCTCTGGCAGAATTACAGAGATAACATATTTAATCCAAATAACAAAGTTCAAAACAACGCAGTCAAAGTTTGAACTCATAGAAATCTAACATAACATAACATAACATAGAAAAGTAAAGCCTGGAACTGTCAGGGGCATGACAACCACATCAGGCATGTCAAACAAAATGTAAAACAAACACAATCAACCATACACATGCAAGTATGGGGTCAATAAAATCATAAGTTTTAATGATTTCCTAACATATATTCTATCATTCTAAAGTAATCATAACATTTATAAAATCAGACTAGGGGTGAGGTACTACATCCACCCCCCCTAGGATTAGGCTTACTCCTGGAAGCCTACAACAGATGAGGATACATATCCCCCAAACACAAAGAATTTACTAAAGATAAAACATGACATTTGAAAGAAAGTCATAACATAAGAACATAATATACAATCACTAAGAACATTATAATATCTAGTTTAGGAACAACTGAAAATATCACATTGATGAATCATTTAATAACAATAAAAAATAGATCTAAACCTTTATTCTTACATCATCATAGAAAACATCTAGGATCGATTGCATAAAGAGCACATTCATATCTATAACAAATATGAGTTGAGATGTTCATGAAAAACTATCTACTTAATGAAACACTTATGCAATCATATATGATACACAATAATTCTAATATCACACAGCACATATAGTTCCATGTCTGTGATGTCCTCCCTTATACATACTATCAGGGGTTCATGATGAGCATGATAGAAACAATCCTTATCACAGAATAGGGCCAACAATATCAAACATTCGGAGTAGCCACCATAAAACTCAAAAGGAAAAAACCCAGGTGGGGGAATCATAATTCCAACATTAAATCATAAGAGTGCTCAATTGTTCAACAATAAATTAAGTGTGACTAACGTCACAAGATAGAGAATGAAGAAAGAGTTAGGTGACTAATCCAATCATAAGAAAGTTCAAAAATTTCAATGCTAGCCCATAAACATCATAAACAATTTCATAAATCAACCAAAAATAAATCATCAATCATAAACACATCCACATAACAAGGTGACTAGTAGTAGCCACACTCTAGGGAGTAATCGCTTCATGACATCCAAGGGTATTTCACCCTAGATGCATTAGAGAAGGTAACCATACATAGTAAATAGTCAAACACCTCTAACAACTAGGCCAGTGATATCTCCAAAGGCATTTAGGAGAAGCAGAACATAAATGTTTAGATGTAGTTTAATGGTTATCAAAACACAAAAGGGTTATATGTCTATGTTTGGTTTCAAGTTTAACAGTCTAGACATCTAATGGGCACACAACTTCCCAGAGTTCCCAGTGTAGAACCCCGGTGCTCTGATACCAAGTGTAATGCACCGCCAGGGGAACCCAAAATAACTTAATCTAAACATGCGACTAAGTTTGCAGAATATTTTTTTTTTTTAAGTTAACAATCAATAACATCAAGTTTCACATTGTGGAAGCAAAGCAATAAACAACTCACATAGGTTACAACTCTCAAGGGTTCCTTGACATAGATTACAAAAGAGTAATTAATTAATATAAGATAAAGATATGAAAACCCAAGATTACATCTGAAAGATTAATACAACATCATAAGCATGATTACATAAATACAATTGGTACCCTAAGGTAGCCATAATAATAAGCATCCACTGCACATGTCGCAGGGTATGTGAATACAAAAAAGAAATACAACATGATATCTTTGAATACCTAATACAATGACACAAGATCACAAGAAGAAAGAATAACAAGAAAGAACAACTACAACATGGATCATCTAGCCTCGGTGCATGAACGTCAGAATCTCAAATGGTAAAAGAACCACTACCACCCGACCTCATGAACCTAAATGGTCCACTCCCATCATGCTAAGGAGATAAAATCAGAACCCACTCAGTTAAAAAACAACAACATCCAAGGAAGAGGTCCCTGAAAGCTTCTAACTCAAGGATACCAAAAAGTACATCAAGGGGTAACATACTCTACTAGAGGCAAACAAAACATTAGGAAACCTAAGATGCATACAAGAAGTGTCATCACATAAGTCAACTCTAAGGTTATCCTGGTAGTCCCTTCAGACCCCGGTGCCCTAGTGACTCTATGTGGTTATAGTAACCTCTTGTGTAGACAAGGTACTACCTATGTCATCTCCAGTCCAAAAAGGAAGCAAGCATCATCTCTACAACCATCCTAGTCAAACTCAATCGATAATTTAGGCATGGGTGAGGCACAAAATATCTTTTTAGGTTCATTTTAGATTCCCAATGTTTATTAATTATCACTTATTAAACTACTTCTAATGGGATCTCCTGGTAGCCCACTTCCGAGCTCTGTCACCAATTCACAAAGCCACTTCCTGATATACACTTAGATGACCTACCTAGGGTTTCACATGAACAATGAGAACTCTAAGTTAACACAACTCTTGAATCTCTACAACTAGATTCAACATGCAAGACCAAAAACCACTAGGATCCAACCCACCTAGGGTTAGAACAACTCATGCAAAGTAACTACGCATGCATGGCAAACAACATGGCAAAAAGATAACTACAACCCCTAAAAATCAATACAAGTCACATTGACCAAGGGCATCAAAAGTTTTCATATAAACCATTACTTTAAAGATTGCATCACTAAATTTCACATAGGAATATACAATTCCATTTTGACAAAAGATGCTATTTCAACCTAACGCTTAAATCAAATACAAGTAATCTAAAACATTACGAAATTTATCTAACTTCTCAAAATACATCTAGTAATTTAATATCCCAATAAATGCATAATTTACCCCAATTCAAATTAACATCAAACTAAGTAAAAACATTAATAGTCCAATCTAAAATTACTTAATGTCCAAACCAAAGATTCACAATTATTAACCCCACATATTCATTTAAAAACATAAAAATTAAATGATAGATTAAAATAACTTTATTAAAGAATTAATATTTAATATAAAATAAAACAAATTAATTTCCAAATGAAATTATTTTAATAATAATTAAATAAATATAAATTAGTAAATAATAATTTTAAAAACTATCAAATAATAAAGTTTTAATCAAAAAGAAAAATACATAATAAAGGTGGGAGGGGGGGCGGTACCCACGGGTCCC
>BSBK01007219.1:140000-141117 GCA_027943335.1 Chamaecyparis obtusa | reverse complement strand
ACAAATTCAATTTGAATTTTGTTAAAAGTTTGAAATTTAAAATTTACAAATTGAGTTCAATATATTGATGTAAACCATATACAAACCTATGGGGAACAACATTCCATTGCTTTCTTCAGGTTCAAGTAACTTCATCCTCTCTACAGTACAACATAGTAAATAATAATCAACTCCTACATTTCCACTCTCAGCAATCACTGCAAAGACATCTCCTGCACAATAAATTTTTATATATACGTGTGTGAGATCTTAAAATAAATAATTAGTTCAATCTATAGATCTATCTATATCTATGATCTATACATGCAACTCAGTGTACCATATAATGTGAAATATATATACTTACCAATTTTGACCAATCTTGAGATATGATCATAATCAGTAGAAATCAAATGAACATCATCAAAGTTTTCATCTTCATCTCTATCAAATGTATCAGTAGCAACTAGTGGCACTAGATTCCATGTGCCTACATATCCATGATCTTGATTGATACATTCCTCATAATTGTCAGCAATGCAGTGACAACAAAAGCATGAGTAGTCCCCTAGTGTTCAACATCCAATTGCGACAATTCGTACTCATAACTGAATGCAAAGATCGCGTCTTTTCTATCTTATTGCAACCATGCATAATTTTTCTATCCATGCCTGAAAAAATGCATATATAATACATTCTATATAAATATAATTTGAATAAAAATATCATTCAAATTTTAAACACTTTCAAATAATTAAAAAATGTGTGCATACCTTTATCTCCCAAAATTTTCTATATGGCACCGCTGAGTCAATCCTAATGATGCGTCATTCTCATTTGGTGTGAATGTGTCTTGCACCATTCAACCACATCATGTGCATTTTTTTATATGCACTCCCTTATAATTCATTTGATACTTTCATATAGCACGTTTGATGCAAGCTCCAGCACCATCATGTTCACCTTTTCCATGTCCACTCTCAAAGAAACTCCAGACATGTGGTATGTTTTCATTACGATGATATCTACATAGTGCATAAAATGGTCTCGATGATTTAAATTATGCAACACATCCATCTGACCAAACATAATGTTTATCAATTTTTATACCTCTTTCTTTCAAATTTGCAAAAAAACA
>BSBK01007219.1:97500-132500 GCA_027943335.1 Chamaecyparis obtusa | reverse complement strand
GCTTAAGGGAGATCATGATGGATTCAAGAAGATTGAAAGAAACTTTTGAGGTAGCACTTGGGGACTTGGACAAGACTAATGCTGATAATGTGTAATTAAAGTTCAAACTAAGAAGAGATAAAGATTACATCAAGAGCCTTAAGGATCATCTTGAACTCTCAATGAACAAAAGGCAAGAACTTGTGGAAAAGATATAAGAGGAACCTGAAAATAATTCATCAGATCTAATTGAATAGCTTAAGTAGGAAAATGAGGCATTGAAACATGAATGGGAAGAACTACTACTTTGCAAATGACCAAAGAAACTCAACAAGAGAAAGATGAAAAGAGAAGACTTGAAGAGGCCTTGAAGAGTGAAAATGTACAGATGGGAAGAATGTAGTTAGAAATTAATGATGTTAAAAAATTACGTTTCAAGAATTGGAGAAGTACAATTCATCATAATGTAAGAGCTTGTGGAGGCAAGGATCCATATTGAAAAACTTCATGCGAGTAGTGACAAAATTAATGAACAACTAGAGAGACATAAACCTAAAGCTGACAAGACAAGAGTTGGCTTTAATGTAGCTGAATGTTCAAAATCTTAGGAGGAGAAATCATAAGACAAAGAAGAGAAGAAATAAAATCAGGATGAAGAACCTAAAGAGAAGATCGATCCTTTCAAAGGTAGATGTTTATATTTCAAGACAAATTTGGTCACATGAAGAAGGATTGAAAAGGTAAGAGTGTTCTTAAATATTTTTCTGGCTATTGCTCTAATTGTTGGGAATATGGATATAGAAGAAATGAATGTAGGAAACAAGATGAAAGAAGGAAGAAACCAGATTATGTTAGACAACCTACTACGAAGAATAACATTACATGTTACAAATGTAATAATTTTGGGCACATTGCAAGGAACTGTAAGTTGCAGGTTAATCAGAATGGGTCTCAGCCTAGGAGACCACCTATTAATTATTTTAAGTATAAAAAAGAGGGATACATAGAAAAGTATCACATATATAAAAGATTTGTTAACAACAGAAGACCACCTATAGCAATAAAGAAAAATATTGGTGATACTGGAAAGAGCTTGGTAGAGTATATGTATGAGTTTAATTGCAATTTTTGTAAAATAAGGAAGCAAGGACGATGGAAAAGTGTGGAAGGAGAAGAATACGAGTGAATATAAGGGTTAAGGAGAATTATTATATGCTACTAGATCCTTTCTTGATGCCAACATTTCCACATCAGCCTAAATAGACAAGTATGGCCTTAGGGGAGCATTGGAGGAACTCACCAGTCAATTATTTAGTCGATGATATGCAGAGTGAGAGTATATAATGTCAGCTATAGTGGTAGAGACATGTGAAAGAGTCAAATTCATGTTCACAGGATCTAAAGGATTACAAGATATGATCATCGATGAGTACATGGTTGACTGGTCTTATATCAACATTTTAGAAGTACTTTGGGAAAAGTGTCAAAAGTATCTTGCGAGCTGTATATGAGCATACTTAGTCATTTTTTATCACTATTCATTATAATTTGAGAAGAGTGGAAAGAAACTTTAGAGAGAATTGGGAAGTTTTAGCAATCAAGTGAGTCATAACCTCAGTTTGGAGAAAAATATATTTAAATTTTCTTGCGAGCTTAATTTTTAGTATTATAGTTTGAAGCTATGGATGTACCTCAAATTTTTGATGCTAAGGAAATAACTAGGTATAAGTTTAAGAGACATCCATTTAAATCCATAGAAGATGACCCGGAGGGTGCATTTTTACAAACTCCACACATATTATTACATGTGGAAGACATTAGGGCCTATATCCATTACAAATTGGAGACTATTGGTGACACTTAGATCCTCCAAGAGCTAGCTGAAATGTTAAATGATGATGGATCACTAAAAAATAACTTTGCAAAGCTGGAAAACCTAAATATACTACAAATGATAGAGTTTTATGAGTTTTTATGAGCCTGAATGGATTAATATAGTACTGATTAGAATTCATGATTAGTTCTTCTGGATTGGAGATAAATAGTAAGTATTACCAAGTAGCTCATTCATTTGGTAACTGGACTTGACAACACGGGTAAAATACATACTGCGGTGAAGAATACCAAGAAAGAAGTTGAAAACCTAACTGGATCCACATGGAAAAAGCATGCAATGAACATTACATACATTAAGAAGAATGATGTCATACATGTTTCCATGATTCTTGGATACAAAATGCTCTCTAGGAGTAGGATAAACTCTGTGTCAGTAGGTATTATCCTACTGACCTATAAGATGGTTATTGAGAATGAGCACTATGATATGAGTGAAATTATGAGGCTACAACTATTGGATAACTTGAGGAAAATCAAGTGTGATAGGTCAATCTCCATCAGGTTTGGATCATTGATATTAAATTCTTCCACATTATACATAAGGTTCCTGGCATGCATCCTCATGCATGGAATGAAGATGAACCTATAGCCACTTAGAATAGAAGGTATTATAGAAGGAAATATAAGAATTGAGTTGATGGTGAATTATTTGGTATGTTCAAATTATTTCAAAGAGAAATGAAGAAAAGGGAGAGGATACCAAAGGAGATAGTGGAAAAGTATAAGGAGACCATATTCTTTGTGGTGGAGAAATATTTCACATGCTTTGAGGTAGTTGAGCCAAGAGTGTGATGGTGTCCTCTCATAGGTTATGGGGTGAGCTCTCAGATTCTTATCCCTCACGTTGAACACATCTTAACATCTGAGAAAGATCCCATAAAGGAGAGATGGGGAATGTATGAATAAAAGTACCTAAAGGATACAAAGGAATTGACGAGGGGAGAAAGGAAGAGGAAAGTAGAGAATGTTTTTGATAAAGTTTCAGAAGGAGAATGGATATCGAAGGAATAGATGGTAGAACTAAGGAAAAAGAACATAGATAAGTCCACTAAAGAGGTGAGATTAGAGAATGTACCCCTATAGACTACAGAACTTGTAGACATGTCTGATTCACCTCCAACAGTAGTCATAGTATATGATCAAACTCCTACTCATCCTAGGAGAACATCATAGATGACTTCAAAAATAAAAACTAAGAAGAAAAAAGAGCAAACACTTGCAAGGACAACAAGGTCCTCTAGACCTAAGATTATGAGCTCTAGATCTGGTCCTAAAAGGAAAACCTTGGTATTCCACTCAAGGAAGAATATCCAATAAAGAAGTAGAAGAAAGAAGAGAAAGAAGAGGAGAAGAAAACAAAGAAGGACATTGAACCTTTTCACAAGGTTATTGCACTTAAGAGAAGCCTATTAATTATACTCAGATCGCTTGGATGAAGAAAATTCTTGAAGGTATAAAAGAAAAGGTAAATGAAATAGAAACAATGCTTTGTGACAATACACATGCAATAAATATTTACAAGAATCTAGTAATGCATCCCAAAACTAAGAAAGTTGTAATTAAGTATGACTTTCTAAGAGAGAAAGTGCAATAGAAGGATAATTTGAAATAATTTGACTTTCTAAGAGAGAAAGTTGTAATTAAGTATTCCCTGAATAAAATTAAGATGCAGATATTACATCAATCCATTAGACTTAATGTTATATCTTTTACTTTGGATTGATGTCAAGGAGACTAATCCTCAGGGGGAGTAGTTGGTTTTGTGAAAATGGTTACAATAGGTATTCCATCTTTGGCATTATTGTCAAAGGGGGAGAGTATCAGATAATTATTGTATCAAGAACAATGAGGTATTGATTTGGCATAGTTGGTGTTGACATCAATGCCAAAGGGGAAGGTTGTTGTAGGCATAACTAATCATCAAATGAGTTAATAATATTATAGTATATATTTGATGTTGATATGATGGTAAGATGACCAATTATGATATTGTTATTGATGTCAACTAGGTGTTTATTTGTTGACTATGTTCTTGATAAGAAAAGGAATGATCAATTGAATGAATCTCGAGTTATGTTGAGAATTGTATGGTGATATCATGATGGATGATCAATTAATATCATTAGATGGTATATCTATGATAGAAAAGGTTAAAGTTAAGTACATGTTGACTTATGATTAGATGAATAGGTATAGGTAAGTTGGCAGAGCAATAGATGACCAAAGTTGAATGATTATCTCATTATGAAGAATTGAAATTGAGTTAGTGTGTGTAGTTGTACATATGCGATCTATATAGGTATATATACTAAATCCTATGAACACATCATGATTGGAGATCAGAGGAATTAGCTACATATGAAGATTTGAAGTGACTAAAATAGGAAGAACATAGGAATAACATTGAACTACATGCTTGATCGGTAAAGTTGTTGGATCAGGTAATATTATATTAGCTAATGAATTCTTTATCTGCCTAGTGTCATAGTGACATGGTAGATATGACTTATAAATAAAACATTCTATAGGAATAAAAAAGGAAAGGATTTCTTGAAGTTATGCATGTTTCTAGGGAAAGGCAATGAAAGATTATTTGATTGGTCAGATTGAAGTTGTGATAAGATTCCCATAGCCAACCTATGTTGTTTAGAAATAAAAAAATGTTTTACAGACTTCCTATGGTGGTGAATGAAGACTGAAGTGTTTGTGTTGGGGTTTTTGGTTTCCCTATGACCTAACATGTGTTGAGAATTATAAGAACTAGTTTCTTGTATTTTCATGTGTGTGAGGAGGAAGATCGCCAAGGAAGGTGTGTGATTGTATGGTTTGGATGTTCTGTATGTGAAAAAGAGGTTGAGCTTGAATTGGATCTGTATTAGTAAAAGATAAGTGCTAATTTCTCAAATCAATTTCACTTGTTCATCCCTAACAGTTTCATCAAGCAAAATCCCTTAATAGGGTAGATCCAAACAAGTTTGATTTTTAAATCCTTTAATAGGGTAAAACATTAACTTATGTTTGAATTCCTTTAACTAGGCCACTCCTAACAGGATGAAACTCATAACAGGACTAAAGTTAAATCCCTTGACCAGGCAACTCCTAATAGGGTCTTTCTCTTAACCGGGCCTATTGTAAGATTTTAATAGGGATAATCTCTTAATCATACATGCTCTATAAGAGTCTATTTTTCTTAGTGTGTTCCATCCCCACTGTGTTTTTTTTCCCAAGTTGGATTTCCATGATAAAAATATTGGTTTTATGTGTTGATTTGTGTGGATGGTTATCTTTGATGTGATGTTTATTTCATGTTAAAGTTAATAGGGTGAATGCATGTTCATAAGAGAGTATGGAAATGTATTGATAATTTTAAATCTATGTGATTGGATAGATTAATGATTCACTCCCCCTCTCAATAATCTTAGACCCTATGATTAAGAGATTAGCACTATTAAAATCTCACAATAGGCCCAGTTAAGAGAAATACCCTATTAGGAGTCACCTGGTCAAGGGATTTAACTTTAGTCCTGTTATGAGTTTCACCCTGTTATGAGTGGCCTAGTTAAAGGACTTCAAACATAAGTTAATGTTCTACCCTATTAAAGGATTTAAAAATTAGACTTGTTTGGATCTACCCCATTAAGGGATTTTGCTTGATGAAACTGTTAGGGATCAACAAGTGAAAATGATTTGAGAAAGTAGCACTTATCTTTTACAAAAATAGATCCAATTCAAGCTCAAACTCTTTTTCACATACAAAACATCCAAACCCTAAAATCACACACCTTCCTTGGCGATCTTCCTCCTCACACACATGAAAATACAAGAAAGTAGTTCTTATACTTCTCAACACATATTAGGTCATAGGGAAACCAAAAACCCCAACACAAACACTTCAATCTTCATCCACTTCCATAGGAAGTCTGTAAAACATTTTTTTCTTTCTAAACAACATAGGTCGGCTATGGGAATCTCATCACACCTTCGATCTGACCAATAAAATAAAATTTCATCACCTTTCCCTAGAAACATGCATAACTTCAAGAAATCCTTTACTTTTTTTATTTCTGTAACACGTTTTATTTATAAGTCATATCTACCGCGTCACTATGACACTAGGAGGATAAAGAATTCATTAGCCAATATAAGATCACCCAATCCAACAACTTTACCAATCAAGCATGTAGTTAAATGTTATTCCTATGTTCTTCCTATTTTAGTCACTTCAAATCTTCATATATAGATAATTCCTCTGATCTCCAATCATGATGTCATCATAGGATTTAGAATATATACCTATCTAGATTGCATATGTACAACCACACACACTAACTCAATTTCAATTCTTCATAATGAGAAAATCATTCAGCTTTGGTCATTTGTTGCTCTACCAACTTACCTATACCTATTCACCTGATCATAAGTCAACATGTACTTAACTTTAACCTTTTTCATCATAGATATACCATCTAATGATATTAATTTATAATCCATCATGATTTCACCATACAATTCTCAACATAGCTCAAAATTCGTTCAACTGATCATTCCTTTTCTTATCAAGAACATAGTCAACAAATAAACACCTAGTTGACATCAATAAAAATATCATAATTGGCCATCTTATCATCATATCAGCATCAAATACATACTATAATATTATTAACCCATTTGATGATTAGTTATGCCTGCAATAATCTTCCCCTTTGGCATTGATGTCACTACCAACTATGGAAAATCAATACCTCATTGTTCTTGATACAATAATTATCTGATACTCTCCCCCTTCGACAATAATGCCAAAGATGGAATACATGTTGTAACCATTTTCACCAAACCAACTACTCCCCCTAAGGATTAGTCCCCTTGACATCAATCCAAAGTAAAAGATATAACATTAAGTCTAATGGATTGATGTAATATCTGCATCTTAATTTTGTTCAGGGAGAGGGATAACCCCTAACTTACTTCTGAGATACTCAAAAGTATCCTTAGGTAGTGGCTTTGTGAAAATATCTTCTATCTACTCCTTTTTTGGTACATATTACAAATTCACCTCCTTCTCTTGCACTTTCTCTCTTAGAAATTCATACTTAATTACAATTTTCTTAGTTTTGGGATGCATTACTAGATTCTTGTAAATATTTATTGCACATGTATTGTCACAAAGCATTGTTACTAGTTCATTTACCTTTTCTTTTATACCTTGAAGAATTTTCTTCATCCAAGCAATTTTAGTATAATTAATAGGCTTCTCTCAAGTGCAATCAAGTTGTGAATAGGTTCAATGGCCTTCTTTGTTTTTGTCTCCTCTTCTTTCTCTTCTTTCTTCTACTTCTTTATTGGATATTCTTCCTTGAGTGGAGTAACCAAGGTTTTCCTTTTAGGACCAGGTCTAGAGCTCATCATCTTAGGTCTAGAGGACCTTGTTGTCCTTGCAAGTGTTTCTTCTTAGATTTTATTGTTGCAGTCATCTATGATGTTCTCCTAGGATGAGTAGGAGTTTTATCATGTACTATGATAGTTGTTGGAGGTGAATCTGACATGTCTATAGGTTCTACAGTCTATAGGGGTACATTCTCTAATCTCACCTCTTTAGTAGACTTATCTATGGCCTTTTTCCATAATTTTGCCATCTGTTCCTTCGATATCCATTTTCCTTTTGAAACTTTATCAAAAAATTCTCTACTTTCCTCTTCCTTTCTCCCCTAGTCAATTCCTCTTTATCCTTTAGATACTTTTATTCATACATTCCCCATCTCTCCTTTGTGGGATCTTTCTCAGATGCTAAGATGTGTTCAACATGAGGGATAAGAATCTAAGAGCTCACCTCATAACCCATGAGAGGACACTATCACACTCTTGGTTCAACTACCTCAAAGAATTTGCAATATTTCTCCACCATAAAGAATATGGTCTCTGTATACTTTTCTACTATCTCCTTTGGTATCCTCTCCCTTTTCTTCATTTCTCTTTGAAAGACTTTGAACATACCAAAAAATTCACCTTCAACTCAATTATTATCTTTCCTTCTATAATACCTTCTAATCTAAGTATTTATAGGTTCATCTTCATTCCATGCATGAGGATGCATGCCAGGAACCTTATGTATATTGTGGAAGGAAATGTTTAATATCAATTATCCAAACCTGATGGAGCTTGACCTATCATGCTTGATTTGCCTCAGGTTATCCAATAGTTGTAGCCTCATAATTTCACTCATATCATAGTGCTCATTCTCAGTAACCATCTTATAGGTTAGTAGGATAATACCTATTGACACAGAGTTTATCATGCTACTAGAAAGCATTTTGTAGCCAAGAATCATGGAAACACGTATCACATCCTTCTTCTTAATGTCTATAATGTTCATTTCACTCTTGTTCCATGTGGATCCAGTTAGGGTTTCAACTTATTTCTTGGTATTCTTCACCGCAGTATGTATTGTACCCGCATTGTCAAGTCCAGTTACCAAATTAATGAGCTCCTTGGTAATCTTTACTATTTTATCTCCAATCGAGAAGAACTGGTCATGAATTCTAATCAACACTATATTAATCTATTCAGGCTCATCAAACTCATAAAATTCTATCATTTGCAGTATATTTAGGTTTTCTAGCTTTGCAAAGTTAGGTTTTAGTGATCCATCATCATTTAACATTTCAGCTAGTTCTTGGAGGATTTGAGTGTCACCAATAGTCTCCAATTTGTAATGGATATAGGCCCTAATGTCTTCCACATGTAATAATATGTGTGGAGTTTGTGAAAATTCACCCTCCAAGTCATCTTCTATGGATTTAAATGGATGTCTCTTAAATGTATACCTAGTTATTTCCTTAGCATTAAAAATTTGAGGTACATCCATAGCGTCAAACTATAATACTAAAAATTAAGCTCGCAAGAAAATTTAAATATATTTTTCTCCAAACTAAGGTTATGACTCACTTGATTGCTAAAACTGCCCAATTCGCTCTCAATTTTATTTCCGCTCTTCTCAAATTATCATGAATAGTGATAAAAAAAATGACTAAGTATGCTCATATATAGCTCACAAGATACTTTTGACACTTTTCCCAAAGTACTTCTAAAATGCTAATATAAGACCAGTCAACCATGTACTCATCAATGATCATATCTTGTAATCCTTTAGATCTCATGAACATGAATTTGACTCTTTCACATGTCTCTACCACTGTAGATTACCTTGCATACTCTCAAACTATATATCATCGGCTAAATAATTGACTCATGAGTTCCTCCAATGCTCCCCTAAGGCCATACTTGTCTCTTTAGGTTGATGTGGAAATGTTGGTATTAAGAAAGGATGTAGTAGCATATAATAATTCTCCTTAACCCTTATATTCACTTGTACTCTTCTGCTTCCACACTTTTCCATCATCCTTGCTTCCTTATTTTACAGCAATTGCAATTAAACTCATACATATGCTCTACCAAGCTCTTTCCAGTATCACCAATATTTTTATTTATTTCTATAGGTGGTCTTCTGTTGTTAACAAATTTTTTATATATGTGATACTTTTCTATGTGTCCCTCATTTTTGTACTTAAAATAATTAATAGGTGGTCTCCTAGGTTGAGACCCATTCTCATTAACCTGCAACTTACAGTTCCTTGTACTGTGCCCAAAATTATTACATTTGTAACATGTAATGTTATTCTTCATAGTAGGTTGTCTAACATAATCTTGTTTCTTCCTTCTTTCATCTTGTTTCCTACATTCATTTCTTCTATATCCATATTCCTAACAATTAGCAATAGCCAAAAAAATATTTAGGAACACTCTTACCTTTTTAATCCTTCTTCATGTGAGCAAATTTGTTTTGAAATATAAGCATCTACCTTTGAAAGCATTGATCTTATCTTTAGGTTCTCCATCCTAATTTGGTTTCTTCTCTTCTTTTTCTTATGATTTCTCCTCCTAAGATTTGGAACATTCAGCTTCATTAAAGCCAACTCTTGTCTTGTCAGCTTTAGGTTTCCTTCTCTCTAGTTTTTCATTAATTTTGTCACTACTCGCATGAAGCTTTTCAATATGGTTCCTTGCCTCCAAAAGCTCTTCCTTTATGATGATATTTTACTTCTCCAATTCTTGATACCTAATTTTGACATTATTAATTTCTAGGTACATTCTTCCCATCTGTACATTTTCACTCTTCAAGGCCTCTTTAAGTCTTCTCTTTTCATCTTTCTCTTGTTGAGTTTCTTTGGTCATCTGCAAAGTAGTAGTTCTTCCCATTCATGTTTCAATGCCTCATTTTCCTACTTAAGCTATTCAATTAGATCTGATGAATTATTTTTAGGTTCCTCTTATATCTTTTCCACAAGTTCTTTCCTTTTGTTTATTGAGAGTTCAATATGATCTTTAAGCCTCTTGATGTAATCTTTATCTCTTCTTAGTTTGAACTTTAATTACACATTATGAGCATTGACCTTGTCCAAGTCCCAAAGTGCTACCTCAAAAATTTCTTTCAATCTTCTTGAATCCATCATGATCTCCCTTAAGCTATTAAACTTTCTCTCCAAGTTCCTCAAGCTCTGATACAATTTGTTAGGATCAAGCAACACTGAGAGGGGGGTGAATCATTTTTTCAGAACTTTTATCCTTTATTAACCAATTGAAACTTAACCATGCATTAACTGAAATAATGAAAACATACACATAACGGAAATAACACATAACACCGTGATTTTTTTTTGAGGAAACCCTGGCCAAGGGGAAACCCCAATGGGGATGGTACCCACAATATATGCACTAAGAGTATGATGTACCTATTAGGAGATCTTTCCCTACTAGGAGTTGAATATTAAATTAGTACATGTCCTTGTTAGAGGACATACCTTGTTAGAGGTAATTACAAAATAGAGCTCACTGGTCTTACAAAGGAATCACTGTCTAGTATTACAAAAAGATTTTACAAGAACAAGAGTAGACCATAACTGCATCTTCTATGCCAAAGTAGTTCATGTTGAAGCTCGCCACAATAATCATATAATCTCCACTTAATTATTCATCATACATTCACACTACATCCGTTATCTTTCTCAAAGCCCAAACATCACACATATATATACCTGATCAACTTTTTTCCTTAGTCGGCTCACTAATTCTTCACAAAATTGTCTCCAAACTTGGCCCATAATGAAATAAGAAACAAGAGACCATTCTTCCACCAATATAGGTGAGGACATATCATAAACCATGATTTAGAACAATAAAATAACTTACTTTACATATTCAAATGTCATGCCCACTAATATGCCATGTTTACTATATTTGCATGTCTTCACCAACCTATAACTCTTTCTAAATAAAAAAATAAATCAGGCAACCATGAAAAAAGATATAATACTTCTCATACATAATATATCCATGCTCACATTTTATCACAATTAATATCCCATGCTCGTGGACCAAAACAACTCAAACCCTGCGAAGTAACTTTGTACTTGGGTATTTTTCACTTGACTGTTTATCCAAAACTTGTTTCCACTCCAAACGACCATGGAAAAGATATGTGTTTCCAGCAATGACAACATGTACAAATTCATATATTGATCACTTGCCAATAATGTATTCCTTTTAATATTTAATTGTAAGAGTCCTCCTAATGCCTAAAAATAACATATATTGTGATTGATTTTTTTTGGTGTTTTAATTGAATTGAACGAATTTAATTGAATTAGACTTACTTTGAAATACCTCTTAAAATAAATATTTTGTCAATGACTTGTAATGTTGAATAAATCCTAGTACATATACTATCTTAGAAATAACCTTTAATTAAAAGTGAGAATGTAAAAGTATTACACTTTTATTTATTTATTTTTAATCAGTAAAAAACAACCTTTGAAGGGTAAGTACACCAAGATGGTGTGCAAAAAGGGGGGTATAAGTGGCCAGTTTTTTTTTCTTTTTTTTTCTGAAATCAGGTAAACCTGAACTTTGAAGAGAAATTAGAGGGCCATGCACTCAAAATTAAGAGTTGTACAAAGAATAAGAAATGTAGTACTCTTAATCTAGTTTCCAAACTACTAAAGTTTTTTTTAAAAATGGATAAGATTAAGAGGGTAAATTCCACCACGCACAAAAAGATGTTCACGATTTTTTCAGAAAAACATAACATAGTTATTTTCATGTGCTTCACAAAATATATAGTTAGATTTAGTATTTTGCAAAACCCTTTGGTAGGATGATAGGTAAGAGTGAGATATAGAAGTTTTGTAATTTTTTGTTGATCATTTTTTTTATGATTTTTTGAAGTGACCACATCCTAAAAATCTAGTACTTGTTCATGTACTGGGCATAACTTGCATCAAAATAAATTAAAATGGAAACTTTTTTTAAGTGTATAGAATGAAGTGTAGAATAGTGATATGAAATTTGTTTTGAATTTGGTCAAGTAGATCAAAAGTTATTAAGAAAATAGTAGACATATGTCTTTGAGGACTGTCATGACACTGGTAAAGAAAATTAAAGTTTACTATGCTAATGTTGTCTAAAAATAGAAAAATTTATATGGTTAGAAAGATGAGAAGATGTGTGAGATTATGGTGGTAATTTTAGAGATATCCACTTGATCATTTGTAAACCTGATGATGAGGAATTTGAAAAATTATCTTGGAAGATGAAAAAATGTGTAAAGGGACAAAAATGGAGGGACAATAGGCATGCAAGCCTTAGGGTTATTTTCCAACCATCTTACCAAGCCATAAAATGTATGGGTTCCTATGTGATAAATAATGCACATGGGTTTTACAAAGCTAAAAGTAGCATTCCAAGTTCTACATAGCCCGCACAAGTTATGTAGACCTAAAAGCATCATTTTGACTTCTACAAAATCTGCATGTGTTACAAAGAAATAAAAACATATGATTTTTAACTTATCACACACACACACACACACACACACACACATATATATATCTAAATGTTTATATATACATATATATATATGTGTGTGTGTGTGTGTGTGTGTGTGTGTATAGATGCAGGAGCATCCTGGGTGTAAGAGCAATCTTGCGGCACCCAAAAATATTTCTATTTTTGAATTCAATAAGGGCTATCTTGTGTAGGGCTGCTATTTATGGAAACTTGCTATTTTTAGTAAGTTGGTCATATGATCTCAGAATGTTTTGATTTCACATGTGGAGGTTCATCTCAGTCATATCAGCCTGCCGATAAAGTTTCATGGCTAGATCAAGTCTAGTTTTGAAGATATTGAAGATTTTTGGTATTGACAGTAGGGTACAAAAACTTCAAACTTAGTTTTGAAGGCTTTAGAGGCCTTAGATGAGGTCAAAAATTTGGGTGACAGATGCTTGCATGAGTCAAGCTTGTAGATCACTTCGTGACATTTCCAGAATGGGGTTATAATAGTCAATCAGGTTAACTGGCGATGACTTATGGTCTTCGGAAGTTGGGTCACTTGAAATGGCAAAAAATAATTTTCCTTCAAAATTTTTGTTTGGGTTTCAAAAGTCATTTTGAGCCAAATTTGATGTAATAAATTGTAAAATAAAATAATTCTAAGTTTGGTCAGCCCTAAGGGCTAAATTTCTGGAACCTTCTCGGGTGGTGGAAATTGCCTATATAAAGAAGGCCCGTAGTGTTGTCTAGGGCAGTTCTGGGTAGATTTGGGTAATGATTCGAGGCTTTTTCCTACAAAATATTGTAAGGGAATGCCCATGTGGCTTTGCATATTGTAATTCTAAAACTTTGTAATTCCACATTTATGGAGATAATAAGAAGCCAATTTTCTGTTCTTGCATATTGTTGTTGTTTCTCTGTTTCTGTTATATGTTTTTGGTATTAAGAGGAGCACCCTTCATGAAGTGGTATTAGAGCTAGGTTTTCCTGAGTGTGTAAATAGATCACCAACTGTGAGGTAGTTTGCACCAGGATCGTGGTTAGGGTTTTAGCACACACCGTGAAAATGCCTCCATGAAGAGAACGTGGTGGAAGAGCTAGTGCTGTGACACCTGAGGTTAGAGAGCTGCAGAGACAAGTGCGAGCATTGCAAGAAGAGATTCACAGAGGAATGAATCTTAATGTTAGAGATTAAAGTGAGGATGAAGCCAAAGAAGAATATCAAGGAGAAGTCAAAATTGTGAACCAGGAGGAAGAAAGACTTTTTTCGGCCATTTCCAAGATTGGGAAAAGACCTAAGATTGAGGTTCCTACATTTTCTAGAAATCTTAATCCAGAAGAATTGATCGACTGGATCAATGAATGTGAGGAATATTTTGAGTATGAAGATGTTGAGGATCTTGATAGGGTCAAATTTGCGAAGGCCAGACTAAAAGGTCATGTGAAGATATGGTGGCAAGAAATTCAATTACAGCGAAATAGAAGAGGGAAAGATAAAATCACAAGATGGGATCGGATGGTGGATAAATTGAAGTGACAGTTCATTCCTGTTGATTATGAGCTTGACCTACTAAAGAAAATGCAAAGTTTGAAGTAATTAGGAAGATCTGTTCAGGAGTATATAGAGGAGTTCTATCGACTCCTCATCAGAATAGGCCATGCAGAAGTTGATAAGGAGAAAGTTTCCCTATACCTTAATGGGTTAAGGCCAAGCATTCAGGAGGAGTTGAATCTAGTTCGAATGAATAGTATTGAGGAGGCATCCCAGTTTTCCCTAAAAGTAGAGGAAAAGTTGAACAAGAAATTTGAGAGCAGACAAAATGGAAGAGGTTGTGGTGGAAGATCTGGTGGATGGTCATATGGTGGCTGAAATGAAGATCTGAAAAGGAAGGATGAGGCCAGTAGCAGTTAGAATCAGCAAGGAAATAATTCCAATCATTTCCAAGATCAGAATCAGAGAGGAAGAAGAAGAGGACAAGGATCTGGAAGAGGAGGCTTTCGTGGAACATGTTTTCACTGTGGAGAAGAAGGTCATAGGGCATTTGAATGTCCTCAGCATCAAGGCAGAATAGACAGGAGAAATGAAGGCCAGGCCAGAGTTGCACATGTAGATGAAGATGCCAGATCATCAAATTCTGAAGATGTTGAAAGAGGAGAAACGTTGATTAACAGAAGAGTCCTGCTGAGTGGTGAGAATGAACCTGAACAAAGGAGGAGCCTATTTCACACTAGATGCAAGTGTAAGGGTAAGTGTTGTGATGTGATTATTGATAGTGGAAGCATTAATAATTTGGTGTTAGAAGAGATGGTGACAAAGTTGAAGCTCAAGAGATAGAAGCACCCACATCCATATTGGATTTCCTGGGTAAAGGATGACCACAAGGTCATGGTCAATGAACAATGCCTAGTGAAGTTCAAGATTGGCGGGTACCACGATGAGGTACTATGTGATATCATATCTATGGATGTATGTCATACATTGTTGGGTAGACCATGGCAGTTTGATAGATGTGTTGTACATGATGGTCATGCAAATACCTATTCCTTGACAAAAGATGGAATGCGACATAAGCTAAAGCCATTGAATGACATAGAAGAAAAGGTATGTGGTAGTGCAAGAATAAATTTTGTTGATGGAAGAAAGTTCCTAGATGGTATGAGGCATGAGCATGTGTGTTTTGCTTTAATTCTAAAAGCTGGTAAGGAGGAAGTAGAAGATGTTCTTGTAGAAGTTGTAGATTTGTTGAATGAGTTTCAGGATATTGTATCCGATAATGTGCCTGATGGATTACCACCAATCAGGAAGATCAGTCATCAGATGGACTTGATCCCATGAGTGAGTTTGCCGAATAAGGTAGCACACAAAATGACACCTACAAAAAGTGAGGAATTGAACAGACAAGTACATGAGTTGTTACAGAAAGGATTGAAACATGAGAGTCTGAGTCCCTGTGCTATACCAATGGTATTAGCACCAAAGAAGAATAGAGAGTGGAGGATGTGTATAGATTCCAGAGCAATAAACAAGATCACAATCAAGTACAGGTTTCCATTGCCATGAATGGATGATATTATGGACTATTTGAGTGGAGCTGTGTATTTCTCAAAAATAGATCTGAAGAGTGGATATCATCAGATTCAAATCAGAGAAGGAGATGAATGGAAGACTGCCTTCAAGACAAACGAAGGATTGTATGAGTGGTTAGTCATGCCTTTTGGGCTAACCAATGCACCGAGCACTTTCATGTGGCTCATGAATGAGGTTTTGAAAGAATTTCTGGGTAAGTTTGTCATTGTTTACCTAGATGATATTTTGATCTTTAGTAAGATATTGGAGGAACATATGATGCATATTCATATGGTATTTGAGAAGATGAGAGAAGAGAAATTATTGATTAATTTGAAGAAGTGCAGTTTTGTGAAGAGAGAGTTAGTGTATTTGGGATTTGTAGTTTCAACAGAAGGTCTAAAAATGGACCCAGAGAAGGTACAGGCTATCCTCGAATGCCCTACTCCAAGGAGTGCTACTGAGGTAAGATCTTTTCATGGTTTGGCTAGCTTTTACAAAAAGTTTATTAGTATTTGTGGACCCTTGACTGAAACAATGAGAGGGGATAGAAAAGAGTTTAAGTGGACTAATGGGGTAGAAAAGAGTTTTCAATTGTTGAAACAAAAAGTTACAGAACAACCCATTTTAGCACTTCTAGATTTTAATAAGGTGTTTCAAGTAGATTGTGACGCTAGTGGTACTGCAATAGGAGCTGTTATGAGCCAAGAAGGTAAACCTGTTGCTTATTTCAGTGTGAAGTTAAATGATGCCAAGAGAAAGTATTCTATTTATGATCAGGAATTTTATGCTATAGTTCAGACATTAAAGAAGTGGAGACATTACAATAATAAATTTGGCTCCAAATTGTGATGGCTATGTGTCACAATTGCGACTGCTATGTGTTGCAATTGTGACAGTCATAGACGTCATAGTTTTTTAGTCATAAAATATGACGTCTTCTCCTTGTCATCACAATTGCAACTCCTTTATGTCGTAATGCGAACCCTTTATTGTGACAGCAACCCCGTCACAAATCTTCGTGTGGCCGTTGCAATTGCCACGACCTTAACAGTGACTGTTGGCAGTTTGTCACATGGTCGCATGGGCTCGGAAGAGCCCATGCGCTCATGTGACCAACCGTAAGATGTTAACCACTAACCATCGCAATTGCGATGGCCTTACTTATGACCGCTGATGGTTTGTCGCATGGTTGCATGGGCTCAAAAGAGCCCATGTGATCATGCGACCAACTGTAAGATGTTAACCACTAACCGTCATAATTGTGACAGCCACTCTAAGAATTATGATGGGGTTGTTGTACCGGTGACGCCCCAATTGCCATCACAGATACAACAACCCCGTCACAATTACACATTTAAAACTTGGCTGCTAGAGGCTTGTTGCATGGTCGCATGCAGTTAGGAAGCCGCATGCGATCATGTGATAAGAGAAGGTCGAAAACACATTGGGTTTTCGAGCCAAAAGGCAGAAAACACACTGGGTTTTGATACTTCAGCATTTGTTGGAACAAACAGGATGCGGCCAAAAAAGCTATATATTTCTAAGTTGATGATAATGCCCTCATCAGAAAAACCACAAGAAGTGTCCAAAAAAGTGCAAAAACCTCAAGATGCATCTAAAGCATAAAGCCCAATGCTATAAAATGAAGGAAAGAGCTATATATTTCTAAGTTGATGATAATGCCCTCATCAGAAAGATTAGGAAACAATAAGACTGTGGGATGGAATGCAAAAAATGAAGCAATGACATAGAAAGAAACATCAACTAAATTATTTTTCCAATCACTTAATAGTTTCCTATGTGTAAGGCACCAATTTGGGGAAAAAACAAAGAACTAAATAACTTGTCCATTCCAAACAAGAAGACTCTGTGACAATTTTAACTAAAGAAACATATTAATATCACGCATAACAACAAACAATAAGGCTTTGTATCTGATTGAAAGGTATGTCAGATGAATGTGAAGGCTACCCTTGTGAATGGAAATTTCAATAAGTCTATATGGAGTCTGGACCATCCTAAGGAATTCTCAAATTAAGGTAAATAAATTGCATATTAAAAAAGCAATAGATATTAGACCAAAAAAAGGGGGCAAGAAGGTGGATTAAGGATGATGAGAATAGCCATACCTCTCTTGTCACAGGTGCTTTTGACTCTTTTGCTTGAACTGGAGCATAGCATATTGGATCCCAACTCTTACCACTTTCTGGCATAAGCCTAGAGTCCCAAGAAACAAAGTAGATATCCCCATCAAGATCACTGCCAGAAGCTTCATCGGGATGAGGCCTATGGCCCTTCTATGGGAAGATTAAGAAATCAACCAAGTGATGCAATCCTGGAGCATCAACTGCTTCTAAGATTTGTACATCACCAGGATATGCAATCTTGTACCTTTCCATATGATTTTATAGTCATGCATATGCAAATGCAGTGTCATTTTCTTAGAATCTTTTTGAACAAGAGGTAGCAGCTGTGCACTCACTTGTGACAACATGATAATGTACAATCATTGTAATGATAGTTATTTGAAATAGAGAGATATCCTCACTTGTGACAACAAAGAGGATACCTTTGACGGCAATGTTAGAATCCCTTAATTGCCCTCAAAGGTATCCTCTTTGTTGTCACAAATGAGGACATCTCTCTATTTCAAATAATAGCACTAGGTGAGAATGAAAATGAAACTATCCTTACAGTGATTGTACATTATCATCTTGTCTTTACAGTGACTATCCTCATTTGTGACTATCCTTGTCACAAATGAGGACATCTCACAGTGACTGTCCCTTGTGTAATTGCCACTTGAATGTATTGGTGTTGAACCATGCAAATGCTTTTCTTCTTGAACAAATGAGGACATTATCAAGAAGAAAATCATTTGCATAGTTCAATACCAATACACTCAAGTGACAATTACATGGGACAATCACTGTGAGATGTCCTCATTTAGTGCAATAGAGAGATGTCCTCATTTGTGACTGTCCTTATGGTGATTGTACATTATCATGTTGTCTTTACAGTGACTATCCTCATTTGTGACTGTCCTTGTGTAATTGCCACTTGAATGTATTGGTATTGAACCATGCAAATATGGGCTCATTTCCATGTTACACTAACTGTACATTATACAAGGGATAGTCAATGTCTTTGGCATCTCTAGTGGAGAGTTTTGAATTAGGATTGTTTGCATATTTCTCTGTTGGTTGAGTTTGGGTTCTTGGGCCTTCATTTATTATTTGGCATCTTTGGTTAGAAACGAATCATTAGATATTTGGCAATGGTCAAATATAACCTACCATTTGCCACACATTCTTTAAATTTGCAAAAAATTATCGCAATCAAATGTAAATTATAATTAACATATGGTAATTCACTTCACATGCTTAAAAATTGTAATTATGAATCGTACTAAAATTATATGCATAAGAGACATATTGCAACTCACTAGACATATTTAAATATCTTAACATTAAGAACATGGTATATCTGGCTAACAATAGAGCCTCTCTATTATACTTTTTGTATTTCCAAACTTTATATATATATATATATATATATATATATATATATATATATATATATATATATATATATATATATATATATAACAACCAAATCACTGTCTATCTATCTAAGAAAGGCTAGCAATAATATTACACCTGTAATCTGTAGTAAATTCTTTTTCAATTGTTGACAGGAATTACCATATAGGAAAATTATTGATTTGTATAACTCCATGTATCTACAGTGTATGTAGAAGTTATAATTACTGACACGTGTGCTCTTTACCAAGAACGCCTCATTGAAGAGTTGCCTCTTGGGACACAAAGATTGAAGATTAAGCACACAAATTGTGAGAAAGGATGTATATAAACTATGATCAAATGCATTTGGAAGGCATGAAGCTGAATTCCAAAACCTCCCCCAATATCCTTAATTCCAGCCTGTGCAAAATGGGGGTTTTGGAACAGAGTTTGACAGTCCATCAAAACATAATGGAGAGGTAATCTACGAGATGTTGTAGTCACACTGCCTTGGTATACATTTGTGGATTATGATCAGATTGTTACCAAGACCTATAGAGAAATTGGGTTTATTTCAGACAATGTGGATCTTGATGCAGACAAATGCACTGTGTGTAGTGACAGTGACTGCTCCTCCTAAGCCCAAATTATTGTCATCTAGCTTAATGATGAATTGAAAATGGGTATTAAAACTTACAATGGCCCCTGAAGACCTGTTTCAATATTCAATCTTTCAACGGTTTGTTTTGTCTTTGATGCGTGCTTATCCTATCCACCCACTGCTGACACACTAAGTCAATGAATAGATATTTTGGATTTTGTCATGGTGTTGTCATTGGAACATTTGCAAATAATAAATATTTCACCTCTTCCCTTTTGAATAGACGGCAAGGATTGTTTCAATGGTAGTCATTACCTATTCAGCTAGCTGCAACCATCAACTTCACTAAAGAGGTCGAGGCTTTTCATATAGAAACACCTACGGCGTAAAAATAAAATTGATTTTAATGTGGTAGTTGTGGTTGGAAAATGGACTGGTCGCATGATCGCATGAATAAAATAACAGCCATGCGATCATGCAACAAGGCAAAAAAAAAGGGAATCTATGTACACCAACAACGTAGATGCAACAACGTAAGCCCGACAAGTGAAGGTTTAATTATTAAATACTATATCATGCACCAATGACAGAGTGGTCGCATGATCGCAAGGAATAAAAAAAATGCTATGCGATGATGTGACAATGAAGCCTGAGTAGGAGAGAGAAATTCAATGAAAAAGGAGACTAAATAGATGCGCTCTACTGGGACCCATGAACGCCAATGATAGAGCGGTCGCATGATCACAAGAAATAAAATAATACCATGCGATCATGCAACAATGTGTTCTGCCAGGACCCACGTACGCTAACAGCACAAGTGCGGTGATGAGGTGGAATGATTATTAAATATAATATTACTCATTTTGAAAATGTCACGCGCTAATGAATAGAGCAGTTGCATGATCGCAAGAGGTAAAAAAGTACCATGTGCTCATGCGACAACATAAGCCAGGTGGATGAAAGTTTTTTAAATGTTACATCAGTTCTTATGGAGTGGTCGCATGATCGCAAGAGGTAAAAAAGTATCATGCGATCATGCGACAATGGAAGCTTGGGTGGATATTGTGAGAAGCTCAAATTTGCATCCAATGTTGCTGAAAAGTGCTTGTAACATGGAAAATCATTTGACTAAGATTATGCACCATTTCCAATCATTTGACTAAGCTTATGCACCATTGAATCCTGTAATTCACTGAAAGTGTTGTCAGGAACTCTCAGAGCTGATAACAAAGTAATGATCTACCTGTTAAGAAAGCAGGGCTAGAAACGTGTCCAAGTGATAATTTCTAGCATATCATGTTGAGATTCAAAATTTTTCATGCTGGGCCTCAAAGAAAGCTTATATGCGCTTCCAGGTTCCGCTTCCCAAGTTGCAACAACACCTTTGAAGCCACCATATCGAATCTGATAGGCTGAGGGGGGATTGACAATCAACTTCAATTTCTGAGCAACCTCCATGGAAAGATCTGGAGTGATCTTTCCTACACTATCAAAAAATTTATAATCATTCCTTTCAATGTCATGAAAGTCTTCTTCAAGCTGATCCCGTGGAACCTGAACTGTGCAATATGTGGATGAGAAGCACTGACCCATTCTAGCAGCATGCTTGTAGACATTATTTTCTAGATAAACTTGTGCCAGTTACTTGAAGAAATAACATTCAGTGTTCACATTATAAATAGCTTTCCTACCATTTCTTCATAAAATAAGAACATTGATAGTAGATGAGTCAGATCCAATTTTGGTGATTTGCCATATTTCAAATTTGGGTATGATTCAGATTTGATTTGATATTTTGCTGTTACAGAAATGTTTTGAGGTTTGACATCAATGCCAAAGGGGGAGATTGTTGGCAATTTGTCATTGATGTCAAATAATCTTGTGGAGTCACTTTTCTTTCTAATTATGATAATGAGAATGTTTTGTGAAGATTTCTTTAGACACACACAGATCATATTAACAGTGACAAGTATTATACTGTTCGAGATGTATCCATTATAAAACTTGTACATGATAAGTGTGTTGATGTATTGGTGATACTCAAACTTAACAACTCAAGGCTTATTGATGATCAAGTTAAACAAAGGCCCATCAACATCTACATACTGAGATAAAATAGCACACATCCATCAATGATCGTCCTTGATCATTTGACCCATTGGTCTATAACTTCAATAACATAATCTCAAAACCCACCTACTCAATTAGGTCTCACAAATTAGGTTCTTTTGCTTTGATTGTCATAGTGGTTGTCAAGTTGACAAACATAGTTGTCAATCTTGACAACATTTTGACAACTTTTTAAATGCAATTTTTGCAAGTTTTAGAGTGTATAGGTAGTTATTACAGCAAGAAGACAAGAAGATAGTATGGTGGAGGCAAGAATGGGCATCTTACCTTGAACAAGATCACAGTCACAAGTTGGAGGACAGAGACACTGTAGTTGCAAAGATGGAGTAGTCAATACTATGACAACATTGAACAAGCCTTTGAAGGAGTCTTTTAATGATACCTACATTATAGAAAGAAAAGTATAAATTAGATAAAATAGAGAAATATTTAGTATCTTATTGATAGTCATGCCCCCCTTCAATGTGACCATTCTCCCTACAATGTCTCTTAACTATTTTGATTAGCAGTCTTCTACGGTTTAAGCCCTTACAAATTTTGCAGGGACAATAACATTTTCCATCACCTTTTCTTTTCAAGTTAGACCACAATCTAGCGATTGTCTCCCTATTTTGTTCTTCACTTATATTATCTGATATGATCGTTCTTTGTAGGAAGCAAAAATCGGGCTATGAAAACTTCGGTCTACAACTTTCACAAACTAAGCAAAACTGTTGAAAGTACACAAATCTTCTTAGACCTAGTTAAATACTTTAATATTTAAAAAATACTTTCTTTGACTTTATTCCTAAGACATTTAACCCAATCACCTTTTATAACATTCAATCAATTGCTCTAGGCAAATTTGTGGATAAGATTATTTGTAAAACTTTGACCAACCACCTGAAGGTCTTATTTCAAGAGACCTTACAACATTAAGCCACTAAAAGCAATTTCAAAAAATATAAGCTAAAAGTCTAGTTAAAATATACATTAGATTAAAAAATATACAATTTTCATACTTGAGCGTGCAGCTATAACTCGTGCAATGGTCTTCTTGCTTAGCTCTAGAAGCTCTCCAGCAATCAAAACATATAAGCTACAAGGCCTAATAGCAATTTCAAAACATATAAACTACAAGGCAAGACATATTACATGACATGGCAAAAGGAACAAAATTTACAAGCTTTAGCAAGACATATTAAATGACAGATTTTTGAAATGTCAAAATTTAAAAATTCTAAGGCATTTCCATTTTATTCGCAAAAATATATTGGAAACATTAACTTTTTGCAAAACAAATTCTCAAACCTTAACTTTTTGTGAGTCTTAACTCCCAATCATGAACTTTTGGTGAGAATAATTTCCAAATCCCAACTTTTTGCGAGAATCTTTCCAAAATGTTAACTTTTCCCATTTCTTAACCCCGAACTTTTCGCATCCACTTAACCATTTTGGTTTTGAAAGTTCAATTTCAAGAAATCAACAAGGATGCAAATTTGAATGCTGAGTTTTAACATGGCAATGATGTATCCCTAGCTCGTGGGCTATGCAGTCAAAACACACAGCTCACTGACCTTGGTGCTTGGCCATGAGTTGGCTTAGTTCATCACTTCATGCAACCATGAGCTAGGGCACGACATAATAAATGGAATCAATAGCACCTCTACACATATGGAACAGTTTCAATAGCAGCATGAATGCCATGAGCCACAGTCTATAGCAGTAGATTCAAACCGGCTCCCAACTAAGCACGAACCACATGCATTACTGAGGTAATCAAAGCAGAGAACAAAGCTTAAGTAAATAAAGATAAAGATGTCATTCTCGGGTTGCACAATACAGAAGCGACGCTCAAAGTACCTGAGTGAAATATTATAGATTCATATAATATCCAACCAAAAGGTAGCCAAATGCATTCACTATTATCTTTTCTAAAGTTTCCAAATGCAAAGGTTGAGAAATATTCTCATGAGAGTGGTGGCACAATTAGGCTGAGTCCACAATCTCAAATAATCATAGGAGATGAGTACATGGAAATTTACATGGAACAAGAAGCCAAAAATAAGGAGATTGCAGATTTGAAGGAAAGAAAAAAGGAACAGACAGATGAGAGAAAGGCTACTAGACTTATTGAAAGGGACTTGAAGGAACAAAAGAAACTAGAAAATGCAATGAAGAAGCAAAAGAAAGAGCAGTTGTGAATAATACAAAGACAAAGAAGGAGCTAGAAAAGAATAGGTGAAAAGATTGAGGGAATTTGAAAAGGCAAAGAAGGAGCTAGAAAGACAGAGACATTTAAGCAACTCATTAAGTCCTATTCCAAAAAATTCAATTTTGAGACATGATTAACATTTATGCCCCTTCATATTCATCTGTTTCCAACTTTCCAATCAACACTCAGGTTTCTATAGACCAATTACAAATGCCCATAACACCTTCCAAGGAGAAAACAAATGCAGGATCAAGTTTTGACATTGCAGCCACTGCTACGGATGGTCATTGCTCCATGCTTCCCCCATGGATGGTGTGGTAAAATTTTCCATCAGAAATAGTATGATTATTTGACAAAAATTGTTTTTTAATATTTTGTAGAAGAAAAACCATTCCCCTAATTACTTATAGAGGTCCCAAAAATTTGTATTTTTTTGTAAGGCGGGTAGATGATTCATCATGCCATGCATTTTGCTCTTCTCATTACAATGTAACTTGAACATTATATTTTGCCAATACAATGCTTGGTCCATATCTATATATTTAAATATTACTCCAAGTTTTTGGTCCAAATATGTATGCATGCTCCATATGTCTATCTATTATGTATCTACTTACATATACATCCAATTTTACACACATGCATCCATATATATGCACATGTACAAAAATATTAACCAGTTTGTTTGTAATATATATACACATGCATGCATGTGTGTGTGTGTGTATATGTATGTATAAATACATAAATATATATGTCCACACACACACACACACACACACACACACACACACACATATATATATAGGTTAATTATATGCTGTTGAAAATATGTATTATACATGCTATCTTTGAAGAAATAGATCAATCAATGTGATTCATACAAAAAAATAGATTGGTACACACACACACACACACACACACACACATATATATATTTGTATATATATGTGTGTGTGTGTGTGTGTGTGTTTGTACCAATCTATTTTTTTGTATGAATCACATTGATTTATCTATTTCTTCAAAGATAGCATGTATAATTCATATTTCCAACAACATATAATTAACCTATATTATTGACCTGTATGTTTGATTAGAATAATTAAATGGAAAAATAAAAAGGAAAAGCAAAATATGAATCTGAATAAAATCAAAATATGAATCCAAATATAACTAAGAATTTATGGGTCATTGCCTTAGTATAGTTTATTAACCTCACCTGAAATTAATATTGGCTTTATCCCCCCTTTATGCACCTTGACAATATTGATTTCATCCTCCCTTAATGCACCTAGAATCAATAGTGAATTCATATATTACATGCAAAAAATATTACAAGTCAAAGGTGTAATTTCATGAAACTACAATTACAAACTTAATGACTACCTTAAGTAATTGTTTATTCAGCCAATAATATAGCATAAAAAAATCCCATTAACATTTACAACATATTTCATGAAAAATAAGTAAAAACTAATTAACATCCCAACTCCGGCAAAAGATTTCTTGCATGGATAACAAATCCATAATGTAGAGAAAACATCATTCCTTCAAAGATGTGTGAATACACACCTTTAAAATATCAATGGGTACACATGCAAAAAACCAGAGTGTTGGTATATTCGAAATTAAGTAATCAATATACTAGAGTTCCAAGAACTAGAGTAAATCATGAACTAATTAATAGTTACCATTTGGAGTAATTAATCCCAAATTTTGACTGATCAAACATGCAAAAAGTATAGTGTCTAGAATTTTAAGTTTTTGAGAGATTTTATGATTTAGCCTATAGTCTGAAGTACTCCAAACACTTCAATCTAGATGGTAATAAAAACCAAAATAGGGATAAGAAATGTGTTTATTATGACAAGAATAAGGGACATAGAACCTAGTAAGTAAATCAAAGAAGTGCTCATAAAAAATTACTATAAAATCAATATTAAGACTCAGTTGTCTGAACTTTATTGGGAGTACCTATCAAGTCCATCAAAGGTGGTGGTTTTGTTGGTTGGGTTTTTTGTTCTTTTGTTGACTATACTACAAATGTACTGCTCTGTGCATAATTGTGAGGTAGAGCCCTATCTAAAGAGCTAACACTCGCAAGCATTTTAGGCCCTTTGGCTAGCTTGCAATCTCACTACCCATAAAAGTGCCACCAATGATAAATTCAAGAAGAGTTTGTAGGCTTATGCCATAAAAGATTTCTGAGTTTCTAGGATTATACATCATAAAACATCTGTTAATTTATGGGATTATATGCTATATATAATAAAATTCATTTTGGTAGAAGTGAATTTGAAAACCAAATTTGTGGGGTTGTGGGAGAGGGGAAAAATGAAGAAGATAGAAATCCTTAACAAAATGACATCATGTCCCACAATAGTTCAATGATATAAAATGGTGCCAGAATATGAATTTTAACTCAAAAACTTGTTGACCCATTGATCTGATCAGATGCATTATGAAACACAATTAAAAAAATCTCCACCTCCATATACATATCAAAATGAATCTGCTACAAAAAATATGCGGTTAGAATTTCACTGTAAAAAATGAATTTCATCTCATTCTACCCTGTGGGAGAGAGTCTCCATTAGCAACATGATTGTCCATGCCTTGTAAAATCCCTTTACCTGTCTATGATTCTACAAGCTGGGTTATCTTAGAACATGAATATGCAATTCAATTTAATGGACTAGTGAGCAAAATAAAGTATAAAGCAGTGATTGATGAGCAAAATTGTATAGGCAGGAAAAGTTCTTTCAATATGACCAGTAGTTCAGTTTGGGTTGAACTGTTGGTCACTTAGACTGTAGATAGTTGAATAAGGAGGAACAACGCATCAATTTCAATGCCATGATGACTTACTTAACAAAATGGCATCCTATCCCACAACAGTTCAATGATATAAAATGGTGCTGGAGTTTGAATTGTAACTCAAAAACTTGTTGACCCATTGATATGATCAGACGCATTATGAAACAAAATTTATGAAAACTTGCCTCCATATACATATCAAAATGAATCTTCTAAAGAAAATACACAGCAATAGACATGAGCATACCTACAATTGTCACATAGCATACATGATATCTCGTAAGACTGCACAATACAGTTCTAGGGGATCTGAGCAAGTGGGTTTTAAAGATATCTCCTCCATGGGCCTTCATCCTCCGCTCCAAAAATTCATGAAATGCATTGGCCCTTTGGAAAGCTAGAAATAGTAGACTCTCGCCTAGTAGCAGCCAGCCAAAACTACCCGATGGTAAATTAGGGTTTGAAGAAGGGTTTCTGAGAAGAAATAGCAGAAACATTTTTCTTGTTAAACGAGATCATGTTGCATATCCTTAAATATAAGGTTTGCATGATAAAGGGAAGAGAGGGTGACACAAAATGAGGAGGAAGTGAAGTTTAAAATCATACCTTTCTTGGCCTTTTGGATTCTGAATGTACAATCTAGTAGATCCCTTTCGCCACAGAGATGCCTAGCTGCAGATATCTCCTCGTCCAATGGCTGCAAAAATCCCTCTCGGCACTATTATAGAAATGACCAACATTTTCTTTTCTTTTTTTTTCTTATATCCCGTTAACATCACAATTGCGACGTTGTCGGGGTATAATTGAAAAAAAAAAAGCCAAAAAGACATAACATTTGCCCATCGTTGCAAATTGCCGTTGCAATTTCACCCCAAATGTATTAGTGTTATCTACTTCCTAAGGAGTTTGTTTTGTATACTGATCATCAAGCTTTCCAATATTTGAATAGTCAAGGAAAGTTGAATCATAGGCATTTGAAATGGGTTGAGTTTTTGCAGAGTTATACATTTGTTTTGAAACATAGGAGTGGAAAGTCTAACAGGGTTGCAGATGCTCTTAGTAGAAGGCAACTATTGCTGACATAAATGCAGATCCAAGTGGTTGGGTTCAAGGAACTCAAGAATTTGTATCCAGAGGATCCTAATTTTGGTGAAGCTTGGAAAGCTTGTATAGAACCTGTTACTCTAGATAGGATGAAATGGTTGGATTTCATCATCTAGGATGATATGCTATTCAGAAGGAGTTAGTTGTGCATTCCATGAAGTTCTATGAGGGATAATCTCATCAAAGAGAAGCACAGTGGAGGATTGGCTGGACATTTTGGTCATGATAAAACCCTTGCTTTGGTTAGTGAGAATTATTATTGGCCACAGTTGCAGCAAGATGTGAAGAAGTTTGTACGGAGTTGTAGAGTATGTCAGATGGCGAAAGGAGTGAAGAAAAATATAGGGTTGTATCAGCCATTACCTATACCGGAGAAGCCTTGGGAGGATATCAGTATGGACTTTGTTCTGGGTTTACCGAGGACTCAGCGAGGACATGATTCAATTTTTGTGGTGGTTGATAGATTTTTGAAGATGGCACATTTCATTCTCTGCAAGAAGACTAATGATGTTGTTCATGTAGCAGAATTATTTTTCAGAGAAGTGGTGAGACTACATGGTTTTCCAAAGACCATAGTTTCAGATCGAGATACTAAGTTTGTTGGATATTTCTGGTGAACATTGTGGAAAAAGTTGAAGACAGATTTGAAGTTCAGTTCATCACATCATCCACAGATTGATGGACAGACAGAGGTGGTGAATAGAAGTTTGGGAAATTTGCTGAGATGTTTGGTTGGAGACAAGCCAACAGGATGGGATTTGATTTTACCATAGGCAAAATTTGCATACAATAATTCTGTCAATAGGAGCACTGGTAAATCACCATTCCAGATTGTATATGGAAGTAGTCCAAGAAATGCATCTGAATTGAGAAAGATAGATAAAGGAGAAATAAGTAGTGCTGAAGCTGAGGATTTTGTAGAACATTTGAAGAACATCCATGGGGAGGTGAGGAAGCACATTACCAAGATGAACGTGTAGTATAAGGCTAAGGCAGATGAGAAAAGGAGGCATAAGGAATTTTAGGTTGGGGATGAAGTCATGGTTCATTTGCAGAAGGAGCGGTTTCTAATTGGTACATATAACAAGCTGAAAATGAAGAAGTTTGGACCATGTAAGATACTAAAAAAGCATGATTTAGGAAATGCATATGAGGTAGAATTGCCTAGTGAGCTGAATATTTCACTAGTGTTTAACATTTTAGATTTGATAGAGTATCAAGAAGGAAGTGTTGAAGATGAGATCATAGCGACACAGTGGAGTATTCCAGCAAGTAGTTTAGATACCAAGGAGATTAAAGACATACTGGATAGTCATGTTGGTAGAAGCATAAGGAACAGGACATATGAAGAATATCTGGTCAAGTGGAAAGGGTGACCTGTTGAAGATTCATCATGGTTGACAAAGGAGGAGGTTAACCATCTTGGTTTTCCTCTGCACACTTGAGTCATGATAGGGTCACTTCTCAAATTACCTAGGTGTTTGATGCAAGAGCATCCTGGGTGTAAGAGCAATCTTGCATCACCCAAAATTATTTCTATTTTTGAATTCAATAAGGGCTATCTTATGTAGGGCTGTTATTTATGGAAACTTGCTATTTTTAATAAGTTGTTTATATGATATCGGAATGTTCTGATTTCACATGTGGAGGTTCATCTCAGTCGTATTAGCTTGCTAATAAAGTTTCATGCCTAGATCAGGTCTAGTTTTGAAGATATTGAAGATTTTCGGTATTGGCAGCAGGGTACAGAAACTTCAAACTTGGTTTTTAAGGCTTTAGAGGCCCTGGATGAGGTCAAAAATTTGGGTGACGGGCGCTTGCGCTGATCAAGTCTGTAGAGTGCTTCGTCGCATTTCCAGAATGGGGTTATAATAGTCAATCGGGTCAACTGGTGATGACTTATGGTCTTCAGAAGTTGGGTCACCTGAAATGGTGGAAAATAATTTTCCTTCAAAATTTTTGTTTGGGTTTCAAAAGCCATTTTGAGCCAACTTTGATGTAATAAATTGTAAAATAAAATAATTCTAAGTTTGGTCGGCCCTAAGGGCTAAATCTCTGGAACCTTCTCGGGCGGTGGAAATTGCCTATATAAAGAAGGCCTGTAGTGTTGTCTAGGGCAGTTCTAGGTAGATTTGGGTAATGATTCAAGGCTTTGTCCTACAAAATGTTGTAAGGGAATGCCCATGTGGCTTTGCATATTGTAATTCTGAAAGTTTGTAATTCCACATTTATGGAGATTATAAGAAGCCAATTTTCTGTTCTTGCATATTGTTGTTGTTTCTCTGTTTCTGTTATATGTTTGTGGTATTAAGGGGAGCACCCTTCATCATATATATATATGTGTGTGTGTGTGTGTGTGTGTGTATGTATATATATATACATACACATATATATATACATATATATACATATATATACATACATACATATATATATATATATACACATAGATATATATATATATATATATATGTGTGTGTGTGTGTGTGTGTGTGTGTACAGACATTTATACATACATACATACATACATACATACATATATATATATATATATATATATATATATATATATATATATATATATATATATATATATATATATATATATATATATATATATATATATATATATATATATATATATATATGTATGTATGTATGTATATATATATATATATGTGTATATACATATATAAAGTAAAAAAATGAAAATATATTATGTGTGTATGTATATTTACACATACACATATATGTATGTATACACACATAAACATACTAATATATGTATATAAATACATACACATAAATACATAGACACAAAGACTATGACTTGAAAAAGATAAATAATAACAATAAGAGAAAATTGTAATGATTGTGATATTGTTATTAGGATTCAACTGTGTAGTTTTTGAGTCAAACTCATTGACCCATGTTTCATGAGTAGTGGTTCACATGAACCCATCTCTCATGAGAATGAATAGAACACTTAGCACTCATTGGATCTAGGTGATTCTCACAGAGGTGAAGCACCGAGACTTCCCGGGAGGTCACCCATCCCAGTCTTACTCCATCTTGAGCACGCTTAACTACGGAGTTTCCCCCATGGTTAAACCCACTCTTCTTGGAACCCCATTTGCAAAACTTCACTAAGTGTTGTGCCTTATGAACCACTCATTAGAAAGTCCCTTAAGCTCATCAATTGATAAGTAGGAGATATTTTCCACTGTAAGTCAAATTGTGATATTGCTATTAGGATTTAACTGTGTAGTTTTTGAGTCAAACTCATTGACCCATGTTTCATGAGTAGTGGTTCACAAGAACCCATCTCTCATGAGAATGAATGGAACACTTAGCACTCATTGGATATAGGTGATGCTCACAGAGGTGAAGCATCGAGACTTCTCGAGAGGTCACCCCCATATATATATATATATATATATATATATATATAATATATATATGTATATGTATATGTATATGTATATGTATATGTATATGTATATGTATATGTATATGTATGTATGTATACACACACACACACACATACAAATATGTACACATTTTATATATTTAATAAACACGTATAAATATATACAATATTATATATTTAAGGATATGTGTGTGTGTGTGTGTGCACATCTCTCTCTCTCTCTCACACACACACACACACACACACACACACACATAAACACACATTCCCTGAGCCCTCCCCTCTCACTCCCTTCCTTTTTCCCCCTTTCTCTCTCCCCCATTCCTCTCTCTTTCCTAGTTCTACATAACCCACACAATTTATGTAGAACTAAAAGCATAGCCTTTAGTTCTGTAGAACTAACACGGGTATATGAACTCTCTCTCTCTCTCTCTACATAAGATGGACATACAGTTTATGTAGAACTAAAAGCCTGGATAAGTTTTAGTTCTATAGAAATTGCAGATGTTATGAGGAAATATGAACGTTAACCTTTTTAGCTCAATGGAACACGTATGTGTTCCATTGAGCTAAATATATTATTTCCAACGGCCAAAAAAATAACATTGCAACTTGTTCTAAGTGCCCACTGTTGTTTTTTTATGTCTTTTTGCGACAGTATCAAATAGGTTTTCATGTTTTTTTGTCACATTTGATTTCAAATGATTAATTTTTCTTGTTTTTTGGATTATTCTTGAAGTAATTTTAGTATTATTACTTTAGATTATAAAAAATGATGATAATTTTTGTTTTTCAGTAAGGTTTTGAAAATACTTATAGTTCTTTATAACCCGCCTGAGTTATGAAGAACTATATTATTTTTTTTAATTTTCATTTTAGGCTTGTAATGTTTTGCGTTTTTGAAGCCTGAATGTTTTGAATTTCAAATAACCTACATGATTTTTGTTAAATTTTGAGGATTTTTTATGCACAAGGCCTATGAGCAAGTGGCCCAAGTGGGGTTTGAACCTTGGTGGTATCCTCACAACCGAAGTGTTTCAATTGCTTCTCTAAATGGTTCACGCTAAAGAATCACTCTTTTAATACTTTACACATAATTTACAATTATAATACAACCCCTTTGGAACCCATAACTATAAAATTGTCATGAGCTCTAATTGATGTACAAATGTATTAAATTTTAATAATACATATATTTGTTAAATGATCAATCGATAGTAATCTAGATATATATTATTATTAATTATTAAACTAAATTAATTAATATATCAATTAAATCAATAACCAATATGTGTTAAAATATACAATAGAAAATAATGATATTGAATCAATTGATATGTATCAAATGACATTAATAATCAATATATATATTAATCGATAAAAGCATAAAGATGTGTGTTGTTTCAGGCTAACTTATCAGCACAACCGAATTTGAGTATTTTTAACTAAAAATTAATTTTCATCAATCATATGGTCTAGTTAGATTCATTCTAGCTAAGCTAAAGGGAAGTGCTTCAACATTTCCAATTGGAAATGTCTATTAAATGCATGTTTTATACCAATTTGGGTCTAATTACCAAATAAATAAAATTATTTCAGAAAAGCGATGTTTCAATAGCCGCTACTATTTTTTAATGATATTTTTAAAAAAATATAAAAACACCTTTTTGTAGGTCTCGTAGTCAAGATTATCATCATATAAGTTTCATTATATTTTGATTAGATCTAATATGTTCTAATTTAAAAATATTGCAAGTAGGCATTCTAACATTCGAGAAGGCATTTTAAAATAGTAAAACATATCAGAAAAATTTAAAATTTATATTTAACACTAGAGAAGAGAGTCCTCTTGAAAATGTGTAATTTTTTTTTTGAATGGTGTATATTTGATAGGAGAAATTTGGTGGGAGACAAAAAATGTCGATTTTGGATAAGTTCAACTTTGAGTAGTTATAATAGAGAAAATATACATAGGAAACCAATATTTCTTCTTTTATACACTACTTATACATGTCATCTATAACATATTTTGAAATTAGAGGAAAAAAATATTATTTGCATATACTTTTTTGGTGGGAATTAGACCCCAGTTTTTCAACATTTTTCAACTATTAAAAAATGGACTTCAAGAATTAGAAAACTATGTAAATTCTTTGTCAAGAATTTTAAAAAAAAATTATAAGCATAAACTTCATCCACTTTGACACATTTCATCAGTTTACATCATTATCATTGTTGGCAACATATAGACATGACCCTTACTCCATATGTACATATAAATATGGGTGGAAACATGGGAGTAAAGACACAAAAGAACAGAGATGAAAAAAAGAAAGTTTAAAGCAAAAGATATGATACATTTGAATTTTACATTGTACTACATGTCAAGACAAAGTTAAGGCAAAGTTAATACCAATCAGCGGATGGAGAAAATAAGGGAATAGGAAAACATGTTCCACATAGACATCAGCAAGAATAAATAAATTAAGAAGAATATTGCATAAGAAAAGTACCCACCTAAATACATTAAGGAATCTCCTTGGTAATGGGTATATGTACTTAAGGCATTAACATTTATTTCTAAGACTGGTATAAATAATTGACAACCATGCATATTAAGTAAACTTGGTCATATTAGATTATAGAATACATGTAGAATAAACTTATATTATATAGTTTTTGATTGCAGGAAAAAACAAGTTTTAAAGGGGACCCGAAACCCCATACAAGTAGAGAATTAAAGATATAACGTTAAGCATACTGAAATGAAACAGGACTGGGACACAGTCCACCAGAACCAAAACTAGTAGGACAAACCACTAAACCAAATACTAGCTAAAGAATGAAAAATAGGGAAAACAAAAAAGGTAGCACCAGTAACCGATGACACTAAGCAAACTCTTTACAAGTTTCATCCGTTTCCTTCTTCACCTCAGAGATTTTTTTTATGGCTGCATTGAAGTCGAACAACTCCTAGATTATATCTTGAATCTTTCTCTTTTTGCAAACCTGGTACATTTACCCGGGCCCTCCTCTCCCATATCCTTGTTATCCTCTTCATTTTTCTTGCTGGGGGAACCAATATCCAGATCTATTTTGATGGTTAGAAAATAGTCCATGGCTGTACCCATAAACAAATTATTGTCCTGCATATGTTTTTTCATGGTATTCTCCAGCATAGCCATTCTAACTTGCATTTCCTGCACTTTCTTATCCCTTTCATAGTTCATGTTGCCCTCTGAAGTATTAAAACCAAACTCCAATCTTTCCTGTAGGGAATCAATCTTAGCAGAAAAGGAATGACATTTTAAATTCAATTTTTTTATTTCTTGAAAGATCTATTTCAAAAGGTGAAATGAGTACATGGAAGC
>BSBK01007219.1:0-92500 GCA_027943335.1 Chamaecyparis obtusa | reverse complement strand
ATCTTGGGAAGGATCTCCCTCAACATAATTTATATATACACTTTCAAAAAACATATATGCTAATACATATCTATGTAATTTTAAAAAAATGTGTGTAGATGGAAACTATATCTAGACACATCATGGATATGTATACTTGTGTGTTCCTATGAAATGCCAATAGTATGGAGAAAATAGAGAAAAACTAAGTGATCCTTAGGGACTATGAAGAACGATTTATTTCTAAGATTTCATGTATGATTAGCAAGAATCTTGTACATTGTGTGTTTGGTCTTGCACTAGATCCTCTACATTGTTCTACCATAGATGTCAATCTCCTCAAAGGGGATTGAAAAAAACATAATTCAGAGGTGGTTTATATCATATTATTAATTAGCACTTTTATTTTATGGAAGAGGACTGGTTAAATGAATTATAAATTATATTTGAAGTGATATGTTAGAACTTAAAATAGAAAACTAGATATTTTTATTAAAGTGTAGTTTAGCCAGTGACATGGTTTTATTACAAATTTAGCTTTGCTTTTCCTTCAAGTTTTTACTTCAAAATGAGGCATTTCCCAACAAAAAAAGAATTAACACAAATTTGGATTAAAAATTTATTAATCATTTGAAGCTCTCCATTTCACTTTCAAATTATTTTCCTTAGATTAGAAGAACTCAAAAGTATTTTCAATACATTTAGACAAATGACATGATCATTCTCTTCTTCTTTTCCCAGTTCTGATCCCTATTCTTGGTCGAGGACTTGATTAGATTGGGATAGAGGAGGCAAATTGTCTCTTTGTTCTTGGGGACAATTATCCCAATGATGTATTTTTACTATACTATCACTTTGCCAGTTCAAAATAAATACCCTCAAGTGACCTAAAAAATGAATGCATTTGAAAATTTATCTTGTCCCTTTCTTTTTTCTTCAATAAAACTAAACTATTTCAAAGACAATAAAGGAGAATTCAAATTTTAAAGAGTTAATCGATCCCATTAATAAATCAGTCTATGTATTGCATGCATCCTCCTACAATTATAAGAGAAAGCTATGGTAAAAAAAATAAGAAAAATTGATTAGACTAAACTAAAATAATGTTAAATGACACTTTCAATTAATTATGAATAGTTGAGGCCACTTTTGTATCTAATCTAAATTTTTTTATGTGTTGACATTTTTCCTTAATTTCAAGATATTCTTAAGCAAAATTGGATGCTCATATCTTTGATACTCTATTTTAAAGAAGGCTGACTCCAATATTTTTATTTAAGCTATTTATTAGCTATGTAATAATCTTATGTCGCTTAGATGATAAAATTACACAATTAAAGTCTGTACTGAAAATCTAAAAGAAAATATTCTCTTAACTTGAGGCACAAAGTCTATTGAATGTGTCTCTTACTTTTTTAACTGCTACAACTACCTTTCTCACAGGACAGAACATAAATGAATAAAACTTTATTAGAACATTGAAGGATAGTAGAAACTACCATTTAATGCATCGAACAATTCTGCTCCATTTTAAAATAATAATAAAAATCAATACTGCTCAATTGCCATATGTTAGAGACAATTCTGATCTGAATCTTCTTGCGAATGGAAATGCCTTAAGTGAAGGGTTGGATTTATTGACTGTGTTGATGCCATTAAATGGATATGCTATTGGGCACACCGCAGCCTGTGAGTCCACCTGATTTTGATAAATCGGTAGTGTTCGGGTAGAGTAGTGTGTAAGGAACTTTTGCAGGTCCGGTCCTATTCTTGTAAACTTCACAGTTTATATTCCTCTCAATTATATTCTTCTCTATCTTTGTCATGTTTTCGGAAAATTTGGCAAATCTTTCTTGAATAAGGGGATCATCTACTCTGTCCATGGTGGAACCCTGCAACTGTCCCACATATACTTCATTTTTTGCATGCTTTGACAGAATTTCCAAAACAGCCATGACAAGGGTGGCTTGTGTGGGGGCAGAGACAGTCTTGAGGAAATATTCTTCTGGGTCCTTAACAAGTTCATCATATTCAGGTGTTCCCTTGTCTGGAATCAACCGCCTGCTCATGGTGGGGAAATTGGGCATGTATCCTCCATATGAGTACTGCCCAAAGTTGACTGCAGCATGGTGAGCAGATGCAGTCCAGATTATAGTCGTAACTATTTGAACTGCTTCATCCAAAGAATCCATCCTGTACCATCTACTTAGATCGTCCTTGAGGTCTCCATGACCCACATTTACTATTTCATCCCACCAGGCCTGCAATTCCTTGTCATTTTTAATCGAGGCATCATCCTTGTAGTACAGAGACAAGTATTCTGAAACCCACTGCTTCAAAGCAAACCATATTTCTATACCGTCAACAGCGTAGGGGTAGTCCTCGATCACAAGCTTCAAACCATTTGGTGACTTTGAATCACGCACTGCCATTCCCCTGCACAGTACACGTTAAATTAAAGGGTTAATGTTTGTTATCCCTTACTGGATTAGAAAAATGAAAAACATGCGAGGACAGTAATCAGGTTTTTAGCAACATTTGACTATTTTACGACTATGTTATGAATGATCAGTATTAGTAGTGTGGAAATGGAACTATCGAATCACATACCTTTTGAGTAGGTCGGCCTCTAATCCTTGCTCATTGAATTTCCACTGTTTGTAGGCTTTAGATGACATTTCCATACAATATCTGCCAGGTGTGAAGCCTCGTTCAATAATACCTGCTGCATTTATCAAACTCTGACGAGCAGCTTGATTGATGTCCATGGTATCAAGGTAATGGGGGATCAATAATTTGTAAACTGGGTGCATTTTGCTTAGTTGTCTGTGGGTTGCTATAATGAAAGGCTCCGTGATACAATGTGTTCTTAACCTGCACTCAATTAGAGAACAAAGGTTTAAACACCTATAATAATTTTATTGGAAATCAATTTTATTGATATTAGCAAGATCTAAGTGGTGGTCGGTATACAGTGGCTAACATGCATAATAAAAATGCATGACCAAGAACTTACCAATGGCTGACGAGCTGGTGGTAACCTGCGTCATTCACTTTAGCATGGGCTTTGGCCAGTTGCCACAGCGCTCCTCCTTCTGTTCCATTGTTGCCTGGTGTAAAAACCTTTCTTACAGCCGCCTTGTCACCAATTGGTGGCAAACACAATTCTATGGCCACTGGCTTTAAAATCCCTCCCTTGGTGAGGAAGTAAACCGTGCGGCTTGCATATGTCTTAGCATCTTTTGAAAGCTTGTTTATACGCTCCACGTAAGGCATATAAACATCATAGTAGTCCACAATAAATAATCTTTTAGAAGCAGTGGCCTGGATTTTCCACATTAATTTTCCATTAGATTTCAATAAGACGAAGAAAAGAAGAGGGAGTTTTTGAAGAAAATAATTACCTGATCCACCGAAAGGCCCTCAAGGTTCTTTTCTATGTGTTGGGCGGCGATGGCGCTCTTCTGTGGACCGTATATCTTTTCATCCAAGCTACTGGAGGGAGGAAATTTCTGTTTCGAAACGGCAATTGATGTTATTTAGGAGACAGAAGAATAGTTAAAAGGGAAGATTTTGGGGGAGTTGTAGAATGTGGATTTACCTCTAGGCACTGGATCACCATTGGATTCAACCCTGCAAGCGTTTGACGTGCAAATTCCTCGTCGCTTCTCCAAGCGCACTCATCCACTGTAGTGCAAAAAATTGGTTTCATTGCTTGTTTAACCCAATATATTTTATACTCGATGAAATTGGAAACTGATTGAAACTATGTTAATATTACCTTCGACAATTTGTGGGCGATTGAAATTTATGAGTGGAATGTCATCCTCGAGGCTATCGAGGAGTCCCTGGACAAATTGCAGTGGGCTACTAGCCTTATGGAGACTCTTGACAGAATTGTGGGCAGTTTTAAGTCCTCGTTTGTAAAGCTCGCTTACGTCCTCAAAGGAGTCGAATGCGGAGTCGAAGAGATTCGTGAGAGTGGGAACGATGAGGTTAGCAACCGCCTTGATCAGGTGTGCTCCAAAGTCCGAAAAGTCGGAATAAGGAAACCTTTCGTCGGGGGGAATGAAGATCAAGCTTGTTCGAGTCTCGAATTCAGGAGCTGCAAGAGATCGTCCAACAAAAACATCATGCAAATGTTACATTAGACGGTTTGAAAATACATTACAGATAATGACTGATTATAAGTGCATATATATACACATGCCTGTTTCAACGCGTGGACGACCAGTTCGACATCTCCTAGGATATGGGAACTCCTGCGATCCACCCAGAACTTCCCTCCGCAGCTCTGCATTTTTCTCCGGCTCTCCAATATCATTGTAGACGTCGTAATCATAAATGAGATCCGACACCTTCCTTTCTCCGCTTCCGTCTCCTCGCAGGGACTTCAAATCGCTTTCCCTCAGTTTCCTCAGACCCGCCGGAGTTCCCTCGGGAAGAAAGCTCTGATAAACACGTTCATGTTTCATGTTAGCCCTTATTCGATTTAACCAAATCCAATTTTTGAACATTGTTATGTGTTGGTGATAAGAAATAGCAAACCTTGTTGGCGAAGAAAACACGGTCATTTGGGTTGACAGAAGAAGGGGCTATCCACGAATTACATTGGAAACGAACTTTGCCGTGGTCTGGGATGGATATGGTGAGTGATTTCAGAAAGAACTCTCGGGCGTGCATGTTTTTTATGAGAAATGCTCCCGGAAATCCAAGTGCAGAGCTCCATTTCAACGTTACTGTGCAGCTTGTCTCATGTGAAATGGGTCCGTCCCATGGGCTCCAGTTTAAATAAGAAGGCTGCCCCATCATTTTGCCGAATCCCGTTTCTACACATAACATGCATCACATCACATACACTGCATACAGCATTTGACTAAGACGATAGAATTCATCAACTTTTTACAGAAATTTAACTTTCAAATTTTTCTGTAAACATCTTTTAATCGATAGTTTTTATTACTAATCACCCCTCATCATAAGATGCAATTGTAAAAGCAAATAGATTTAGAAATGCAGTTCCCAGAAAGCTCATATTAAAATCTAAATCATTAGTTTTGAAAGGTGTGCTTTTATGCATAGAATACCAGGATCCACTTGGTCGCTGCTCACAAGCTGAAGAGAGATTTTTTTCCCCACCAATTCGGAAGCCTCGTCAGCCAGTGTTGCAGCGTAATCAGTCAAGTGGAGAATAGCCACTTTCTGCAGTACCACTTCGCCATTGAGTTCATAAGCAGTAGAACTTTCACTGTTGTCCGCTATTGAACCCATTTTTACTTCTTTCCTTCACTCGATTACTACCGACAACAAATCACTTGCTGCGACTTTGATGAACAATGAAGATATCTGGTTTTTCTTAATCGCTATTGCCCTAGAAATAGCTTTTATGAACTATGAAGATATTTGGTTCGGTTTAGTCGCAAGTTTTCTATAAATAGCATTTCATGGCCAAGAAGGCTAACGTTAGAATTCTGGGGTTGGCATGTTCACGTGTTTCACAATTGCTTAGGCTTCTAGTGATTTACGACAATTGCCTAACTACATGAACCGTATCCGTCCAACGTGGTTTTACTGTTCATTGTCTTCAAATTCTATGCATGAACTTGGATGCCAGGTATTATTTAACATTTATTCTCTTTCTCATTATTTTAAACGTTTTGATAGACCGCTTTACGGAATTTTCAACATGTATTTACGTTTAGTGTAAAGATATCACGTGTTCAACATTAGCTAGTTGTGTCATAATCGATTGGTCATTTGAAGTGAAATTAAAATGGACGAGTTGAATTTCTTGTAAAAGATGGGAAAAGTTGTCATCAATTGTCTTGAAAATAACGTTATAAATCATCGGCAATAAGGTTGAAGTCAATTTGAAGAAAGATTCCGGACGGTACACTGCACCTTCCACGTTATCATATATAAAATTTTATCACCTCATGTATTATTGTTCACTTGTTGTATTTGATACTCCTTCGAGAAGAACGATGCAATTTGTATCGTGGTGGTGTAATTGTAATTATTAGTCCCTGCCTTTATAGGCAGGGAACTAATGTTTCACTGAACATCTACCTATTAATTTGGGCAAATCAAAGATCACTTTTTTTTTTTTTTATATAGTTTTTAAAGTTAAAAAATTATAAATAGAATTTTGAATGATTTTTGGCTTTTTTCTGATTGTTTGTTTCTATTTTTCTTGGTAGTTTTTTTCTTTTTTATTATAAAAATTTGATGAAAAAGTGACTGTGTATTGTTTTTGCTGCTAACAGTACATTGGTTTTGATGTATCCATTAATTATTTGTGTAGAAATAAATTTGATAAAATAGAAAGAATTACAAAGTCCGAGGAGGAGGTGCGTGGGCGGCATCAACTATTCAGCCATATCATTAGATATGGCTGGATGGTGATGCATGAGATACCGTGTTGTCAGCGATCATAGGAAGCCAGAACAGTATTGTTTTTCGGGTAATGAAATGTCATGCAGTTTTAAAAAAGATGTGTGCAATATTAAAAAAAAAACTAATTTAAAATTATTTCTTTAGTTATTTAGAAGGAATGCAGATATTATGTAGATTTGTGAGTAATTTTTGTTTTTGTAATTTTCTAGTTTTATTAATTCTTAATATCATACTGAAAAATTATACATATGTTTTTTATATTATATATATAAAGATAATATTTTAATTTTAAGAAATATACAATATAGATTTTTTAGTAATATTTATTTATATTATTAAATTATATATATAATTAATTAGTTTGATATCTATTTAATATCAAAATTTAATTAATATTATTATTTGACTTTTAGTATAATTTTAAATAAATAATAATAATAAGTAGTTAATATAATTACTTTAAAAATTACTGAAATTTTTATATCATATATATATTATATATTACAAAAATAAAAATTACTCACAAATCTACATAATATTTGCATTCCTTCTAAATAACTAAAGAAATCATTTTAAATTAGCTTTTTTTTAATATTGCACACATATCTTTTTTAAAACTGCAGAACATTTCATTACCCAAAAAATAGTACTATTTCTGGCTTCCCACGATCGCTGACAGCATGGTATCGCATGCATCACCATCCAGCCATATCGAATGATATGGCTGGATAGTCGTTGCCGCCCACGCACCTCCTCCTCGGGCTATGCAATTCTTTCTGTCTTACCAAATTTATTTCTACATAGATAATTAATGCATACATCAAAACCAATGTACTATTAGCAGCAAAAACAATACGCGGTCACTTTTTCCTCAAATTTTTATAATAAAAAAGAAAAAAACCATCAAGAAAAATAGAAACAACCAATCATAAAAAAGTAAAAAATCATTCAAAATTCTATTTATAAATTTTTAACTTTTCAAACTATATAAAAGAGAAAAAAAGTGATCTTTGATTTGCCCAAATTAATAGGTAGATGTTAAGTGAAAATATTAGTTATGTGCCTATAAAGGCAAGGACTAATAAATTTTCACTAACTTATATTGCTATTTAAATTACAATTAACTATAACTACAATTGTAATACCCTAAAAATGGGCTATAGGTTCATTAACCTCCTATATCAACAATTCAAACGAAATCGATACAAAAGTCCTAACCTAAGGCACATCTGCACATTATAAAATTTAATTGATTATCCTAAATTCTGCATCGGGGAATATTCTTAGAAATATTTCTAATTTATCATAATTATTCTTAATTTAATAATTATTTGGCGATAAATCCTATTTATCCTAAAGTTTGATTAATTGAATATTCTGAATATTTAATTAATCAGATTTAATACTACAGCTTAATTATTTAATTAAATTAAATTAAATTTATTCTTAAATTGTATTATTTAATTTTGACAATAAATCTAAAATCTCATGACTAATTGATTAAATTCTTATTTAATTAATTGATGTCAGTTGTCAATATTTAATAATATAGTTTTAGAATAAAGTTTGATTTAATAATTAATTAACCCATAAATCAATTGTTTTAATTCAAAAATCAGTTAAGTTGAGAATAAATCATTTTATTTTTAAATTAATTTATAAAAAAATCATGCACAATCAGAAAAGCGGGAAACTAGAAATTAACAATCAATTTTAAAATTAAACTCAACATTTAATGGTGAGTTGAAATTTGATCTAAAACTCTATTTTGAGTTAAACCCTGCTTTTGAATGATTTTTCTGAGTTAATTATCTATGATTTCCTAATAACTCAAAAATCAGCTTGAGTTTTCTCCTGCATCCTCAAGCCCTGGATTTCTATAAAATCAAGGCTCAACTCTTCATAATTATGAACACTCAAATTTTGCACAATTACTCTGGCGAATTGGTGATTGAAGGATTAAGCACTTGCGTCAGGCGATTTGTGAGATCTTTCATGTTGAATACAACTGATTTAGAATCTGATTGAAGAATATGTGATTGTAAGATCACTGAGGAGTTGTTGATTAGATATGTAATATGATTAAATCAGTATTATGTTGTCATTGATGTCAACTAGTTTGACAACACTTATCTTGTAAGTTACTATATCGAGACATCTGAAGAAAGGTGAAAGAGATGAAGAACAGAGAAATCTACATGAGGAAAGATGTACATGACAGATGAGGATAAGGAACACATTAAGTAACTTGCTGATGAGTCTACGACTTGATGATATTGACTTTATTATGTTGCATTCATCTATGATGAAGTATAGAGCTAAAAGACACAAAGCAGTGTTGTCGGTAAATGAAGCATTTCTAGTATACACCAACGGAGTATAGTGTATACCGATCATAGTATTAACCGAGCAGTCTTCACCGACGCATTTCTTTGTTAACCGAACAGAATAGAATGTATTAGATGATTAGTTTACCTGATAAGATTGATGAGCTGGCAAGAGTATAACATCGAGGTAACAGATAATGTTTGTTACATAGATCGACGGTTGACAAAATTCAGTGGAGATCTAACGGAAAAGATTGAAACATGTTATTGACACAAGTACCGAGAAACTTTGAAGCGGCAAAATCTATGAATGAGATTAGGTGGCAAAATCTGATGGTGGAGAAGAAAATGATTTACTCATCTATATAAGAGAATCATTTTTCTTTATGAAAATGCTGGAAGAAGTAGAAGCTGTAGGAATATCGCATGAACAAGGATCTCATGTATTCTGATCATACTAGTTAGTAAGAACTGAGCTCCAGAACCATTACCGAGCTACAGAGAGCAATTACCGACGGATAGTAAGTTGATACAGTATTGAATCTGAAGTGAAATATTGATTAGAAGGATTTGTATGGACTAATATTGATCTGTAATCTACAAATTGAAGTTGTATCAGGGCTGGTCATTTACTGTTACATATTTAACCATTGTATACAGTCAAAATCTCTTAACCAAGTGGACTCTGAAAGTCTTATAATGTATCATTCATAGAATGAACATTGTTATCCTGTCAACCCCATAGTGAATGCTGGTTGGATGATAACTTCTAGTCTAAAATCCTCTAACAAGGTCACACCTTACAGTGTGTTTGTAACCTTTAACAGGGTTGGGTCTTAATTGACCTCACTTCAGAAGAGTGAACAATTTTGGGTTGCCGGTCCCAGGTGGTTTTTCCCTTTACACCACGTTAAATCTATTGTGTTATGTGTTGATTGTGATATTTGTTTGTTATCATTCTTTACATGTTACATGTTAGATTTGATCGGTAAACTATTTTGGCATTAGACTGGTAATCGGTAAAAGCACAGACAGTGAGAGTTATTATTTCTTACTGACAAGCAAAAATTGAAGAAATTGTTTTGAATTATACATTTTGAATTGGGACACTAGATAACTGATTCACCCCCCTCTCAGTTATTCTAACACTTTCATAGTTGATCATAGTTTTTGCATAGTTTCATATCATAGATTTCATATTCATTCATAGCATTCTTAGATTAAATCTGCATTCAATTTCATTCATATAGCTTAAATTCATACAGATTTCATAATATTGCATAGAAAATACAAAAAAATAGATTAATTTGCATTCATATTTCATTTCTTTCATCATTTCAAATCCTTCATTTAGGTGTTGCATTGTCATTGATCTCGATTTCAATCTGAGAACATCATACTGGCACCTACTAGAAGGTAGTAAATCACTTGGTTAGCATAGTTTTAATTATTTGCAAGATTTTGATTTTGCTAACCTCTAATGTTTTACTAAAGTATTGTGTCTACAGCTAGGTACAAAATTCACACACATTTCTGGCGCCCACCGTGGGGCCCTGAAACGGGTTTCCATCATTTCTATTTCACTTCTATCTATTTTTCTATCATTTTTTGGTCCATTCTATGATTTCATTCTTTGTCTGTACATTTTTTGTATGACTTTTGTCAGAAAGTCATACTAGGAAGACCCCACTGTCATACAAAAGTTGATTCTATCGAGGCTCATATCAGAAGCTACACATTGTCATTTGGAAGCTTGATTGTCATTTGGTAAGACACCCACTGTCGTACGAGTTTCTCGACTATCATTTGGAAGGTAGCCCACTATCGTACGAGTTTTGACTCCAGAATTCAATTGTCATTTCATAATTTTTGGCATTTTTTCAGATTTGGACTAACAGCTAACCCTAACAATTGAAATCTTCTATTTTTGACTGATATTTGATGAGTCTAATTGGAAAAAGTGCAACTAAATTGCTAAAACAGGTAAAATCTACTAAGCGCATTGTGAGGAATTCAAGTATTCTACTACGATCTGATAACACTTCGGTTTGGACATAAAATGAACTCTCACGTGTTAGGCTTGTGTGACTTTTCTTGCTTTCATATCACAGACTTCATTTTGGGCTATAAAACGAACATAGATTTGTTTTCTACATATCTGTTACACATAGTAAATAGGCCCTATGAACACTATTTTTGGATGATCTCAAGAGAGTGGGCTTCTTTCGCTTGTTCACGCATGTGAAGCTCTTCTTGACGAAGGATCCCCTTGTAGGTAGGGGGGTTACTAAGATTGTATTGCATTCTACTAGATTTGTGCATCTTCAACTTTTGATTGATACATTCTCTCTCCGAAGAGGTTGATAGATCATAAGTGGTTGACATCATAGATCTTTGTGAGATAATTTTGGTCTTAGCGTGTCAGATTAATCTGTCAGCTTTGTTTTGGTTAAAAGTGAAAAGGCTAGAGGACTATGCTCTACTACCTTTTTGGGTAGTATCAAAAACTCAGATCCTTGAATCTGAAACTAGTCCCCATGTGGTATCTTTTGTGAGTTACTTTTAGAGAGGGTTAACCGTAGTGGAAATTCCCTTAATTAGGTCAACCACGTGGATGGAACCTCAAGCGGTAATAGTCATTTTCATCATGGTAGCAGTAGCCGCTATATAAATGTCCTTGTGGAGGAAATCTTTACAGGTGTGGTCTCTTGTTGGGCTGTCAGATCTCCCTAGTAGCTCCTAATTGATTAAATTCTTAGACTGTGTCAAAACCTCGGTGTGCTTGGATTGGAGTTTGCCCTCTTGAGATCATAAAAGTTGTAGAGTCAAACCATTACTACAAACCCTAGTGAGGCCAAATTTTCATTTTCTAGGAATATGTGCATTATTGAAAAACTTTTTGGAACATACACAATTGGCACTTCTAGGGATTAGCACATTCAGTCACTTGATTGTTCATGCGCAGGGTTGCTTTGTCCCTTGTTCATTATTTTCAGACGTTCTTGAAATCACTTGCTTGTTGTTTTGCGCACTTTTTTATTGATGAAGGGTGCTCCCCTTAATACCACAAACACATAACAGAAATAGAAAAACAAAAACAATATGCAAGAACATAAAATTGGCTTCTTGTTATCTCCACAAATGTGGAATTACAAACTTTCAGAATTACAATATGCAAAGCCACATGGGCATTCCCTTACAATATTATATAGGACAAAGCCTCAAATTATTACCCAGATCTACCACCCAGAACTGCCTAGACAACACTATGGGCCTTCTTTATATAGGCAATTTCCATCGCTTGAGAAGGTTCCAGAAATTTAGCCCTTAAGGCCGACTATACATAGAATTAATTTATTTTCATAATTTTTACAATAGGGTCGGCTCAAAAGAAATACAAAATATGATTTAAGGTAACCCAACTTCTGGAGGCCATAACTTTCTAATCGTAGCTCCATTTTTCTATTGTAAGCACTTATAAAAAATGCCATGACGAGATCTACAATGCCTGACACACGCTAGCGCTAGTCAGCCGGGGGTCGATCGCGATTGGGAGCCTCTAAGGCCTTCAAAATTGACCTGAAAGATTTCATACCCAAAAATCTCAATAACTTCACCAATACTGATGATGTGGCAATGAAACTCAACTGGTAGGCTGAAATGACTAGGAAGAACCTCCAATTGTGAAATCAAAACATTCTGAGATCATATGACCAACTTACGAAAAATAGTAAGTTTCCATAAATAGCAGCTCTACACAAGATAGCCCTTATTGAAAAGAAAACAAAAATATTTTTGGGTGATGCAAGATTGCTCTTACATCTAGGATGCTCCTACATCATTTATCTATTTGGTTATTGGAAACAAACGATCCCAGAATAATCTTCAAACCTGGACAAAAAAATTTGCAAACAATCTGAAACTGAAAACCTAAAATTTGCAAAATCTGAATCAAAATACCTTTCTAGAGTCAAAAGTTGTCCCACAAGGTCAGATTGTCGTATGAGTTTTTAGAAAAAGTCATTTCATAACCCTTGTATTATCATACGGTATCCAGTACTATGTCGTATGAGTGTTGTCACTAGAAATCAAAAGTACAATTTTCCCTGGTAGCAATTATCATACGAGTCTTGCAATTGTCATTTGAGAGCATACCCAGTGTTGTGCGAGTCTTCAGAAACTCATTTGAGAATTTTCAAAAAGTTTTTAGAACTTGGTCAAATTTGTTAGGAATCCAATTTTTACAGCCTATTTCTAGATTCTATCAAAATATTCACTGTGTCAGGAATAGAGTAGAAACTAGAATGAATTTGATCATTTTCCTAAAGTGGTCTCTTGAGTCTGATTTAGCCTTCTTATTTATCGATTTGAGTATTTTTCATCTTGTGTCAAAACCTTGTCAAAATTATCTTCAAATTTAATCTTCATACAAAAATGGCTAAGTGTTGTGAGCTCGTGCCCACCATCTATTGGGCATCTACCCATACTACTATGGTGCAGTATCCTTCATTTACATCTGATCTAATCTTTAATCAATTCAATCTTGACAGGGTTATGTCATTCGATCTTCTTGAATCAATTCATTCTTCAGTTGTCTTCATCTTATTATTTTGCTTCACCCAAGGTTAATGGTGGAAACTAGAGCTTCATCACACAAGAAATCTGGAGAAGCATCTCATACTTTGCTTTTGTCTACTCACATAGGTCCAACTCTCGAGCAACTCTACAATTTAGGTCTTTACAAAGAAGACGGTCTTGGCAATTTTTGATTGAGAACTGGTTACATACCCCCTCCATCAATTCACGGAGGTAATTAACAAAATCCACCTCAATCTAATCTAGGGAGTCCTAAAAATCCTAACATGTCTCACGGAGGGACACATCACGAGTCTCAAGGACATCACTCTCAACATGGTATGGATCAAGAACCTACACCTTCTAAAATTATTCGATATCAAAATGATGATGACTTCAAGAGAATGATGAGGCATTTCTTGAAAGAAGATAGAGAGGCATACTTTCTAGAGTTAGCTCATCAAACAGCTAAACTTCCTCCAAACTTTAAGGTTGAAGATATCATTACACATGAGGAAGAAACTCCTATCATGGCTATGATGAAACAGATGCATTCCATGCAATTCAAACTTAACAAACTTGAAAAAGAAAAGGAATCTAAGGAGTTCTCCATGGAAGCTCTATGCCCTTTTCCATTTGATAAAGACTTGTACATGCCACCATTCCCTAAAACAATGGAAATGTCCAAATACGATAAGTATGATGGAAAATATGATCCTCAAGATCATGTGAGAGAATTCTGTACTCAATCTATTGAGTTTATGCACAAACAAACCTACTTAATGCATCTCTTTCCTCGATCTCTAGGAGGAGCAGCCATTCATTGGTTCTCTAGAATGCCTCCAACTATCAAAACTTTTGAGGAGTTAATCAAACTATTCTATCAACAATACTCCTACAATATCCAACATCCAATCACCATAATCAACATCTACAATCTGAAACAATATCCAAGAGAACCATTCTTGACATTTCTCAAGAGATGGAGGAAGAAATTTTCTCTATATGCTAGACCCATTCCAAAAACCAAGAAACTAGAAATCTTCATCAATAATCTTGTTCCAGAAATCAACTACCCTTTACAAATGCAAAATCATACATCCTTTTATAAGATGGTAGATAATGCGATCAAAATTAAGAAAGTACTTGTGAAAAAAGGAGACATCACACTTCAAAAGGACAAGTATGAATCTGGATCTAGTTCTAAGGACAAGAACAAAAACTAGAATAAGAATAAAGGCATTGTCACTGATGGTGTTGTTGATACTATATGTGCCCCATCTAAGGCACCTACTTTCAATCTCACTGTGTGCACCCAAGCCATCAAAGCTTCCAAAGCTAAAGCAATGGAATCCAACAAGAAGTCATATGATTATAAACCTTGGGCTACATATCCTAACCAAAAATTCACTCCTCTTGGAGAGTCCTTGGAATCTTCTATGAAAACTCTATTGGCTAACAAAATCATCTACTTTCCTAAGATAAAAGTCTTTGATCCTAAACCCAAATTGAAATGGTGGAGAGAGAACGACTTCTGTGAATTCCATCACAATAAAGGTCATAAGACTAATAATTGTGTTCACTTGAAGCACATCATACAAGACAAAATTGATAATGGAGAAATCACAATTGACAATCATAAGAGAAATAATGATCATACAACATTCATGGAACCATTTTTGAAACATGGTAAAGAAGATTCTTCTTCTCAACCTAATATGGGTGCTAAAGTCAATTATGCCTACTCTGGAAATAATGCCATTATCAATATGGTTGAACCAGGTCTATTTGAGCATTGCAATTTCATCACAATTGTAAGAAAAGATAGAGAAAACCCATCAGCTAATGTAGTTACTCGATCACAAGCTCAGGCGCATCTACAAGGACAAATACCAGATTCATCCAATGTCCCTAAGGTTCCTATCAATCTTTCATTTGCTTCTAAATAGAAGGATACATCTAAATCTTCAAATCCTAAAGACACGAGGCCTACATCATACAGTATTGTCCAACAAATCCAACATACAAATGCAAAAATCTCCATGTTTGAGTTGCTTCGGATATCTCCAGCTCATAGAGCCATTCTAGACAAAACTCTGCTCGGATCCAATGTTCTTGATAACCTTGATTTAGATAGATTCCAGACTATGGTTGGTCATGTTACATCTCCATAGTATATTTCCTTTTTAGAGGAAGATGATAACTCTTTGAGTCATTCGCATAACCAGCCCTTGCATATTGAAGTCTTGATCCAAAATCATCATGTCAAACATGTGTTGATAGATGGGGGCGTTGGTCTAAACATTTGTTCTTTTAGCTTGATTACACAATTAGGATTTTCAGAGATGGCCATTGATCCTAGAAAGAAGATAACTATCAAAGCATACGATGAGCAAGAAAGGTCTTCCAAAGGAACAATTGTCTTACCTATCAGAGTGGGTCCAATTATCAGAGATACTATATGCCAAGTTCTCGATCTACCTTTGGCTTACAACATCCTTCTAGGGAGACCCTGGATACATGAAATGAAAGCCATTCCTTCTACATACCATCACTATTTGAAATTTCCTTATGGAGGAGTAGAGGTGATGATTTCCTCAAATCTATATACAACCTGCAATGCATTGAAGGAAAGTGTTGATAAACTTGTTCCTAATAGCAAAGAATCTTCCACTAAGCAGCTGGATGTTGCTTCAACATCCAAGATGGAAGAAATTGCTAAAGAGGTTAAAATCAAAGAAAATGGTATAGGAGAATATACTATAGAGTCAGTCTTGCTTTTGACATCTCTCCCTATCTTGCCTAAGTCTTATAGACAAACTCTAAAACAGTCTAAAAAGGAGTCTAAAGAACCTCTTGAAGCATATAAAGGAAATTTTGTTGTAGAGCAAGTGTCCAAACAAGAGTCTGAAGAGGATGAAGTTGTGCTTGTGTGGCTATACAAAGATGAACCTGAACCTCAAATTGTTCAAAAATGTGACTCTAAAACACCAAAGATCCCTTCTAAGTCATATGGCCCAGGGGACAAATTGATCACAAAAATGGGATATAAAGGAAAAGGACCTCTAGGACTACAGGGTAAAGGTCTTCTGTCACCTCTTGACCATCATGGCCAAGAAAACAAGAATACAATAGGTTTAGGATATAAGAAGAAACCTTTTTGTCTTAGCACAAACTCTCCACATATCTTAGAACAGATTGAACCATCCACAACAAATCAACTAAAGGAAGAAACAACTTAACAATTTGACAGTGATGATTCAGACACCACTGATGAGCTCATTCCTTATGAGTGTTTGCCTAAATAAATTAAAGACCTCCTTGAAGCTGAAGATGATCCAGTAAAAAGAATCAATGTAGTAGAAACACAAGAACCTACTATAGAGCAAGAGATAGTTGCACCATAAGAACCAGCTAATCTTGAAGACAATCAAATAGACAAAGAGGAAGGTGGTAGTTATTCTGAGATAGATTCCCATGAGTATGAATTCAAATCAGAATCTGAGGGTAACCCTTCTTGGGGTATTCATCCCAACTTTACTCATGTTCTTAAATTTCCTAGAGGCATAGCTGAAGAATCTAATGACTATGAATGGGGAGCCATTCCAGAAGAAGATGAACTTATTATAGAGAAACATGTTGATGTTATTCACCAATATAAATCTAAACCCAAAGTGAGTTAGAGTGAAATGATGAACCTATCGAGTTTGATCCACCGATGGCTGAAGTGGACTCCCACAATGAAATTGAGCCTATTCACAAATTGAACGTCTTAAGTTGTAATATCACCTTTGAACTCAAGCGTCGGGTTAGGACCAATGATGAAAGATCCATATCCATAAACACTCTTTCCCAATCTTTCACCGCTTTGACTATCCAACATCTTGAACTTCTTGACCAAACCTCTACGAATCTGAGCCAAGGTATTTATACCTTTCCTAATGACTATGTCCTTGCTTGCTACCTCAATGCAATTGAGCCTACGAGGACTTCCATCAATGAATCGAGCGTTAGCATGATGAAGTCGGACATCAAGTATCTTAGTTAAAAAAATAAAAATAAGAATAAAAAGAAAAAGAGTTTTGAGGGTGAAAACCACTTTGTGGCAGTCTCAAAACCTACAAAAGTAAAAATAAAGATGTATCCAAAGTTGAAAATCTCTCTGAGGTGCCTAAGGATGAGATATTTGATGTCCTTCTGAGTCATTTACAGGACAGATCTCTAGTTCTAATTGAGCCCACTCAACCTATCAACTTGGGAATAGTAGAGGAACCATAGTTGATCCATGTAGCACAATCCTTAACAGAAGAAGAAAAGCAAAAATTTACAACATTCTTAACAGAAAAGAAGATCAATTTTGCATGGAAATACTCAGATATGCTAGGATTAGATCCTGATCTTATAATGCACCATTTATCTATAGCTCCAAACGTTAAACCTATTAAGAAAAAATTGAGAAAGATGCATCCACATGTTGCACTCTTGGTAAAAGCTGAATTAGAGAAGCTACTAAAAGTTGGACTCATCCGTGCTATTGACTATGCCGAATGGATCTCTAATATTGTACCTATTTCAAAACCAAACAAATCTATAAGAGTGTGCATAGATTTTAGAGATGTGAATAAAGCGTGCCCTAAGGATGATTTTTCATTACCTAAGATTAATATGATAGTGGACATGACTGCGGGCTTTGAGATGTATTCTTTGATGGATGGTTTTTCTAGATATAATCAAATCAAAATTGCTCCAAAGGATCAAGAGAAAATGGCTTTTACATGTACATGGGGTACCTTCTATTGGAATGTCATGCCATTTGGGCTTAAGAATGCTGGTACTACATATCAAAGAGCTATGACTTCTATTTTTCATGACATGATGCATCGAAGTATGGAAGATTATGTTGATGATACTTTGGCAAAATCTATGATAAGATCTCACCATCTAAATGATTTGAGCAAAATACTAGACAGAATGAAAAAGTTTAGTCTCAGACTGAACCCTAAGAAGTGTGCTTTTGGTGTCACTTCTGGAAAGCTCTTAGGATACATTATTTCAAAGAAAGGCATTGAAGTTGATCTAGCTAAAGTTAAAGCTATCATGGAGATGCAACCTCCCAAGAGCATCAGTCAAATGAGAACATTACAAGGGAGAGTACAATCTATTAGACGCTTCATATATTAGCTAGTAGACATATCACAACCTTTCACAAAGACATTACATAAAGGTGTGACCTTTGCATGGAACGAGGAACGTGAAAAGAACTTTAACCATATCAAGAAATATCTATCAAATCCTCCTATTTTGATGCCTCCTATTCAAGGGAAGCTATTGATCTTATATGTCTCCACAACATATACATCACTCAAGGCATTACTAGCACAACATGATGAGAATAAAAAGGAAATAGCTATATACTATATCAGTAGAACATTGGTAGCATATGAAAAGAACTATTCAATGATTGAAAAATCTTGTCTAGCTATGATCTTTGCATCATAGAAATTGAGACATTATATGTTGGCTCATACCACACATTTGGTAGCTAAGATTGATCCACTAAAGTACCTCTTAAGCAAAGTTGCCCTCATAGGTAGATTAGCCAAATGGGTCATGCTCTTAAGTGAATTTGACATTGAATATATTGAAAGAAAAGCTACCAAAGGACATGTTATTACTGATCAACTAGCAGATGCACCTTTGTTTGATGATACTCCAATGCAAATGGAATTCCCAGATTCTTCTATCATGAATATCTCTTCTAGAGAATGGCAATTGTTCTTTGATGGCTCCTATACATAGAATGGATCTAGAGCAAGTATATTGTTTATCACTCCTCAAGGATACTCCATCCCTAAGGCATTCAGGATCAAATTTCCTTGTACAAACAATATTGCTGAATATGAAGCCCTTCTTAATGGTATGAAAATAGCAATTGAGTGGAGAGTGACAGAATTACACATTCATGGAGACTCACAACTTGTAATACACCAAGTCAATGATGTGTATCAAATGAAAGATGAAAATCTCATTCCATATAAGAGAATGGTAGATGATCTCAAGAAATACTTCATATCTATCACCTTTGAGAAAATACCTAGAATAGAGAATAAGGTTGTCAATGCAATGGCAACACTATCTACCTTATTACAGTAGCCTAAACATGAGATATGTTACGAGTTCCTGGTGGAAGCACTATCTTATCCTGCATATGATTCCCCTGAAACCCGCATGATCTACACTATTGTAGGTCATGATTCATCTAGATACAAATTTTTTTTCTCTTATCTCAAAGACCAAATCATTCCCAATACCTTTAACCACCATGAGAAATGATACCTTATCCGTAATGCATCCCGGTATGTCATCATTGGTCATGATTTGTACAAACAAGGTCTAGATGGTACACTACTTAGATGTTTAGAACGAGAAGAGTCTCAATGTGTATTAGAAGAAGTCCATGATGGTATTTGTGGGTCACACTCAAATAGTTTAACACTAGCTCAAAAACTTATTAGAGTTGGGTACTATTGGCCTGAAATGGAAAAAGAGGCTATCAAGTTTGCTAAGAAATGTCAAAAGTGCCAAGTACATGGTAACTTAATTCATGCACCAGGGAGAGATCTAATTCCCTTTACTACAAAATGGCCTTTTCACCAATGGGCATTTGATCTTATAGGAGCCATACATCCTCATTCTTCTAATGGACATACCCATATCATAACAGCTACATATTATTTTACAAAATGGGTAGAAGTAGTTCCTTTGACTCAAGCCACTAGAAAACAAATTTCAATGTTCATCTTGAACTACATCATATGTCGGTATGGTATTCCATAGTATATAGTCACAGATAATGGTGGATAGTTCAAGAATAAAGACCTAGATGATCTATATGCAAAATTCAAGATTACACAACATTGGTCATCTATCTACTATCCCCAAGGGAATGGACAAGTAGAGGCTTCTAACAAGAATCTATTGAAAATCTTGCACCGAACAGTTAATAAAATAGGAAGAGACTAGCATCTCATGATCAATCCAGCTCTTTGGGCCTACAGAACAAGTATTAGAATGCCTACTGGGGAAACACTGTTCTCTTTAGTTTATGGATCTAAAGCGGTACTTCCTATTGAGGTTGAAATCCCATCACTAAGAATCAGAATGCATGGTCTAGTAATTGATGATGACTACCGAGTGTCTAGGTTGCAAGAACTTGAACTACTAAATGAGTGCAGAAAAGCAGCGTATGATCATCTCAGAGTATATTAGAAGATAATTTCTAGAGGTTACAACAAGAAAGTCAGACACATGGAATTTCAAGTTGGTGATCTAGTCTTGAGAGAGAATCCAAAAAAATCAATCACATAGAGAATGCAAGGGGAAGTTTGAACCCAATTGGCTAGGTCCCTTTGTTATCACTACTACTTTTGGCTCTAGAGCCTATCAACTCTCAACGACTAAAGGAGAACAGCTTTGAGAACCAATCAATGTTCTCCATCTAAAGAAATTATACGCCTAAGGCATTCAGTATTCAAAAATGTCTTGAAAAAAATCATAAAAATTGGAAAAAGTCCTAAAAAAAATAAACATCTTGGTGAAAACCTAGCAACAGGCGCCTTGATGATTCACAAAAAAAAATAAAAAAATCAAAAGTACAAAAAAATTGAAAAAATAAAAAATATAAAAAAATGAGAAAAGGAAAAGGTGCCTTGGTGAAAACCTAGAAACAGGTGCCTTGGTAGCAAAAATAGAATCTCTGCCAAGATGGTGAAAACCTGGCAAATAGGTGCCTCTTGTTTAAAAATGCTCCATCTATCAACACAATCTTGGTCTTTCCAAGCTTTTAGTCTTTCTTTAGTTTGTAAATATCTCCCGGTTTGTTTCTGCATTCCTGTTTTCAATAAATCGGTTTGTACATCAATCAGCTCAAGTGTCTGTATCCTATCAATGTTCAAACTTGGGGGCAATCAATGTCATATCCTATGGCCTCTAGTATACCTCTTAGACATGTCATATCCAGTCAGAGTCCTTTGAAGCTACATCTGGGTCAGTTAGTCAGTCTCCTCTCTAGAAAGGATTTTGCATCTACAACAATGCAATTAAACACAACTGAAAACAATCTATGCTTTTACATGCTTTTATCTCCTTGTATGCTTACTGATTCACATTGATATTTTTGCATATTGTGTCCCTTCGAGCTCTTCAATGATGTCCTTTACAGGATTTAGAGAGTGATGACTGGGGGAATAATCTTTTCTTTGTTTTCTGCTTGTATGTGAAAATCTAACAGCTTTGGAAATTCTGGATTGAAATGGTGTCCATCTGTAAGAGCCTCTATCTCAAATTGGATGGCCATGAGTACCTCAACCATTGATACCCAGAAAATTCAAGGAAGTTTGATCTCACTATTGTCTTTTTGAGAAAGTTCTTACTCCTACTATGAAACACGATCTTACCTAAGGATGTGAATGATAAATGGTCACTATAGGTAATTCACACTAGATTTAGAATGATCTTTTGACTACTTGATGTGTTTGTTCTGCAAGGCGTATTCTGGTCATCATGACATTTGTGTTTTGATGCTTATACAAATTGCTATATCAAATGGGACATGCTATTCAGGTCATCCTGGTTTTTGTGCCTTGGTGCTTATATCTAATTCGACATTCTAAAAACAAAATCAATATTCATATGTCCATGGTTGTCTAGCCAGTGGGCGTTGTATTGATTCTTGTGCATACAAATCAATATTCATATGTCTATAGTTTTATAACTAGTGGATGTTGTATTGATTTATCTGGTTACCTAAAAAGTTCAATGATGACAACAAATCGACACATGATCAGTGACTAGGTCCTAGGTCTTAGGATTGCATTTTATTTTGCACTTTGCATGATTGCATGATCTCACAAATTTCTTGAACACTTCAACAATTCTTCTAAACTAAACTTAAACTTGCCAACGAAGAGCTGAATCTCACACGAAGGTTTCCTCACAGAATCGAAAGTAGTCACCATCATGGGTTAAACATCCATTTTGACATAAGATTGAGTACTTTCCTTCATCAATACCTACAAAACATATCATGTGTATCATTGCATTTACATTGCATATTCATGATCATTTCCTCTATTGAATCTACATTCATTTTCATATATTTTCCATAATCAATTACATTTGCATAACATTCATACATTTGAAAGAAACCATTGCATTGCATAAATCCATACATACATTCTATACTATCCATAGCATTTACATCACATGATATCATCATAAATAAAAAACATGACAAGTACACATGGGGTATATGCACGATCATGGTATGCCAAAAAGTGGCGATGTAAAAAAGAAGTCCTAATTGGTAGACTCTTTGAAAAATAACTATAACTTTCAAACAATATAACATTTTTGAAATCTAAAATATACATCACATTCTATGTTTCACCTAATACAATAATAATAAATAATTCTTTCAATTTGATGAAGTTTGGACTATGTTAAGGTGGTCAAACATGAGAGCTTTTCTATTCAAAAAAATTTGTAGTAGAAAAATAATAATTAATTATTTACTTGAAAAAAAAATACAAAAAAAAATACATCACATCCGGACACAAGTCTGCTACTTTTATCTAGAATCTTATAAAAAAATATTATCATTTGATTTTATTTAATGTGATCAAGCATACACCTACTTGTTATCTTTCTAGTCATGATTGATAGACGTATTAAAAAATAGCTATAAATTTCAAACTGTATCACATTTTTGAAATTGAAAACATGTGTCACATTCTATGATTTTTGTACTACAATAAAATTAAAAAAGGTTTTCAATTTGATAAAGTTTAGACTAAGTTAACATGGTTAGACATGAGATTTTTGTATCCTGGAAAAGTTGTAGAAGAAAAATCATAATTAATTATTTACATGGAAACAAATTACAAAAAAATATGTGTCACATCTAGACATGAGTCTACTACTTATATCTAAAATCTTGTAAATTTTTTTTATCATTTGATTATGTTTAAGGTGGTAAAAAATACACCTACTTCTTATTTCCTTCCTGAAATTTTTGTACTACAACATTGAAATTTAAAATTTTAAACATATCGAATAATTATTTTTCAAAAAATGCCTAGTATCTTAAAAACTAAATTCAATTTTATACATATTCTCTTCTTACATATTTTTTGATACAATATTTATAACTTGTTCAATTTTTTATGTAAACTTGCCTAAACTTGATTTTTTGAATTTTCATTGCCACTTAAGGGCCTAGTTTGGCATATCATGATCCTGCACATACCCCATGAAGTCACAACCAAAATCTTGATCTCATATCATATAACTCGAACTAGTCCAGGGTGCACTATTGGCACAAAGTAAAAAAGAATGAGCTCAGGCAAGCTATCAGAAGTCAGAATAGTATACATGAACAAAATGGAAAAAGTATCAGAATATATATAGACAGATCAACTGTCTTCATGATCCTCTGCATCTGGTGGAGGTGGTGGTGGTGCATCTGGCACTGCCTTGGCTCTAGGTGTCCTCCCTCCCTCTGAAGCTATCATATACTAAGAGTATGTGGGTACTCTCTGAGCAGCAGGTACAATAGTGTAGTACGCAAAAACATAATAAGAAGCTGTCAAGGTCTAATGTGTCACCTCTGTTTATAATCATTTGTTCTCCTCTCGGAGCTCAGATCTCTGTCTATTAGCCTCAATGAATCTCTCCTCCCACTAAGCACTCTGTACCTTTAGGTCCCAAACCTATAATCTCAATCGTCTAATGATCTCCTGAGGAGTCAATGGTATGCTAGGATCTACATCTGCCGCCAGCATCTCAGTATCTACCGTTGGCTGCTCTATGGTCTCTGCTCTCTGTGCCTTACATCATCTAACCTCTGCACTAAGATCAAAATTGGTATCAACCTGTAAAGGATCAAGACTGGCACCTACATCCTATTGTGCACCAACTACCTCATCCGCTGTACCAATACTACCCAAAGTACCACTCTCTCCTCTAGTTGATCTCCTATGCAAAATTGCAGGTCTGCCTGCTAAAGAACTAGAGGGACAAGGTGGTCTCATCTATCTAGATGGTCTTTGTGGAGGTGTGAATACTGCTCTCAGCCTCAGAGGTGTAGGTTGGGGCATCTGTACCTATGTAGGTCTTTGTCCTCGACCAACTAGAACTTGTGCACTTGTAACATCCATGGCCTCCTACATAGATGGTATCAACTCTATAGGATCAGAAAACCTGTATATAGGATGCTTTGTAAGACATCTAATAAATATATCTATAACACTGACATCTGGCACATCTGCTCTATATGCCCAATCTCTACCAACGATACCACTGTACTCCTATGTACAGAGAGCATATGATAACCGAGGGCCCCATCCTAATCCAAGCTCTCTATGGATCTGTGCATAAGCTGCAAGCTCCTCTGGTGCATCCTAAATGATGCCATACTACCTCCATACCCTAGTAATCAGGAAGTGCTCAATAACAATAATGGATCTCCCAATTGGTACATGACTCTGATAAAAATAATTGAACTGCTCCCTCACAGTGGGCCAGGCCTCTATAAGAAAGTATGGTCTCCATACTACAAAAGTCATATTATCTAGGCACCACCTGAAGTACTTTGTGTGACCCATGCGCACCTATGTAACATAACCAGAGTATATATATATGATTGGCTCTTGTGGCTAGCGCTAATCCTGACACACTGGTTTGCAAACTAGGATGTTCTCCCAAGCCCATATTTGAAGAACTAGTGCACCAGAAGCAAAAGACTTTCCCTCCTGATACACAATCTCGTGCATCTCAGAGAACATATGTGCAAGCATGCACTGACCCCAAGCTAACTCAGAAGGAGTAGCCATCAATCGTGCCACTATCAGGTCCCAGCCCATCAAAGGCCCATTCTACTGATGGTCAGACATGATGATACCTCCTATCATGCATGCTATGATACACTCTAGTCTATGGGTCTACCCATAGCGCTACACTAATAACTCTCAAGAAATGGAACCAGTAAGCTATGTATCATCTCCAAACAATCGTTTAAAGGCATGTAATCTAGACTGTCCTAAACTCACATAATCTAGATGAAGACCATGAAATAGAATGCGTAATATCCTATATACATCCTTAGGTGTCACCGTAATCTCTCTAGTGGGTAGATGGAAAGTTTGGGTCTTTGAATGAAACCACTCTATCAATGCAGTCAAAAGTCCATGGTTAAGCCTAATCTCGGGAAACCAAATTAGATACTTGAATCCATAGAAAGCAAGATGTACCCTCATAGGGTTAGGCAATGAAACACAGAGTCTTTAAGTTGCAGGATGTGAGATACGCACATGAACATCAGGGTATATGACCTACACAGAATCGAAATGGGGAAGCCTGTCAGTTATTTGGTTGAAAAATAGGCTAACAGTACAAAAATTCAAAAGTTCACTATCTCAGAAGGTGCATTAAATGCTCAACAATCAGCCTAAGGAATTAGAAAATTAGAAATTTTAACCTAAAAATGAATTTTAAGCTCACTATTTTTAGCAATGCAGATTGGCACCAAAACTTGTGCGAGTTTTAGCAGGGTCCCATACAACAAACCATGCATACATGAATTTCTAGGGATCACTGTATGATAGATGAGGGACCCGACGAAATGTCATATGACTCTTGGGTCCCTCTCAAACAAGTTTAGGGGGGTTCTGGTATGACAATCTACAGGATATTGAAAAGTCGTACGAGTCACAGAGGACAGTTGTACGAGTTTCCATGCATGCAAGAATTGAAAAATTGAAACATATGAAAAATATCCTAAAAATACTACAACATGAAAAAATGGAATTTACGAAGAGGCACAGAGGTTCACTTACTGAATGTCCATACTGTGGAGGTCCCTGATGTCTCTGACTGTGCTCAAATCGATGAGAAGAGATAGGTACCTTTGACTCAACCATTTTCTTGCTCAGAGGGCTCCACAAAGTTTCAAAAGTCAAATGTGAATAATGAATTGAAAATGACCCTTTTGGTCCTTATATAGCTTTTGACCTAATTTTCAAAAGTGCTCCGTTTTCCACAAAAATTGCACCCCTGGCTAATTTCGACGTTCTAAACCTATTTTCGGGATCAAAATCAAAATTTGAGATCATTTCCTATGTCAAAATCATGATTTAAAATTTTCAGACCCAGGATGTCTAACTACTTGCATAATCAACCTTCAATCATCACAGAAATCCAATATTCAACTTAACTAATTATCTTACATCAAACTATCACAATTTCAACTTGGTCAACCATGGCCAACCCATGATTAAACCTAGTCAAACTTGGTCTCCAAGTCCTCTAAATGATGTAGAATGCATTCTCGGACATGTATAACCACTTCTCAAATCAATTAATATGCTTCTAAACCATTCAACACTAACTTTTCTTGTCAGATTTCAATTTTAATCCCGAAGGGGGCATGGTATTACACATCATTCAAGTCTGTAAATCTAAATCTGAAAATCAAATCTTTCCTCAATGACCAAGACAACAACCACATCTAGTTGTTGATTCATCTAAAGTCCTCATCGCTTGGGGAAAATCTATCATCTCTTGGGGCATATCAGATTCATCGAAATCCATATCAATTTGGTATCCTAAATCTATCTTGTAAACTGAATCATCTTTTCGTAACCATCGGTTCATTAGCATTATTTCCTTGGTTCTTCATAACTGATGGGTTCAGGATGTGATACCAATATGATTCTCTCAGGACATTCAGGTTTGGAATCGGTCAATCACTTCTTCACAATCATAAGGTTCAGAATTAGGCATTTTGGCACTTTTTCGTAATCACCAATTCATTGTTGTTATAGTTAACATTATCTTTGGTCAGTCAGGACCTAAATCTTAAATCTTTAAATCTTTCAATTAGTTTCTATCTCAGAATTGGTTAATCTTTTAAATTAGTTTCATACATCTTTATCATACACAGACTATTCTTTGAACCACTACGCTTTCACAGTGATTCAAAGAGGGGCAAAATGTAATACCCCGAAAATGGGCTATAGGTTCATTAACCTCCTATATCAACAATTTGAAGGAAATCGATACAAAAGTCCTAACTTAAGGCACATCTACACATTATCAAATTTAATTGATTATCCTAAATTCTGCATCGGGAAATATTCCTAGAAATATTCCTAATTTATCATAATTATTCTTAATTTAATAATTATTTGGCGATAAATCCTATTTATCCTGAAGTTTGATTAATTGAATATTCTGAATATTTAATTAATCAGATTTGATACTGCTACTTATTTATTTAATTAAATTTAATTAAATTTATTCCTAAATTGTATTATTTAATTTTGACAATAAATCTAAAATCTCATGACTAATTGATTAAATTCTTATTTAATTAATTCATGTCAGTTGTCAATATTTAATAATATAGTTTTAGAATAAAGTTTGATTTAATAATTGATTAACCCATAAATCAATTGTTTTAATTCAAAAATTAGTTAAGTTGAGAATAAATCACTTTATTTTTAAATTAATTTATAAAAAAATCATGCACAATCAAAAAAGCGGGAAACTAGAAATTAACAATCAATTTTAAAATTAAACTCAACATCTGATGGTGAGTTGAAATTTGATCTAAAACTCTATTTTGAGTTAAACCCTGCTTTTGCATGATTTTTGTGAGTTAATTATCTCTTATTTCTTGATAACTCAAAAATCAACCTGAGTTTATCAAGAGTGATTTATGGCTTTTCTCCTGCATCCTCAAGCCTTGAATTTCTATAAAATCAAGGCTCAGCTCTTCATAATTATGAACACTCAAATTTTGCACAATTACTCTGGCGAATTGGCGATTAAAGGATTAAGCACTTGCGACAGGCGATTTGTGAGATCTTTCATAGTTGATCATAGTTTTGCATAGTTTCATATCATATATTTCATATTCGTTCATAGCATTCTTAGATTAAATCTGCATTCAATTTCATTCATATAGCTTAACTTCATACAGACTTCATAATATTGCACAAAAAATACAAAAAATAGATTAATTTGCATTCATATTTCATTGCTTTCATCATTTCAAATCCTTCATTTAGGTTTTGCATTGTCATTGATCTTGATTTCAATCTGAGAACATCATACTCACACCTACTAGAAGGCAGTAAATCACCTGGTTAGCATAGTTTCAATTATTTGCAAGATTTTGATTTTGCTAACCTCTAATATTTTACTGAAGTGTTGTGTCTACAACTAGGTACAAAATTCACGCACACAAGTACACTGTGTGACACTTTCTTATATTATAATTTAACATCTATAGTATATAATTAAGTACTTTTAAATATATATTATCTCAAATTTTTAATAACATTACTAATAAAAATATATATTTTAATTTTAAATAATACTATTAATTTTTTTTTATAATTTATACATCTTAAATATATATACGTGTTAACAAATTAAATTATTTAAATTTTCATATGAATATATTTTCATGAATTACTTGAAATCAATAATATAATTAATAGTAGTTAAATTAAATATACAATATATAATATAAATTGATATTAAATATATTATATAATTAAATATATAATATATAATATAATAGAAATCTAATATATTATTATTTAATGAATAAAATATATATTATATGTAATAATATTTCAATGTTACATTTACAACCAAAAAAAACTTTTACAACCAAAAAAAATATAATTCTATAATCATATTATATTACTACATTTTTTGTTTCTTTTCTTTTATGCAACCTCTAAATCATAAACTAAAACACATAGGGAACACTTACCTTTATTTTCAAACTTCCCTTATACACTTAATTTTTTTTTTCAAACTTCCCTTATATTTTAAGTTTTACATTACCCTCTTTTGTAAGTATGTATGTGCAGAAGTCAAATTAGGCACAAGGAGTCAGATTGGAGCAATAGTACGAAAATTCAGGAGCACGGGCCAGGGCATGGATTAACTATGGTATGGGCATCCAACCATATCGAATGATATGGTTGGATAGTCATTGCTTGCGTGGACAACATCGGCTATCCAGCCATGGTGCAATATTCCATACCCTGTACGATTCGACTAATAGTACATCCAACACATTATTTTTGCAGTACTGGCATCTATTAATTCGTAAGTGTATATATTTTTAATATGATAATAAAATATTATACAGAAATAGATTAATAATTTAAGTAAATAGAATGAATGTAAACTATTAGAGTATATATTATATATTTATTTTTAAGATAATTTTTTAAAATTTGTTAATATTATTATATTTTAATATAAATTTTTTTCATTTGCTAATTTTTTTATATATTATGTATTAAATTGTTAATATCTATTATTAATTATATATTTATTTTAAACAATTATTATAATTTAACAAATTTTTAAAATAAATTGTATTATATTATTATTACTTTAAATAAATAATATATTTAATATGTTATAATATAGTTTTATATAGTAACTAAATTAAATATATAATTATAGTTCTATTAAGTTTAATATATTTCTATTTAATTAATTAAATATATAATAATTATTATATTCAATTTAAATTATAAATATAATTTTCAATCCCTTCATATTTCTAATTATTTTCATATAATTTATTTTAGAGTATATAGACACATATTACTATTATATTCTAATTTATGAAGCATTTATAAAAGTTTTCATTTTATTTATTTTTCTTTTTCTTTTCCCCATTGCCTCACGTTGAACGGGTTAAAATGTAAAAAATTTAATAGTAAATAAGATTAAAAAAAATAGTTTTCATTTTTTAGATTTATTTTACCAATAATATTAGATTTATTTTATTAATAATATTAGATTTATTTTTACAATCTATGATGTTACTTATGCTAATGTTGAATAAACATATATGAGTTTTGAAATATATGATATGAAAAATTTAGTAATGTTTATTTATATTATGTTATAATATTATACGTGAAAAATAAAAATAAAAATTAATGATATAAATATTAGTAAAAATTTAATTTTAAAATATTTAAAGAGCTAAGTATTAGTTGAAAAAATAGTTTTAGATATAATCTTTTTAATATTAAATGACATTTAGTTTAACATCATAGATCGTGGAAATTTGTTACACCTAAATAAAATAAATTATGTAAAAAATTGAGTGATTAGAAATTTAAGATATTAATATTAATATTAATATTATTTAAATTTCAGCATCCATTAATTGATGCAAGTTTCTTCTTCAATACCTAGATTAGTTTTCTGCTTTGCTAGAAATAGATAGTGTCAAGCTAAATGCTCCTTCAAGTATAACTCAACTTGTGGGAAAAGTTATAAAATAAGAGATCTTGAATTCAATCTTGTTGTATCACATAATACTTTTCATTCAAAATCTTGTTTCTACTATTCATACAAGGCAGGGACTCCAGCTCAATCAAAGCTCTTGTTTACATTGTTACTGTAGATTAGGATAAATGACATCGTAATTGTGTTTGTAAGATATGCTTATATTACATGGTATTATGAAATGATAGTTAAGTTGGATAGAGCAATGTCGGTATCACTTGTGACTATGAAGTTATTGTTTTGATGGAAAAGAACTTAGGAACATTTGAATTTGATACTTAAAATGGATCTAGAAATAAAATAAATGATGTTTCTATTTCTTATTAGATAATTATTTTATGTATCTAGTTGGTGAGACATGTTGTAGGTGTGTTTCTCAAGTAGTGATGTTAGGTAACCTATAGAGGATATGTTTTTGTTAGTGTACACCTATATTACACTTGGGTGTCCACATAGGATTTTAATCCTACTTAGGTGACTTGACACCTACACTCATGAGGTGTCCAGTTAGTAATAGGTTTGTGAGTGGTGTTAAATTCTATTTACCACAACCTTATTTCCTTGGGTCATTTTTGCCACCACTCCTATTTGAGGAGTCTATCCCTCATTTATTAGAGGCACTCATATTTATTTGTACACCTCTTCTATGCATTATTCTATGTGAGATTTCCGTTGGCTTTGTGCTTGCATTCTAACTTTTTGATCTTGTCTTCTTTTTAATGGTATCAGAGCATTGATTTGTTATTTGCGGGTCATTGTCTTGTGGTTCTTTCTATGGAATTAAGCTCTTGGATCTTTCCAACCAAGGGGGCTTAATTTTTTTTCCCTTTATTACTATTTTCTCCCTCTTTGTGTAAGGAAAAATTATATTTTATTAAAAATATTTTGTAGAAATCCAAAAGTATATTTAGAAAAAACTTGTTCATGTCATAACTTTTACTAGGCAACTCAAAGTTGACTGTCATTTTTTGCAAAAGTGCTTATTTCTTCACCATTAATCTAACAAACATAGTCACACACTATTCTTATATCTAGTGCCCTTTTTTTAGTGGTTACAATGCACTATTTCTATAAAGTGCCAAACTAAGGGGGATAAAAGACATAATCAAGGGGGGTGTTGTGTGGATTTTTCATAGTAGATGGGATAGATTTACAATGCATTGTTCCATATTCCCCCCAACAAAATGGTGATATTGAACATAAAAATAGATCTATAAAGAGATGAAAATTTGTATGATTACTTCTAAAGGCCTCAAACCATCATATTGGGCTGAAGTAATCAATTGTGCATGTTACCTTCAGAATAGAGTTCCTCATAAAGCATTGGATGGTATCACTCCATTTGAATCTTGGAAAGGATGAAAACCTATAGTTGATAATTTCAAATTCTTTGGGTCTCTAGCTATGTCACACATTCCAAAAGAGAAATGTAAGACTATGGATCCATAATCCCAACCTTGTATCTTTGTTGGATATTTAGATGGTGTAAAAGACTATCACCTACTCCATCCTACCATACATGAGTTGTTTATTTTGAGAAGTTTTATGTTTCAATAAACACCTCTTGAAACTATACATGATACTTCTCAAATTTATGGGGGCTCTTAAGAACCTAATTGTAGTACTAATGATTTAGATGATTCACAACAAAATCTTCTTCTTCCAATTCCTCTAGTGATGAAGACTAATCTTCCTCTTGTTCAGGGATTCTATTAGAGGTTGATATTTTTGCATCATGCATACAACATACTCTACAAGGGGTAGATATTGAGGTATAAGATTTGATAAATGATGGTCATATAGAAAGGGCCACAAGACTTCTTTTCTTAAGTTTCTAATCCATGGACATTCAGAGAGGCATCAGGCATACTAGAGTGGGATATTTCTATGGATGAAGAATATGATTCATTGATTAGAAATCAAACTTGGGATTTGACTTTACTTCCTAAGGTAAGGAAGTTAGTTCAATGTAGGTGGATATATTGAACTAAATTTGCGGTAAATGGGTCTATGGATAAATACAAAGCATGTTTGGTTGCAAAAGGTTTTTCATAGGTTGATGACAATAACTATACAAAAACCTTTGTGGCAGTAGTTAAGATGACCTTGATTAGACTAGCCACACTTTCTATAACTAAACCACATTGATGGGTTGTACATTAGATGGATGTGAAGAGTGCATTTATGGAGACCTTGAGGAGGAGATCTATATGGAATAACCACAAGGGTTTTTTCAAGATTCATCCTTAGTTTTCAAACTATGGAAATCCATCTATGGACTCAAAAAAGCCCCTAGGGTGAGGTATTCCAAGGTGTATTATAATCTTCTATCTTTAAGATTTACTAGATGCCATTTCAATCCTAATTTGTATCTTTTGTGATATGATGATTCTTTTTTTATACTAGTACTTTGTGTTGACATGATATCTTGATTACTAGGACAACTTCATTTGTCATTGTAGTAGTGAAGTCAGTACTTCAAGATATAGTCGACATGACAAACTTGAATTTATTGCACCACTTTCCTAATATTGAGATTTAACAGTCAAATTTAGGGATACACTTTCTCAAACCAAGTACACTCTTGATATAATTTCATGGTTTTACATCACTACTTCTAGACCATCTCCAACTTCATTTCTATCTAGAGTCAAGATTGAGACTTCTTGAACTTCACCTTTGGTTGATGCTAATTTTTATTAATAATTTATTTGTAGTCTTATTTACTTGACTCATACTAGGTAAAACATACCATATGCAATTGGAATGGTTTACTAAGTAGAAGCCTCATGAGTTACATTGGAATGAAACTAAGTTAATTATTCACTCTCTTCATGGAACACTTGGGTTTTGGATTTATTACAGATTTTGTTCTTCAGTTGACTTGGTTAGTTTTACAGATTCAAATTGGGTTTGTGATGTACCAAGTATCGCAAGTCTACTTGTGGATAAATTTTTTGTCTTTGATCATGACCTATCAGTTGGTCTAGTGAGAAGAAGAATTTTATTGCTATATCTTCCATGGAGGTAGAGTTTAGAGGGGATATTAACACATCTCTTGAGGCCATATGGATTCAAGGTATTCTTTCTTAGTTTAGTATTAATTTTATATGGTCTATGGTTATCTATTGTGATAAATAGAGTACTATTTAAATATGCAAGGATCAATTTCATCATCAAGGATCCAAGAATATAGATATTCATATGTATTATATTTGAGATTTGATTCATAGATAGATCATTGACATACTCTTTTTCCAGTCTTCAAAGCATGTTTCTAACAACTTCACAAAACCCTTCATAGAAAGAAAGTTAATTAATCTAAGAGCTCTTCTTGGTGTGTGGTCTACATCAATAGCATAATTATCCTTTGGAAAGGGTTTCTAGTCTTCTACTATTTTTCTCTCTTTTGGAAAATAGTTTTTTTACCACTGGGTTTTCTATCTTTCTCTTCTTTATGAGAGATTGCATTGTGCATGGGTACCTCGACATCTTTTGCAATAAGGACCCATTTTTCATTGTATTCACCTAAGCTATGCTTACCGGGGGGTGTTAGTTTACACCTATATTACTCCTAGGTGTCCAAATAGGCTTTTAAGCCTACTTAGGTTACTTGACACCTACACTCATGACTTGTATAGTTAGTTATATGTAACTTGTGAGTGGTGTCAAATTATATTTGACACATAACCCTATTTCCTTGGGTCATTTTTGTCACCAATCCTATTTGAAGAGTCCATATCTCAGTCCATGGAGGAACCTAGATATCTATTTGTACACCTCTTCTATGCATTATTCTATGTGATATTTTCATTGGCTTTGTGCTTGTATTCTAACTTTTTGATCTTGGCTTATTTTCAGTTTTCTTAGTCAAAATTATCTTATGCTTTTACTTTATAATGAATATAATTATAATGTGTATTTATACCTTAATTATTTATATTAATGCATAAATTAAATTATATTAGTTAAAAAAAGATGTATTTATTCTAATTTAAGAAAAATTAATGTTGTGTTCTTCTAGATGATAGTAGTTTTATCTAGAGTTATTTAATGAGGCATTACAAGTGCTCTTGTTAAGTGGACATAATAAAATAGTCTAAAAAAATGTTGTACTATAATGATGAGCATTTTAATCCCTCTGAATGCCACATGAATTACCATCCACACATGTGGTAGTTATAGTGGTCCCTACGAACACAAGCACTAAGTCACACAAAAAATTGATGAAATGCCTCACAAAATATCAACTCTATGAAAGGGATATGAACACATTACTTAAATGGATCTATAGAATGAATTGATTAATTCCTTCTATGCTAATGAATTTGACCAGTTTATAGTCAAATTCCATTTATTTCCTTTCATAGCTGACCAACAAGGTAATATTTGTTATCTATGATTGTTCCAACAACCTTTATTTACACTCATGAAAATGAATATACACCATATTTTACAACTTTATTAATCCCTCAAAAAGGGAAAAAAATAAGGCGATGTTGATAGAGAAACCACTCTTTCTCTCCACATATTGGGTTGGTTTCTCACATACATGGGATGACTAACTAGAGGGAAGAGTATACTTTAATAAGGACATAGATTCCTAACACAATAGGTATGGGCTATCTAATCTATGTTAACCATCAGTTTCTATTAAAACTTCAATATGATTGTTTGCACAAGAGTCTCCTTGAATGAGGTTATGTTTCATTGCATGCCAACCTTATTTGATTACAACATGCTTCAAGAAATCTCAACCATCATCTTGTTTCTATAGAATTGATTTGAGATGGTGAAGTTTTAGCCGATGCTAAGGAAAGTGATAAGGTAAATATGGGATGATACTGGGATAGGGCTGATACCACCCATGTATTATATGAGACAATTCTTATCTATTAGTACTAGAATTTGACTCTCCAACAAATATAATTATGATAGCCTCTAAAGAAGTGTACTTTCTTGTTGACATTGGTATGGATATCCCCCTAATACATTTATGTGATCAGAGCATGCACTTGACATTCTCTCAAAAGAGTATCAAACAAGGAATTTAATGCACAATCCCTCTCATGGTTTTTCAAAACAAGGAGGCTAGTCACATAGGCAAAAAATATCACAAACAATGGTACTAATGATAGTAGTGGATCGACTAGTAGGCTTGTGCCAATATTGCATCAAGTAAAAGAGAATACATAGGACCTTTAATGTCTATTCCCTAAAACTAGATTATATACATTTTTTATTATATATAAAATATGCCTAGAGGTATCCTTCTCGAGGTGCCTATTACACCATGCAATTTGATGAAAATAGGCACCTAGAGAAGGATATCTATCGATGTTAGGATTATGGTTAGAAAGAGGGTTCCTACCATGATTAGTAATATAGTTAAGGTTGGGGTTTTGATTAGGATTATGATTAGGGCTTAGGGTTTATCATTAATATTATCTACAAAGTTAGGGTTTATATCATGGTTAGTATTATAGTTTGAGAAAATATTTTGATTAGGATTAGGATTAGGATAAGGGTTTAAGTTCATTCTATGGTTAGGGATAGGATTGTATTTAAAGTTTGGGTTAAGATTGCGGTTTAGAATCTAGGATTAGGTTTTAGCATTTAGAATGAGGGTTTAGCATTTTTCTTTATAGTTTATCTTAACATTTAGGATTTAGTATTTAGGTTTTAAAATTAGGGTTTAACGTTTAAGATTAGCATTTAGAAATTATGGTTAGGATTAGGATTTAATATTTTGGATTTAGGGTTATGGTTAGGATTACTTAATTACCATATAGTTTTACATCATATTGGATTAAGTATGCAAAGGTGATTATTGAGGGGAGGGGTGAATCAATACTTCAAAATTACTTTTATCTAACTTTCTTAACCATGCACCGATAATCATAACTTCACATGTAATAAAATAAAAATTTAAAACAATCTCGCAATACATAACTCATAACACCATTATTTTCATATCGCATCTAAATCCTTGTTAGAGGATAAAAACTATGGTGGGGATGACACTCACAAAACTTCACTATTGCAGTAAAAAGTCTGCTTGGTTAGAGCTACAATGTTAGCTATTTCTGATAGCTTACCTGTGTGTGTGAATTTTGTACCTGATCTGTAGACACAACACGTCAGTAAAACATTAGAGGTTAGCAAAAATCAAAATCATGCAAAATTGAAATCTAATTTAACCAAGTGATTTACTGCCTTCTAGTAGGTGTGAGATTGATGTTCTCATATTGTTATCGAGATTAGTGACCTAGACGACACCTAAATGAAGGATTTGAATGAAATTGATCTAGATATGAATTGAATGCAATTAAGCCATTTTTTTGGATTTTCTATGCAATAAGAATGATAAAAACTTGATATGAAATCTAATCTATATGAAATTGATTTGCTAAAATGATCTAACAATGATATGAAAAAGAATCTAAATGAATGTAAAAAAAAAACAAATTCATCTCACAATAGCCTTGATTCGCAATAAGCTTTGATTCTCCAAATTTCAATTCTCCAATGTGATTGTGCAAAAATATGAGATGCTTTGAGATGAGCTGAGGCTTTAATTTTATAGAAATCCAGGGCTTTAGAGGTGCATGGATAAAAGCCATAAATCACTCAAATTAACTTAGCTTGATTTTTGAGTTATCTGATAATAAAGATAATTTAATTCACAAAAACATGCAAATCATGCAAAAACAACTTGTTAACTCAAATTAGAAGTTTAGATCAGCTTTTTGAACTCCAAAAGGATGTTGAGTTCTAAAAAGTCAACACTTTGCATTGATTTTATAATTTGGAGTTTAACTGTTTCTTTTGAATGTGCATAATAATTATGAATTAATTAAATAAATAAAGTGATTTATGCTCAACTTAACTGATTTTTGAAAATAAATAATTGATTTATGGGTTAATCAATTATTTAATCAAACTTTTATTAAAAACTATATTATTAAATAATGACAACTTGCTTTAATTAATTAAATAAGAATTTAATCAATTAATGATAGGATATTGGACTTATTGTCAAAATTAAATAATAAAATTAATAATAGATAGAATTAGATTTAATTACATAATTAAGTGGCAAGATATTAAATCTAATTAATTAAATATGAAAATATTCAATTAATCAAACTTAGGATAAATGTGATTTATCACCAAATAATCATTAAATTAAAGATAATTAAGATAATTAGGAATATTGCTAGGAATATTCCCCGATGCAGAATTTAAGATAATCAATTATGATTCGATGATGTTCAGATGTGCCTTTGGTTAGGACTTCGATGTTAATTTCATTCGATATGTTGATATAGGAGGTTAATGAACCTATAGCCCATTTTTGGGGTATTACATTTTGCCCCTCTTTGAATTACTGTGCAAAGCGCAGTGGTTCAAAGATAGTCTGTGTATGATAAAGATATGAAACTGATTCGAAAGATATGATGATTAAAAGATTTGAAGATAATAGGTCCTGAATGACCAAAGATAATGTTCACTATAGCAGCGATGAACTGAAGATTGCGAAAAAAAAAAAAGTGTCAAAATGCCTGATTCTGAACCTTATGATTGCGAAGAAGTGAGTGACCGATTCTAGACTCGATTGTCTTAGCAGAACTAGCAGGTATCACATCCGAACCCTTTAGTTGCCAAAGAACCAAGGAAAGAACACTATGATTTGATGGTTGCAAAAATTGATACAGTTTACAAGATTAGGAGAATACCAGATTCATATGGATCTTGATGAATCTGATATGCCCCAAGTGATGATAGATTTGCCCCAAGTGATGAGGTCTTTTTTGATGAATCAGTAACTAGATGTGGTTATTGTCTTGATTACTGAGGAAGATATGATTTCCATAAAGATATGATTTCAAATTTGATTACAAACTTTGAATGATGTGCAATACCATGCCCCCTTCAGGATTAAAATTGAAATCTGACAAGAAAAAATCAGCGTTGATAGTTTAGAAGCATGCTAATTGATTTGAGAAGTGGTTAAACACGTCCAAGAATGCATTCTACATCGTTTAGAGGTCCAGACGACCAAGTTTGACTAGGTGAAACCATGAGTTGACCATGGTGGACCAAGTTGAAATTTTGATAGTTTCATGTAAGATAATCAGTTAAGTTGAATTCTAGATTTCTACTATGATTGAAGGTTGATTATGCAAGTAGTTAATAATATAAACAATCTCAGATTTTGATTTTGATCCCAAAAAAGGATTCTACTTGTTGTTTCATTGGAGGAACCTTCGAGTGAGATTCGACTCTTGTTAGATTTGAAGATGCGATTTGAAGAATTGTTTAAGCTTTGAAGTTTTATCCAAACATTGTGAGATCATGCAAATATGCAAAATGCAAAGAAACATGCAAAATGATATGCAACCTAAGACCTAGGACCTAGTCACTGATCATGTGTCAATTTGTTATCATCATTGAACTTTTAGGTAACCAGATAAATCAATACAATGCCCACTAGTTATGAAACCATAGACATATGAATATCAATTTGTATGCGCAAGAATCAATACAACCCCCACTGGTCAAACAACCATGGACATATGAATATTGATTTTATTTTTGGAATGTCGGATTAGATATAAGAACCAAGGCATAAACGCCAGGATGACTTGAATATCATGTCCATTTTGATATAGCAATTTGTATAAGCGTCAAAACATAAACGCCACGATGACCTGAATACGCCTTGTGTACAAACACATCAAACAACCAAGAGATTATTCTAAATCCAATGTGAATTACCCGTAGTGACCCTTTATCATTCACATCCTTAGGTAAGATTGTGTTTCACAGTAGGAGAAAGAACTCACTCAAAAAGACAATAGTTAGATCAAACTTCCTTGAATTTTCCAAGTATCAATGGTCAAGGTACGCATGGCCATCTAATTCGAGATAGAGGCTCTTACAGTCAGACACCATGTCAATCCAGAATTTCTAAAGTTAGATTTTCACATACAAGCAGAAGACAAAGAAAAGATTATGCCCCAAGTCATCACTCTCTAAATCCTGTAAAGGACATCATCGAAGAGCTCAAAGGGACATAATATGCAAATATCTCAATGCGAATCAGTAAGCATACAAGGAGATAAAAGCATGTAAAAAAGCATACATTGTTTTCAGTTTTCAGTTTGATGTTGATTGCGTTGTTGTAGATGCAAAATTCTTTCAAAAGACAAGACTGACTGATTGACTCACATGAAGCTTCAAAATGACTCTGACTAGATATGATACGTCTAATATACACCGGAGACCATAGGATATGAAATTGATTGCCCACAAGTTTGAACATTGATAGGATACAGACACTTGAGCAGATTGGTGGACAAACTGACTTATTGAAAACTGGAAATGCAAAAACAAACCGGGAGATATGTACAAACTAAAGCAAGACTAAAAGCTAGGAAAGACCAAGATTGCACTGATAGATGGAGCATTTTGAAACAAGTGGCACCCGTTTGCTGGGTTTTCACCATCTGGGCAGAGATTCTATTTTTGCTACCAAGGCGCCTGTTTCCAGGTTTTCACCAAGGCAACTTTTTTTTTTTTTTTTCATTTTTCAATTTTTTTGAATTTTTGATATTTTTCAATTTTTTTGTGAATCATCAAGGCACCTATTGCTAGGTTTTCACCAAGATGTTCATTTTTTCAAGACTTTTTCTAATTTTTCTAATTTTTTCAGGACATTTTACCATAGACTGAATGCCTTAGGCTTAGAATTTCTTCAGATGGAGAACGTTGATTGGTTCTCGGAGTTGTTCTCCTTCAGTCGTTGAGAGTTGATAGGCACCAGAGCCAAAAGTAGTAGTGATTACAAAGGGACCCAGCCAATTGGGTTCAAACTTCCCCTTGTGTTCTCGATGTGATTGATTTTTAGGATTCTCTCTCAAAACTAAATCGCCAACCTAAAATTCTCTATGTCTGACTTTCTTATTGTAGCCTCTAGACATTCTCTTCTGATATACTTTGAGATGATCATATGCTGCTTGTCTGCGCTCATCTAGTAGTTCAAGTTCTTTCAACCTAGACACTTTGTAGTCATCATCAGTTACTAGACCATGCATTCTGATTCTTAGTGATGGGATTTCAACCTCAATAGGTAGTACCACCTCAGACCCATAAACTAAAGTGAAAGGTGTAGCCCCTGTAGGCATTCTGATACTTGTTCTGTAGGCCCATAGAGCTAGATTAATCATGAGATGCTAGTCTCTGCCAGTTTTGTTTACTGTTCTATGCAATATCTTCAATAGATTTTTGTTGGAAGCCTCTGCTTGGCCATTCCCTTGTGGATAGTAGATAGAAGACCAATGTTGGGTGATCTTGAATTTGGCACATAGATCATCTAGGTCTTTATTTCTGAATTTCCCACCATTATTTGTGATTATGGAATGAGGGATCCCATATCTGCATATGATATAGTTTAAGATGAACATCGATATCTGCTTTCCTGTTGCTTGTGTCAAAGGGACCACTTCTACCCATTTTGTAAAATAATTTGTGGCTATGATTATATGGGTATGTCCATTAGAAGAATGAGGATGAATCATCCTGATAAGATCAAATGCCCATAGATGGAAAGGCCATTGTGTTGTAAAGGAGATTAGATCCCTCCCTGGAGCATGAATTAGGTTGCCATGTACTTGACACTTTTGACAATTCTTAGCAAATTTGATGGCCTCTTTCTCCATTTCAGGCCAGTAGTACCCAGCCCTAATAAGTTTTCGAGCTAGTGTTAAACCGTTCGAGTGTGACCCACAAATACCATCATGGACTTCCTCTAATGCATGTTGAGACTCTTCCCATTCTAAACATCTAAGTAGCGTACCATCTAGACCTCATTTGTATAGATCATGACCAATGATGACATATCGGAAGGTATTACGGATAAGGTATCTCTTTTCATGGTGGTTGAAGGTATTAGGAATGATTTGGTCTTGGAGATAGGAAAAGAGGTCTTTGTATTTGGATGAATCATGACCAACAACAGTGTAGATCATGTGGGTTTCAAGGGAGTCGTATGTAGGATAAGATAGTGCTTCCACCAGGAACTCATAGCGTAGCTCATGTTCAGGTTGCTGTAATAAAGTAGATAGTGTTGTCATTGCATCGGCAGCCTTGTTCTCCATTCTAGGAATTTGCTCAAATGTGATAGATATGAAATATTTCTTAAGATCATCTACCATTCTCTTGTAAGGAATGATCTTTCCATCTTTAGTTTGGTACACATCATTGACTTGATGAATAACGAGTTGAGAGTCTCCATGAATGTGTAGCTCTGTTACTCTCCATTCAATATCTATTTTCATAACATTCAAAAGGGCTTCATATTCTGCAATATTGTTTGTGCAAGGGAACTTTAGTCTGAATGCTTTTGGGATGGAGTATCCTTGAGGAGTTGTGAACAATATGCCTGCTCCAGATCCATTCTATGTATAGGAGCCATCAAAGAACAATTGCCATTCTCTAGAAGATAGGTGCATAATAGAGGAGTCTGGAAATTCCATTTGCATTGGTGTGTCATCAAACATGGGTGCATCTGCTAGTTGATCAGCAATAACTTGACCTTTTATAGCTTTTCTTTCAACATATTCAATGTCAAATTCGCTTAGAAGCATGACCCATTTAGCCAGTCTACCTATGAGGGCAGCCTTGCTTAGTAGGTATTTTAGTGGATCAATTTTTGCTACTAGATGCATGGTATGAGCTAACATATAGTGTCTTAGTTTCTGTGATGCAAAGATCACAGTGAGACAAGCTTTCTCAATCATAGAATAGTTCTTTTCATATGCCACCAATGTTCTTCTTATATAATAAATGGCTCTTTCCTTTTTCTCTTCATCATGTTGCACTAGCAATGCCCCCAGTGATGTGGCTGTTGCGGAGACATATAAGATCAATGGCTTCCCATTAATAAGAGGCATCAAGATAGGTGGATTTGATAGATACTTCTTGATATGGTTAAAGTTGTTCTCACATTCTTCATTCCATGCAAAGGTCACACCTTTATGTAATATTTTTGTAAAAGGCTATGATATGTCCGCTAGCTGTGATATGAATCTTCTGATAGATTGAACTCTTCCTTGCAATGTCCTCATTTGACTGATATTTGTGGGAGGTTGCATCTCTATTATAGCCTTGACTTTAGCCGGATCAACTTCAATTCCCTTCTTTGAAACTATGTATCCTAAGAGCTTTCCAGAAGTGACACCAAAAGCACACTTCTTAGGATTTAGTCGGAGACTAAACTTTTCCATTCTATCTAGGATCATGCTCAAGTCCTTTAGATGTTCAGTTCTGATCATAGATTTTGCTAAAGTATCATCAACACAATCTTCCATAGTTCAATGCATCATGTCATGGAAAATAGATGTCATTGCTCTTTGATATGTAGCACCAACATTTTTAAGCCCAAATGGCATGACATTCCAACAAAAGGTGCCCCATGCACATGTGAAAGCAGTTTTCTCTTGGTCCTTTGGAGCAATTTTTATTTGGTTATATCCAGAGAAACCATCCATTAAGGAATACATCTCAAAACCCGTAGTCATGTCCACTATCATATCAATGTTAGGTAGTGGAAAATCATCCTTAGGGCATGCTCTATTCACATCTCTAAAGTCTATGCACACTCTAATTGACCCATCTAGTTTGGAAGCAGGTACAATATTAGAGATAAACTCTACATAGTCAATAACTCAGATGAATTTGGCATTTAGGAGCTTCTCTAATTTAGCTTTTACCAAGAGTGCAATGTGAGGATGCATCTTTCTCAATTTTTACTTGACAGGTTTGACATTTGGAGCAATAGATAAATGATGCATTATAAGATTAGGATCCAATCTTGGTATATCTGAATATTTCCATGCAAAGTTGATCTTCTTCTTTGTTAGGACTGTTGTAAATTTTTGCTTCTCTTCTTCTGATAATGATTGTGCTACATGTACCAATTGTGGTTCCTTTGTTGTACCCAAATTGATGGATTGAGTGGGCTCAATTAGAACTAGAGATCTATCCTATAAATGACTCAGAAGGACATCAAATATCTCATCCTTAAGCACCTCAGAGAGGTTTTCACCTTTGGATACGTCTTTTATTTTTACTTTTGTAGGTTCTGAGACTGCCACAAAGTGGTTTTCACCCTCAGAACTCTTTTTCTTTTTCTTTTTATTCTTGTTTTTCTGACTAAGATATTTGATGTCTGACTCGGTCATGCTGACGCTCGGTTCACTGATGGAAGTACTCATAGGCTCAACTGCATTGAGGTAGAAAGCAAGGGCATAGTCATTTGAGAAGATATAAATACCATGGCTTAGATTTGTGGAGGTTTGATCAATAAGTTATGGATATTGGATAGTCAAAGTAGGGAAAGATTGGGAGATAGTGTTTATGGATATGGATCTATCATCATTGGTCCTAACCCGACGCTCAAGTTCAAAGGTGATATTACAGCTTAAGACATTCAATTCATGAATAGGCTCAATGTCATCGTGGGAGTTGAATTCAGCTGTAGGTGGATCAGACTCGATAGGTTCATCATTTTTCTCTAGACTCACATTGGGATTAGGTACATATTGGTGAATAACATCAACATGTTTCTCTATAATAAGCTCATCTTCATCTGGTTTTGGAATGGCTCCCCATTCGTAGTCATTTGATTCAGCTTCTAATTCAGGATCTCTAGGAAATCTTAGAACATGAGTAAAGTCGGGGTGAATACCCCAAGAAGGGTTACCCTCGGATTCTGATTTGAATTCATACTCATGGGAATCTGTCTTAGAATCACTACCACTTCCCTCTTCTTGATTATTTTTGAGATTAGCTGGTTCTTGTGTTGCAACTATCTCTTGATTGATAGTAGGTTCTTGTGTTTCTACTACATTAATTCTTTTGATTAGATCATCTTTATCATCAAGAAGGTCTTTGATTTTCTTAGGCAATTTTTCATAGGGGATGAGTTCTGAGCTATCTGAATCACTATCTGATGGTACTATTTCTTCTTTCTTAAGAAGAGGTTCTCCTGGTGCGATCTACTCTATGACATGGGAACAATTACCTTTGAGGTGATAGGGTTTCTTCGTAAATCCTAAGCCAACTTTGTTTTTATTTTCTCTACCAGTATGTGGGAGAGGTACCTCAAGACCTTTTCCTCTAATTCCTAGAGGTCCTTTACCTGAATATCCCATCTTAGCTATTAATTTATCTCCTGGACCATATGACTTGGAAGGGAGTTTGGATATTGCAGAGTCACCAGTTTGAACAACTTGAGATTTAGGTTCATCTTTGTACAACCATGATAGCACAGCCTCATCCTCTTCAAATTCTTTCTTGGATACTTGTTCTGCTACAAAATTCTTTTTATATGCTTCAAGAGGTTCTTTAGAGTCTGGTTTGGATTGTTTCAAATATTGCCCATAAGACTTAGGCGAGATAAGGAGAGATGTCAAAGATAAGATTGGCTCAATAGTATATTCTCCCATACCATTTTCTTTGATATTAACCTCTTTTGCAAGATCTTCCATTTTAGATGTGGATGCTTCTTTAGTTGGTTCAATGGAAGATTCTCTATTATTAGGTACAAGCTTATATGCACTTTCCTTCAAGGTGTTGCAAGTTGTATTCAGATCTGCGGGGATAGTAACCTCTACTCCTTCATAAGGAAACTTTAAACATTGATGGTATGTAGAAGGAATAGCTTGCATTTCATGTATCCATGGTCTCCCTAGAAGGACGTTGTAGGCCAAAGGTAGATCAAGCACTTGATAGATGGTATCTTTGATAACTGGACCCACTTTGATAGGTAACATAATGGTGCCTTTAGAAGATCTTTCTTGTTCATCATAGGCCTTGATAGTTATTTTATTTCTATGATCAATAGCCAATTCTGAAAATCTCAATTGTGTGATCAAGCTGTAAGAACAAATGTTTAGGCCAGTGCCCCCATCTATCAACACACGTTTGACTCTACGATTCTGGATCAAGACTTCTATATGCAAAGGCTGATTATGTGGGTGACTCAAGGAGTTGTCATCTTCCTCTGAAAAGGAGATATATTGTGGAGATGTAAGATGTCCAACCATAGTCTGGAACTTGTCTAAATCAAGGTCATCAGGAACATTGGAATTGAGCAAAGCTTTATCGAGAATGGCTCTATGAGCTAGAGATATTCGAAGCAACTCAAACATGGAGATTTTTGCATTAGTGTGTTGGAGTTGTTGAACAATGCTATAAGATGTAGGCCTTGTATCATTTGGATTGGAAGATTTGGAAGCAGCCTTCTGTTTAGAAGCAGATGAAAGATTGAAGGGCACCTTAGGGACATTTGATGAATCTGGGATTTGTCCTTTCAGATGCGTTCGAGCTTGTGATCGAGTAACTACATTAGCTAAGGAATGATCTCTATCTCTTCATATAATTGTGATGACATCGCAACTTTCAGAGAGACATGGTTCAACCATATTGATGACAACATTATTTCCAAGGTAGGCATAGTTGACTTTTGCCCCCATATTAGGCTGAGAAGTTGAAACTTCTTGAACATGTTTCGGAAATGGTTTTGTGAATGTTGTATGATCATTATTGCTCTGGGGATTGTCAATTATGATGTCTCCACTATCGATTAGATCTTGAATGGTATGCTTCAAGTGGTAGCAATTATTAGTTTTGTGACCTTTACTCCAATGGAAATCACATAATTCATTTCCTCTCCACCATTTCGGTTTGGGGTCCTGATCATTTGGTTAGATTGGTGGTAAAGAGATGATGTTATCAGCTAGTAGAGTTTTCATATCTGATTCTAAAGACTCTCCCAGAGGAGTAAACTTTTGATGTTTATCCCATCTTTTGTATTCTGGCTTCTTTTGAGATGGTTCAGAAGACTTTTGCTCTGAAGCTTTAATGGCTTGAGTACCAAGAGTGAGATTGTAGGCTGGTGCCTTTGATGGGGCACAGACAGTGTCAACAATGCCATCTGTGACGATGCCTTTGTTCTTGTTCCAATTTTTGTTCTTGTCTTTAGAACTGGATCCTGATTCGTACTTATCTTTTTGAAGTGTGATTTCTCTTTTTTTCACAAGCACTTTTTTTATTTTGATAGCATTATCCACCATCTTATCAAAAAATGTATGATATTGCATTTGTAGAGGATAATTGATTTCTGGAACAAGGTTGTTGATGAAGATTTCCAATTTTTCTATTTCTGGAATAGGTCTGGCATATAGAAAGAACTTCTTCCTCCATCTCTTGAGAAATGTTAGGAATGGTTCCCCTGGATATTGCTTGAGATTACAGATATCGATCATGGTGACCGGGTGCTGAATATTGTAGGAGTATTGTTGATAAAACAATTTGATCAACTCCTCAAAAGTTTTGATAGTAGAAGGCAGTCTAGAGAACCAATGGATGGCTGCTTCCCCCTAGAGATCGAGGGAAGAGACGCATCAGATAGGTTGGTTTGTGCATGAACTCCATTGATTGTGTACATAATTCTCTGACATGATCTTGAGGATCTAAGTGTCCATCATACTTATCATACTTCGGCATCTCCACTCTTTTTGGAAAGGGCAGCATGTACAAGTCTTTGTCAAATGGAAAAGGACATAGAGCCTCCATGGAGAACTCTTTGGGTTCCTTCTCTTTTTTGAGTTGATTCAGTTTGACTTGTAAAGCATGTATTTGTTTCGTCATAGCTGTGAGTGGAGTTTCTTCCTCATGTGTGATGATAGGTTTGACATTAAAATTAGGAGGAAGCTTAGCTCCTTGATGAGCTAATTGTAAAAAGTATGCTTCTCTATCTTCTTTCAAGAAATGCTTCATCATTCGTTTGAAGTTATCGTCATTTTGATATTGAGCAATTTCTTCAGGTGTGGGTTCCTGATCTACACGATGTTGAGATTGAGCTCTTTGAGAGCCAAAATTTGTCCCTGCTTGAGACATGGTAGGAGTTTGTGGACTCCTTGGATTAGATTGATGAGGGGTATGTTGAGTACCTCTGTGAGTTGATGGAGGAGGTATGTAACCAGATTTCAATCGATAGTTGCCAAGACCGTTGTCCTCGTAAAGACCAGAATTGATGAGTTGCTCAAGAGTTGGAGTTTGGAGAGTGGTGATAGATTTCTTGTGAGAGGAAGCTCTAGTCTCCACCATTAACCTCAAGTGAAACAAAAGAATAAGATCCAGATAACCGAAGAATGAATTGAATCAAGATGATCATATGACACAACCTTGTCAAGGTTTGATTGATTTGAAGATTCAATTAGATGTGGATGAAGGATACTGTGCCCTGGATGTATGGGTAGGTTCCCAAAAGATAGCAGACAATATATCACAACACTCAATCATTTTGATGATTGATTGATTGAAGATTGATAGTTATGACAAGGTTTTGACACGAGATGATAAAGACTCAAATTGATTAAATAAAAGGCTGAATCAGATTCAAAAAGGCCACTTTAGGAAAATGATTGGATTCTCAATAGCTACTGCTCTATTCCTGACATGGTGATTTGATCGACATATTTTGAAATAGGTTGAAAAGGCTAAATATCTGGCAATTCTAACAATTTTCTAACAACTCTCAAAAATTTCCCAAACGACACTCTACAGACTCATACGATAGTGGGTATGCTATGAAATGATAGTTGAAAAGCTCATATGATAGTTGAAAAACTTGCACGATAGTTGTTAGCAGGATTTGACTTTTTGAATTTAACTGGCAGAAAGACTCGTACGACACTGGGTTCTTTACCATACGACAGTTGGGCAGTAATGAAATGACACTTTGAGAAAACTTGTATGACTTTCTGACCTCTTGAGATGACTTTTGACTCCAGAAAAGAATTTTACTTCAGATTTTGCAAATTTTGAGTTTTCAGATTCGGATTGTTTGCAAATTTTAATGTCTAGATTTGAGGATTGTAACAGATTTGTCCATTTTCAATAACCAGATAGATAAACAAGCATGCAAAATAGCAAGCACATGATTTCAAGCATGTCTGAAAATAATGAACAAGGGCAAAAGCAACCTTGCGCATGAACAATCAAGTAACTTATTCATTCTAATCCTCAAAAGCGCTAATTGTGTATGTTCCAAAAATGTTTTGCAATAACACACATATACCTTATAAAATGAAAGTTTGGCCTCGCTAGGGTTTTTAGTAATGGTTTGACTCTGCAACTTTTATGATCCAAAGGGGTGAACTCCAATCCCGATGCACCAGGGTTTTAACACAGTCCGAGAACTTAATCTTCAGGAGCTGCTAGGGAGATCTGACAGCCCAACAATGAACCATACCCATGGAGATTTCTTCCACAAGGACATTTATATAGCGGCTGTCACTACCACAGTGAAAATGGCTATTATCGCTTGAGGTTTCATCAATGCAGTTTGTCCTGTGAAGGGATTGTCCGCTACGGTTAACCCTCTCTAAAGGTGACTCACAGTATGATACCACAAGGGGACTTGGCTCCAGATCCAAGGTTTTGATGCCTCTTCACTTTTAACCTAAACAAAGCAAGCAGATTAATCCGACATGCTAAGATAAAGTTTGTCTCACCAAAGTCTATGATATCAACCCCACATGATCTATCAACCTCTCCGGAGAGAGAATGTATCAATCAATAAGGGAAGACGCACGAACCAAGTAGAACATGAGATGCACTAAGTATCCTCCCCACCTACAAGGGATCCCTCATTGAGAAGGGTTTCGCTAGGAACCCACTCTCTCAAGATCCACAAATAGTGTTCATGGGGCCTAATTACTATGTGAGTACAGATATATTCCAGAAAGCAAATTTATCAAAAATTATTCAAAAGCACAAGGTGGTACACTTAACACTTAAAGAAAATATGAGGCGAGTCCACAAAGTGGAGCACTTAACTCCTCACACAAGCTAGAAATGAGTTCACAACTTAGAAAACAAGTGAGTTCCAAAAAGCACAAAAGGGTTGCCTGGTGGAACACTTAACGCTTATTTCCTATAGACCCCTCCCCTTTAATGTGGCGTTGATATTGAAACCACGGGGTGAAAATGAGGGGCCAGTGGATTTAGCGAGTCCAATAACCCAAGATAGCAATCTAGATCAATCACAAGTAATCTAAGACTGCCAATAAATACCTAAGGTGTCACAACCTAGTATTCAATTATGAAAATTCATAGAAAAAGCATGCAAAGAAACACTCAAGCTAAACACATGAGAGATTTATTTTAAGGCCAAATTGAAATGTTATAGATGAAGGAGAATACCTAGGATCCTTGCAACGTGCTTAGTAGATTTGACCTGATTTTTAGCAATTCTTGTTGATCTTTTCCATGCAAGCAAGTGACGAACTCTCCAACAAGCAAACAAGATATGCAAAATATATTCAACTTATGAAAACCATAGGGTTAGCTCTAAAAAAATTTTATTATCAGTAATAATAACCAGCAATTAACCCAAATGACAACTCATATCATTCATTGAACCACGTAAAAAAAATAAGTGCATACCCATCACAAAACTTTATTTTTTTTGCTACATTTGACCTAGTCAACAAGATCTAATTTCTTTGATATGATTTTGGCCACAAAAATAGAAATTCAGAATAGAGACCCCTGCTTAAAAATAGAGAGCTTTCCAAAAATGTAAAAATTTTAGAAAAATCTCTTCATTTGTGCCCTAGAGACCCATTTTATCAAAATAGACCAGTTTTTCTAAATTGACTATTTGAGCTATTATATTGTGTCCAAATTTAAAACACAAAAAATGGACCCCCTATAGAATTTAAAGAGCTTTCCGAAAATATAAAAATTTCTGAAAAATATTCTGATTTGCGTCAGATATTAATTTTTTCTGGAATTTCAAGAAAAAATTATTAAAAATTTAAAACATCTCAGAAAATTCTAAATTTTTTACTATAGCTTCTCTAATATATGTCCAACTTGTAAAAAAATTTCAGAGCAAAACTCCAAGCTTTTTGAGAGATAAAATTAAATCTTTGAAACTTTAGGGCTTTAGCTCCAAAAAAAAATCAAAACCAACATATAAAGGTGGGTTGCCCCACGGTGGGCGCCAGAAATGTGTGTGTGAATTTTGTACCTGATCTGTAGACACAACACTTCAGTAAAACATTAGAGGTTAGCAAAAATCAAAATCATGCAAAATTGAAATCTAATTTAACCAAGTGATTTATTGCCTTCTAGTAGGTGCGAGATTGATGTTCTTAGATTGTTATCAAGATCAATGACCTAGATGACACCTAAATGAAGGATTTGAATGCAATTGATCTAGATATGAATTGAATGCAATTAAGCTATTTTTTTGGATTTTCTATGCAATAAGAATGATAAAAACTTGATATGAAATCTAATCTATATGAAATTGATCTGCTAAAATGATCCGACAATGATATGAAAAAGAATTTAAATGAATGTAAAAAAAATAAAAAATTGATCTCACAATAGCCTTGATTTGCAATAAGCTTTGATTCGCCAAATTCCAATTCTCCAACGTGATTGTGCAAAAATATGAGATGCTTTGAGATGAGCTGAGGTTTTAATTTTATAGAAATCCAGGGCTTTAGAGGTGCATGGATAAAAGCCATAAATCACTCAAATTAACTTAGCTTGATTTTTGAGTTATTTGATAATAAAGATAATTTAATTCACAAAAATATGCAAATCATGCAAAAATAGCTTTTTAACTCAAATTAGAAGTTTAGATCAACTTTTGGAACTCCAAAAGGATGTTGAGTTCTAAAAAGTCAACACTTTGCATTGATTTTATAATTTGGAGTTTAACTGTTTCTTTTGAATGTGCATAATAATTATGAATTAATTAAATAAATAAAGTGATTTATGCTCAACTTAACTGATTTTTAAAAATAAATAATTGATTTATGGGTTAATCAATTATTTAATCAAACTTTTATTAAAAACTATATTATTAAATAATGACAACTTGCTTTAATTAATTAAATAAGAATTTAATCAATTAATGATAGGATATTGGACTTATTGTCAAAATTAAATAATACAATTAATAATAGATAGAATTAGATTTAATTACACAATTAAGTGGCAAGATATTAAATCTAATTAATTAAATATGAAAATATTCAATTAATCAAACTTAGGATAAATGTGATTTATAGCCAAATAATCATTAAATTAAAGATAATTAAGATAATTAGGAATATTGCTAGGAATATTCCCCGATGTAGAATTTAAGATAATCAATTATGATTCCATGATGTTCAGATGTGCCTTTGGTTAGGACTTCGATGTCAATTTTGTTCGATATGTTGATATAGGAGATTAATGAACCTATAGCCCATTTTTGGGGTATTACATTACCCTATTAAGAACTCGTATTAACACTGTTAAGAGTCTAAAGACTGGTTAAGTTTACCTTACTAAAGGATTTTACAACTCTATTCTAAGAATAGTACCCTATTAAATGATTTACAATATAATTTCTGTTAGGATCTTCTCGGTTAAGAGACTTTACTATTTTGATTACGCTTTAACCAGTAACATAACCTTGTTTGTAATACTTGCATCAACTTATGATTATTAGACTCAATATTCTCAATAACTATTTACCTCATAATGTGCTTCAGTCACAATATTAAATCTATATTTGGTAACTTCAACTGTGAATCAAATTTACAATCTTCTCTTTACTGCTCTGTTCCTCGATGACTTATCCTCTCATCACCTTCTCTCTCTCTCTCTCTCTCTCTCTCTCTCTCTCTCTCTCTCTCTCACACACACACACACACACACACACACACACACACATTGTGATTTTCACATTCTAATCCATTTATACTCAATTCTAGAAGTGGTGGAAACAATCTAGAATCTTATCCTTAAGCGGTGCTAGCACTAGTTACTTCTCCAATGCATGTATCAAATTTAATTCTTATTAGAAAATATCACTTGTAATGATGAAAAATCATTATGTTTAAATATCCAATGCTCTATCAAACAATGTCCTCGAGATTCGTAAACCATTTTCTGTTCAGTGTCTAGATTTAATGTATCTATATATTCTCCTTGTGTCGGCCTATGATGCTTGGTAATAAATTTTTCTTCTTCTCAATAACATGTATCATCTCCTCAGTTTTGTAACTATTATAACTTGGTAATGCTTGGTGCTCAATTTTCCTTTCTTAGTGACTCTTCCTTATTACCTTTACCGAAATTACCTTTTCCTTCATTTCTCTTTACCAACTAGCATATGCTTTTACCGATTTGACTTTCCTTCTTTATCAAATGACTTTGACAATCAATATGACTTAATCATAAATAATGACAAAAAAATAACTATATAGGAGTATTAATCTCCCCATTTGGCATTAGTTTGTTATCTTTGTTAAAAACCTTCAAAGTCATCAAAAATTTTGTCCTTCACAAAATTTTCCATGTAAACACTTCTTGCTAAAACCTTATATCTCCATTACTTATCTTTAATTATTACTCCCCCTGTAGTAATAATCCATGTACACATATATATCCATCTCCTTTACATACATATCTTCATAACTCATATATTTCCTTTTTTACCATAACACTCTATTATCTACTTACTACTCATATACATGTATTTCCCCCTTTTTAATTGTTACCCTAACTTCCATGTACATGCAAATTTGGCTAAAATCTATCTCGAGGTCTCTATTTTTATCCTGCCAAGCATCCCTGAAGATTTCATAAAGTTTTGCCTTGTCCTCTGGCCTCTGCAAATGGTTTTATCCCCTGGTCTACAGTTAAAATTTCATAAAACTAGTCGTTATAAGCATAAACCCTAGAAAACCCTAAGCCTTGTTATAATTTATAGTTTACTTTATCAGCCACTTAAGTTCCATCAATTTCCACGCGCATTTTTAAATCCTTCAATCACCAAATCTCTGATTCCTGGCGGTTAACCCCTTAACACTTAGCGATCCTATGAGTGGTTACCGTTTTGGTTGGCAGTCTTGGTTTAGCGGCCAAATCAAGATTCTAGATCTGATGGTTGTCACATGATCTCATGGCCCTGAAAGATTCCATGAGATCTTGTGATGATCGTCGATCTTCCTACCTGCACAGTTTATCTTGTTAGTGGGACCGGTGCCAGCTCATCTTATTTGGAAGCTTTTGATTTGTCAGCAGTTGGTGATTCAACTGTCTGTTAGTAGGGCAAGGCCCTTTTGGTAGTCAGAGGCTCTAACATCTGTAGAGGATCAATGACTAGCGTATGTCTACAAGGCTTTGTGTGAGAGCTTGCGATCTTGCAACAACCATCTGATGTGATCTTCATCTGCCGTGGGTCTTATTGTTAGAGGGCTCTGCAACGTGTCTCACTTGGTAGCATGTGATTGGCTGGTTGGTATGCTATATGGTGGTTGTCAGTGGGTCCATGGGGTCAGGGATTTCTAAAGCACTTAACGTCTGGTTTGATCTGGCAGTTGTCGTTATACCATTTGGTCAAGATGCTCGACTTTTAGCATCACAATATAGCAACAACCGTCTGATGCTCTTTCTGCAGGTTATGGGTCCAAGTCTGCCAGGTGATGATTTGCTCACATTTCATTGGTTGCTAACTTCCAGGTGGCATTTGACCTATCAGAGGGGGAAGTTTAGGCTATTTTTTGAGTGCATCATGATCGTTCATCTGCTGAGAGGGGTTTCTAATTAATGACTATGTTTTAAAATGACCAGGCTAGCCGTTAATATTTGAATTCAAATTCTTGCAAAGGTTTTGCTAGGGTTTTGTATTCTTTCAGCCATGCACGACATCGGCTGACTAAAAAATTTATTTCTCAGGACATTTGTGGGTGGGGAAGTTGATGGAGATGACTGTTGGCCAGCGTTGCAAGGTACTATGCCACATTTTCATGCCAGGAGATGCTAGAAAGAGTTGGCACCACCTTTTGAATAGGACTACTCCCAGGGAAATATGATCAGATTTGGAGCCTTCATGGCTTAGTGGAGTTGCAGGTGGGTCGGTAAGTCAAGGTTGTTGTGTCTGCAGGAGGGCTTAGTACAAGATCAACATGCAAAGAAAATATTTGATTTGATCACCGATGTTCTCAGAGATTTTGATGATGGTAATCAGTGTACCTTTAGGGTTTGATATTATTGTAAATCCTATGTAACCCTAGTCAGGTTAGTCTTGACTCTTGCCTGCATGCAATTGAGTTGTATATAGTTCTTTTTGGAGCCTTAGTGAAAAAGAGTTGGACAATTGTAGAAGAATTTCACTTTTCTTAAGGGTCATCTGTGGTATCATTTCTACCCTCTGGCTTATACAGTTGTAAATATTTCATCGATTATTCAAACATTGTAGAGGTATTTTGTGACAATCTTTCATGTCCCTATGCTTCCTTGCTTGAATTATCTCTTATTGAATCAAAGTATATGATGTTCTCAGTGACAACTTAGGGTTCTTGATCCCTCTTACTTTTTGTAGTTGTGTGTGTTATTGTGTTTGATTTGATTTAGATGTTTTTTTGGGTATACTTCAACCCCTAACAGTCTTGTCTCAATCCTACACCGAGTTGCAGAAGTGAATGTTTGCTTGCAGGTCATAAGTTGTGTCTTATGTTCAAGCCCTCCTATGAAACACTTATGCAAGCCTATTCAGTGAGTTGTGACCTACTAGACCTAAGCCTTTCATTGATTCCATTTCTCTATAATGAGATCCAAACCCCAATTTTGGTGCATCACCTAGTAGGTAGTTTGCTTTCAGTCATTTCTCTTTTAAGCATTCCTTCTATCCCTTTCCCTCAAAAGGTTTACTTTTCATGTCTAGAAGCAAATTAAGGTGATTATCCAAGAGGAACCAGAATAGAACCTGGAGGTCTCATCTTAGTTAGCATAGGTCCCACAACCTGGAGATGATTCCCATGTTATTCTACATTATCAAGACTATGAGAGCTTGAAACAAGGGTGCAAACTTAGTGTATAACAATTATGGCATGTCTGATGGGACTACACAAGAAGTTCATTGTTTGAAAGATATGTTGTCTCTGATATACAGATTGCATAAAATAGGATTTTAGAAGTCATTCTACCAAGTATATCTAGCAACTCCACTGATTTCAAAGATCAAGGCTAATCTTATTCAAGGTTTATGAGAAAGATTGAGACTAGGAGCTCAAAGCCTACTAAATTTTTAGAGTTGCCCTAAAAAAGAAGTCATAAAGGTAGGTCAACTCAAAGAAACATCCCCTGCAAGGAGAGTTCAATCAACACCACCAAATACCTCAGAAAGGAGACCTTTTTCCTTTCATTCCAAAAGGAGAGGTAGATCTCTAACCAAAGATCTAGGAGAAGATTCAAATCCAACAGCAGATAAAGCTCACATAGTTGTTAATCTTCAGATTCCAACTCCTACAATGGCCAAACCGTTTGCCTTTGCACCTTTCAATTAGGGTAGTCCATTGAATTTTTCTCAACATCATGATGTGCCCTTGGTGGCACTAAAGAGTATACCTGATTTCACAGGTGAAGGGAAGAGCACTACTTTTGAACATATAAGAGATGTGACCACCATCTGCAGCATACACAACATAACTCAAGAGGATGTGGCCACAAAATTATTAGTAGCCTCTTTAAAAGGTAAGGCTCTCAAATGGTTTAGAACTCTAACTATTGGTTCTATTACTTCATGGGATGAGTTAGGAGATGCAGCACTACTTTTGAACATATAAGAGATGTGACCACCATCTGCAGCATACACAACATAACTCAAGAGGATGTGGCCACAAAATTATTAGTAGCCTCTTTAAAAGGTAAGGCTCTCAAATGGTTTAGAACTCTAACTGTTGGTTCTATTACTTCATGGGATGAGTTAGGAGATGCAATAAGTAAGCATTTTGAGGATAAATCAAATAACTTGTCTCTAGTTGAGTAGTTAACAACTATTAAGAGAGACCCTCAAGAATAGATGACAGATTACAATAGTAGATTCCTTAAGACATGGAATAGAATTCCAGTCTCTGTGAGACCATCAGCTGACCATGCTTTCCTTTACTACTTGCAAAGTCTGAATGGTCAAATTTCTGTCATGATCCAATCTATGGGTGGTACTTCTTTACCCCAAGCTTTTGACATAGTTGTTAGGGCCGAAAACTGTTTAATCCAAGAAGGCATGATTGCTAGAAGGCCACCAATGCCCATCTTTCCTAGCCTTCAACCCATTGCACCTACACAAGTACCCCCATTTACCCCTATTCCCACCATATTAGCACCTCAGGCTAGTACTAGTGGTCAAGAGCTAACAGCTAGTTTCTCTCAAGAGCTACAAGAAATAAGGAACAATTAAGAAAGCAGTAAGCAAGAAATGACAAACTTGTTGCAGACCCTAACTAAAGAGGTCACAAATTTGAAGAAACAAGGTCGGGGAATCAGACCACCATTTTAGCCACAAGGCCAAGGTCCTAATCAGCAATATCAAAACCAAGGACCACTTTATCAACAAAATAGGCCACCATACCAAGGAGGGTATCAAGGAAAAAGACAAAGTTTTAATCAGAGACCATTCCAACCATATAACCCTGCACCTCTAAATTCTGCAAATCCAGTGAGGGATATGGTTCCTAGCCAAAATAATATGGCTATGGAGAATGAATGGTGCTTTCCTTATAATCAGCCTCATAATCAGGCTACATGTTCAAATGGATGGATGAACCAAGCTCTAATGGTTCAAAATGCTTCACAAGCTCAATCATAGGCTTCATCTAGTGGGTCAATTCCTCAACAAGAATCACAAGAAAAGGAGACTACTCTCTTTAATTGGGAGCAACTAGACTTCAATGGAGTCAATGATGAGGTTGCTTTTGTTGCCTATACAAGAGAAAAAAGAAGAGCTCAGGACATGGAGAGAGAAGATTCCAATGCCAAAGCCACTACATTTGTAGAGCCATTACAGCAAGCTACTCCCATCGCACCTAAGGAGGCTCCTGTCATCACAAGCAAGGAAGGCCATCATTCTAAAGAAGTGGAGCCCATCATAGTGAAAGCACAACAAAGAGTACACACTGTGACACCTTATGACATTATAGACAACATGAAAAAGGTGAATGTCACCATGTCTATGTGGGACTCTTTGGCTCTTCCAGGACAACCTGAAATTTTGAAGAAGGCCATGACGGAAGTAGCAACTCCTCAACCTGCAAAAGAAGCTACAAAGAAAGTGTTGGTTAACACTGATCAAGAAAAGGAGGCTCCAAGTAACAACTCCAAGGCCAATTCCATTCAAGGTAGGAACTCAAAGCCACCTCCCTTTTATGTATCTTTAATCATTGGAAAATCTTTAGTGCATAATTGTATGGTAGATAGTGGAGCTACTAGCACTGTAATGCCCAAGAAAGTAGCTGACCAATTAAGACTAAAATATGAGCCCTTCGAAAAGAAGGTTACCCAACTTGATGGATCCTCATTCAATACTATAGGTGTGGCCAAGGATACCAGTTTAATCCTGCATGCTAGTCCTAACTTCTCCATCCTCCTTGATATATATCATAGATCTCCCTGTATTATTTTCTATATGTCTTTCAAGGGAGTTTACAGCCAAGATAGGACGATATCTATCTTCTGATTGGTCTCACATGTTATTTCATACAAGGTATGGGACCAAGGTCACCATTAAGTCAGAACCATTGGTAGCACACCATATAGAACCATATGTGTCCAATACCATCAATGTAAACTGCCCTATATTTGATGATAGTGACTTCCAAACTATTAGTGAAGCAAACACAAAGATAGAGAGTATCCCTGATATTTTTCTAGATGAAAGAGCTTCAAAGGCCCAAGAAAATCTTATTTAGGATTTTGGTTTGGGAAGTTATTTGATACAAGAAAGTGGATCCATAGAGCCAAGCCTTTTCAAAGAAGATACTGATTCAGAGGATCAGAACAATCAGGTTTGGGAACTATTTTTTGATGGAGCTAGAAGTAGACATGGTTCTAATGGTGGTGCTATGCTAGTGTCCCCAAAAGGAGAAAGGTATTATACTACCTTTAGATTCAGTTTCTCCTACACCAGCAACACTGCACAATATGAAAGTCTAGTCAATGGACTAGAGTGGGCTAGAAAAAGAGGGCTTAAAGCCTTAAAATTTTATGGTGATAGTGAATTAGTTGTCAGCCAAGTGAGAGGGATGCAATTGAATATTTTTGTGCTTTCAATATTGTTGCTATCCCTAAGAAGCTAAATCAAAATGTAGATAGGTTAGCTGTTGTTGGATCTCAGTATGATATTCCAAATAGCATTTCAAAAGAGGTAGATCAACAGCATATCAAAGTGATTGTCAAACCCTCTATTCCTAATAATGATCTCAATTGGCAGGTGTTTGACAATGATGAACAAATTCTGCAATTCTTGGTTGAAGAAGATGTTTTTTCAAAGCATAATCAAGATAGGCTATCACAAAACTATGGTGATCAAGTGATACAACTCAAGTCCAATAAGATGCCTAGAGGTCTTGTTACCTTAGAAGCTGTCTTCAACAAGGATGATGAAGTCAAGAAAAATAAAGTTGGCCTGGTAGTCCAACAAGAACATTGTGTTGAACTAGAGTTGGAACCAGGTAAGAGCTTACAATTTGGAAAAGTGAATATTGATTTGGAAAAGCAAGATTACACACAGCTATTCAAGGAATTCAGTGATGTGTTTGCATGGCAATATGAGGACCTCAAAGGTTTTGATCCTGCTCTTGCTCAACACACTATTGAATTAGAACCAAATGCTAAACCAGTAAGGCAAAAGCAAAGGCTTGTTAATCCCAAGCTTGAGCCACTCATGCATAAAGAAGTACTCAAACTAATAGAGAGTGGTATCATCTACCCCATCAAGCATACTAGTTGGGTTTCCAACCTTTTTCCTGTTAGAAAAAAGAATGGGGAGTTGAGGTTATGTGTTGACTTCAAGGATCTTAACAGAGCTTCATTAAAGGACCGCCATCCATTACCCTCTATGGAGCAAATCTTACAATGTGTCCCTGGATCTGAGAGATTTTCATTATTGGATGGTTATTCAGGATACAATCAGATCTTAGTGAATGAAGAGGATCAATACAAGACTAAATTTACAACCAAGTGGGGAACCATGGCTTATCAAAAGATGCCCTTTGGTTTGTCAAATGCAGGTGCTACATTTCAAAAGGCAATGGATATGGCCTTTAAAAGCCTCATGTACAAGTTTGTGCTGGTCTACTTAGATGACATAACTGTCTATTCAGAGCATGCAGCAGATCACATCAAACATTTGAGGAAGATCTTTGAAAGATGTAGAGAATTTGGGATATCTCTTAATCCCAAGAAATGTGTGTTTGCAGTTCATGAAGGAAAATTGTTGGGATATGTAGTATCCAAAGAAGGAATCACAGTAGATCCTGAGAGAATTGCATCTATCCTAGAACTACTATTGCAACATCATAAGAAAAGTCTCCAATCTTTCATAGGAAAGATTAATTTTGTTAGGAGGTTCTTGCCTAACATTGTGGATTTACTAAAGCCTTTGACAGCCATGTTAAAAAAGGGTTCAGCTTTTAGTTGGACCAAAGAAGGGAGAGTCAATTTCCAAGCTATTAAAGAGGCCTTAACAGAAGCCCCTGCTCTCCTAAACCCAAATTTCAGTAAGGATTTTATCCTTTATGCTTATGGGGGTCATGATGCTATATCTGCAATGTTGACTCAAGAAAATTCAAAAGGATTGGAGTAGCCTATTGCTTTCTTTAGCAAAGGTTTAGAGGAGTATGAACAGAGATACTCTTTTGTAGAAAAACATGTACTTGTTGTGGTGAAGAGCCCTAAAAAATTTAGATATCTATTGACCCATAGCAAGGTACACTTGAAGGTTACTCATCCAAGTGTCAAAGAATTCTTGCTTTCCAAGGACCTAAATGAGAAAAGAGTTGGTTGGATCACCAAGGTGATGGAATATGACATAGATATTCAAACTACCAAGCTAGTTAGAGGAAGAGGTCTTTGTGAGCATTTGGCAGGGGATGAAAATTCAAAGAAATCAGAAACAATAGATGCATCTCTGGTGGTGCATTCTACAGAAGAACAAGCCAAGGCAACAAGCTGGTTTCCTAATATGATCAATTATTTGAAGATAGGACAATGTCCTGCAGATTTGGATTCACCAAAAAGGAGGTATTATAGGTTGCAGTCCGTCCCTTTTGTGTTGATAAATGAAGTTCTTTTCAGAAAAGATCATAGTGGTGTCCTTTTAAGATGCATAGATTCAAAAAAGGTAGCAGACATCCTATTTGAGTTTCATGATGGACCTCCTAGAGGTCACTTTTCTCCTAGGTCTACTGCTTTTAAAATCATGAGGGCTGGATACTATTGGCCATCTATCTTTAAGGACAGTCATGAGTATGTGAGAAGATGCATCCAGTGTGCTATGTTTTTAGGAAAAGAAAGACTTACAGCCTTGCCCTTACAGCCAATCAGGACAGAAAAACCTTTCATGAAGTGGGGTATAGACTTCATTGGCATGATCAATCCTCCATCTAGTGTAGGCCACAAATGGATAATTACTGCAACTAATTATTTCACTAGATGGACAGAAGCAGTTGCATTAAAAGAAGCCAATGAAAATGTTGTATTAAGTTTTTATGATGATATAGTTCATAGGTTTGGCACTCCAGACTCCATAATTTTAGATAATGCATTGGCATTCACAGGCCTTAAAGTCTCAGAGTGGGCAGTGAAAAATGGCATCTATCTGAATACCAGTTCCAATTAATACGCCCAAGGCAATGGTTTAGTAGAATCCACCAATAAGAACTTGATTAGGATAATCAAGAAGACTCTACAAGACAACCAGAGGAATTGGCATACTATACTCAGGTCTACATTGTGGTTAGATAGAATTACCCCAAAGAAAATCATTGGTAATTCTCCTTATGTGCTAGTATATGGTAAAGAGGCCAAGTTGTCCATCTCAGCTGAATTGCCAACCCTAGACCTAGCCACTCAATATGTCCTATTTGAAGAGGAGGATCCCTTGCAGATCAGATATGCTTAGTTGATGGAGTTGGAAGAGATTAGAGACAAATTAATGCAGGATATGGAATTCCATCAGATCCAAACAAAGAAAAGTTTTGATAAGAGAGCTAAAGCTAGAAATTTCAAGGTTGGAGACATAGTCCTCAAGTGGGATGAGTTCAGGTCAAGACCTGGCAAGCACACAAAATTTGACTCCTTTTGGGGTGGACCATTTGTAATCATAGAATGCAGGAGCCCTAATGCCTTTCAACTAGCAACTTTGGAAGGAGTTTCCCTGCCAATTTCAGTCAATGGTTTCCACTTGAAACCTTGTTTTGAGGTTAATCCATCTTTGTGAATCCCTGTATATAAGTTTCCCTATTTTCTTTCCTTGCTTTCTAGGATAGTTCCCTATTTTCCAAGAAGTGCTTTGAGCACAATTCCAGTTCTACCTCTCTGAGATAATTTTGAGTTTAGATGACCCCATGCCCAATGGATATGTAAGGGTCACTGGTCTATGTCTACCAGGCTGACATCCAGCAAAAATCACCAAAATGTTACCCTAACTTCCATGTACATGAAAATTTGGCTAAAATTTATCCCGAGGTCTCTATTTTTATCTTGCCAAGCATCCCTGAAGATTTCATGAAGTTGTGCCTTGTCCTCTAGCCTCTGCAAATGGTTTTATCCCCTGGTCTGTAGTTAAAATTTCATAAAACTAGCCATTATAAGCATAAACCCTAGAAAACACTAAGCCTTGTTATAATTTAGAGTTTACTTTATCAACCACTTAAGTTCCATCAATTTCCACATGCATTTTTAAATCCTTCAATCGCCAAATCTCTGATTCTCAGTAGTTAACCCCTTAACACTTAGCGATCTCGCGAGTGGTTACCATTTTGGTTGGCGGTCTCGGTTCAGTGGCCAAATCAAGATTCTAGATCTAACGGTTGTCGCATGATCTCATGGCCTTGAAAGATTCCATGAGATCTTGCGATGATTGTTGATCTTCCTACCTATAGAGTTTATCTTGTCAGTGGGACCAGTGCCACCTCATCTAATTTGGTAGCTTCTGATTTGTCAGCGGTTGGTGATTTGGCTATCTGTCAATAGGGCTGGTCCCTTTTGGTAGTCAGAGGCTCTGACATTTGTAGAGGATCGACGACTGGCATATGTCCACAAGGCTTTATGTCAGAGCTTGTGATTGTGTGACAATTATTTGATGTGATCTTCATCTATCGTGGGTCCTATTGTTAGAGGGCTCTGCAACGTGTCTCACTTGGCAACATGAGATTGGCTAGTTGGTATGCTACATGGTGGTTGTCAGTGGGTCTGTGGGGTCAAGGATTTCTAAAGCACTTAACATCTGGCTTGATCCAGTGGTTGTCATTATACCATTTGGTCAAGATGCTTGACTTTTAGCATCACGGTATAGCGACAACCGTCTGATGCTCTTTTTGCAGGTCGTGGGTTGAAGTCTACCAAGTGTGATGATTTGCTCATGTTTCATTGGTTGCTAACTTCCAGGTGGTGGTTGACCTATCAGAGGGGGAAGTTTAGGCTATTTTTTGAGTGCATTACGACTATTCATCTACCAGGAGGGGTTTCTGATTGACGACTATGTTTTAAAATGACTAGGCTAGCCGTTAATATTTGAATTCAAATTCCTGCAAAGGTTTTGCTAGGATTTTGCATTCTTTCGGCCATGCATGACGTCAGGTGGCTCAGAAATTTAATTCTCAAGACATTTATGGGTGGGGAAGTTGATGGAGATGACTGTTGGCTGGCGTTGCAGGGTATTGTGCCTCATTTTCACGCCAGGAGATGCTAGAAAGAGTTGGCACCACCTTTTGAACAGTACCACTCCCAGGGAAATATGATCAGATTTGGAGCCTTCATGGCTTAGGTGGGTTGGTAAGACAAGGTTGTTGTGTCTGCAGGAGGGCTCAGTACAAGATCAACATGCAAAGAAAATATTTGATTTGATCACCGGTGTTCTCAAAAAATTTGATGATGGTAATCAGTGTACCTTTAGGGTTTGATATTATTGTAAATCCTATGTAACCCTAGTCAGGTTAGTTTTGACTCCTACCTGCATGCAATTGAGTTGTATATAGTTCTTTTTGGGGCCTTAGTGAAAAAGATTTGGATAATTATAGAAGAATTTCACTTTTCTTAAGGGTCATCTGTGGTATCATTTCTACCCTCTAGCTTATACAGTTGTAAATCTTTCATTGATTATTCAAACATTGCAGAGGTATTTTGTGACAATCTTTCATGTCCCTATGCTTCCTTGCTTGAATTATCTCTTATTGAATCAAAGTATATGATGTTCTCAGTGACAACTTAGGGTTCTTGATCCCTCTTATTTTCTATAGTTGTGTGTGTTATTGTGTTTGATTTGATTTAGATTTTTTTGTGGGTATACTTCAGCCCCTAACAGTCTTGTCTCAATCCTACACCAAGTTGCAGAAGTGAATGTCTGCTTGCAGGTCATAAGTTGTGTCTTATGTTCAGGCCCTCCTATGAAACACTTATGCAAGCCTATTCAGTGAGTTGTGACCTACTAGACCTAAGCCTTTCATTGATTCCATTCCTCTATACTGAGATCCAAACCCCAATTTTGGTGCATCACCTAGTAGGTAGTTTGCTTTCAGTCATTTCTTTTTTAAGCATTCCTTCTATCCCTTTCCCTCAAAAGGTTTACTTTTCATGTCTAGAAGCAAATTAAGGTGATTATCCAAGAGGAACCAGCCTAGAACTTGGAGGTCTCATCTGAGTTAGCATAGGTCCTACAACCTGGAGATGATTTTTCATGTTATACTAGGTTATCAAGTATATGAGAGCTTGAAACAAAGGTGCAAACTTAGTGTATAACATTAACAAAGATGCCAAAACAATAACTTCCTATTTATCCAATGGAGGGATCTTGTCAAAAATATATTTATACCTTTCTTGTGCATCCTTCAATGATGTCTTCCATGAATCTTTTAATGTATGAAAACTATAATATGTTCACTTATAAATTATCTATTAGACTTACCATGATATCCATAGCACTTACATCCGATATGCTCACTAAGTCTTTAGCCTTATGCACATGTTTCTACAATGACTCAATTGGTGGCATAAAAAATGTTTGTTGCTCCATGAGATCCATTATGATTTCATTCGCCTCTTTCCTCAACTCATGTTGGACTCCCATTAGGTGCTTCAACCTTTCATAGTATTCCTTGAAAGAATCAAGCTCGATGGATACCTTAGCTAGCTGCTCAATTAGCTCCTTTTCAAAAATTTCATCTTTAGCTTTTATACATTTTATGAAGTTGGAAATAAAACATATTTTATGAAATAATAAAAGAATATCTTGCAACTCTTTTTCCAACTTGGTAACAAGCTCAGAAAGTGTTACCTTATCAAGTGCAATCGATTGAAGTAATTCTTCAATCACTTTATTCTCCATTTGTATTATATGCACTTGCATCAGATATTCAATAGTTTGAGTACCTAGTTTGTTAATCTAGCTCCCCAATTCACTTAATTAACTATAAATATCTCCTTTCATATTGTATATGCCGCTGGCATAGTCTCTTGTAGTATTTCTTTTACATTTTCTAGAACATTTTTTTTGTGCTTCTTAGCTAATAACTTGTCTTATGGAGCTTTCCTTTTGAGTAGATCTCCAAACTCAAATAACCCTTTAGGGCTCATGGTGGATATATAAACCTTCATTATAATAATATATAATTAGCTCAAATCAACTTCTTCCTTTTCATGTTTCCTCTTCTTTGTGAATTGTGCACTCTCACCAGTATATAACTTCACATTAGAAGTTGTGGTAGTAGTAGTATCCTCAATTTTATCATCTTTTTCTTATTTTTCTCTTTTGGTTTCTTTTCCTCCTCCTATTTTCCTTATTTCTTCTCTTCTTCTTTGTTCTTTTCCTTCTCCTTCACTGATTCTTTTTTCTATTGGGTATCAATGGTCTTGGTAGGAGTAACCGACTCTGTAGTTTCATTTTTTTTTCTCCTTTTCTAGTTCGGTGGGGGCATCAACATCTGTTGGTACATCTCTTGTAACCTCTGAGATAACTTCTTCAATCTTAGTAAAATTCATTATTTATTCAATAACAAGATCTTCATCCATCAACTTTACTTGTGTTGAATCATCAGGATTCATTCCTTCAGTTTCCTTGGCCTGGGTTTCCATTATATCTTCATCATCTTTGATATCCTTTGCTGGGTCTTTATGTGTTATATCTTCTATGATGACCTTTTCTTTATCTATAGTCAAATCAGTGGGATCATACTTGCCTTGAGTTTTCTTGGTCTATGTCTGTTGGTTGGGAAAGAATATCTTTCTCCATAAATCATTTGTCTCTATTTGCACTTCTTCAAGCTTCCTGACCATTATCTTGAGTGCTCTACTCTTGACTAGGAATATTTTAGAATATTCTTGCAGTGCTTCTTTGATTCCTCTTTTTGACAAGTCAGGTATTATGATAGCCAAGGATCTCCCCCTCATTTTTTTAGTGCTAAGGAATATTTCCATATAGCATCTATCTTTTGATATAACTCATTTGATATTTGGAGAGCTATCTCAATTGGAATAGTTCTAAACTTATGTAGAGTAAAGACAATTGTTTCTATAATTTTCTCTTTTTCCTCATCACTCCTACTCTCGTATTTAAGTTCTTTTAATCCTAAATAAACTCTATATTTCTTGAGTATCTTAAGTGACTCATCCAGGTTTCTATGTTTAGGTGCATGGTTCTACACAACCTTGAATTATGAAACACCTTTTGACTTAGTTTCACTATCTTCTTGTAATCTCAACTCTCTTTTGGGTCTCCTAGTAGTCTTCTTTTATCTGATGTAGGTTTTAGGCTTCGAGGTTTCAATCTCTGCTTTCTCCTTCTCTCTCGGTGTGGAGGAAGAACTTTTCAATGGTCTTACACCGATTGGACTAGGGGCATTCTTTTTATTTCTTAATTTCTTCCCTTTGATCTCTAAAGGACCAGCTTCAGCTACTTTAATAAAAATTCCCAATTTTTTTGATAAACTACTAATCATTCTTCTTTTTCTCCTTAAGTCCTTAGGTATCAATATACCTAGTTTGATTATATTCTTAACCTCCTCATATGTACCATATCGAGTGTCTTTATTATCAAATGGATTATCTAATAATCCTTTAATTTATAGTGATGGTGCATCAATATCCATTTCATAACCCATAAGTGGTAACCAGACTATTCTTGGTTCCATAGCTCTCACTATACAAGTATTAGTGTCCACTTAAAAAAATATATCATCCTTGTATTGTTCCACTAGCTGAGGTGGAATTATAAACCTTTTATGAATTTTATCTTGAAACTTTACAAAGTAATCATTCATAACCATATCAAAGTTATCTCCTAAACTTTGAATAAACTCATTTATTTGATAGATTATTATTTTTTCCACATTCCACACTACATCACCGATTGATTGAAAAATCTAAATGTAGAAAAATATGTATACCATTAGTGAACCAAATTTAAAAGTATTTGTCTTTGCCTTCTTGATTGTAATCATATTGTCATCTAACTACTTTAATAAGATCTCACAAAGATCTATCTTCATATCTTTCTTCACAATTTTGTAAGCTATGTCAATAGCTCCACAAGGTGCATTGTCTACCCGAGATGACTGGAAGATTTGGTAGGATATTATGTTGTGTGTGAATCTTAACTTAGGATCATCAACAGTAGACAAATTCAGACCTCTACCATCCTATTTAGCTTGAGTAAGCTTAGAAAGTTTATTCTAGTCTATTTACTTGTGCTCTCAGGCTATCACCGATTGGATATCTAGTTACTACATGTAGTACATCTTTTGTGATTTTAACAGGTGCATCAAGCCAAATGAACTGATCATGTACTCATCTTAAAATAAATCCCATCCATTCCTACTTGAATACTATTGGTACATGCATAGCATGAACCAAACCCTTGGTCTCCAAATGTGTATGATCATCCTTCAACTTCCTGTTTACACATAAGTTCTAATACAACATTCTGATCTCTACTTGAAAAATGACTTCTATCTTGTAATGTATGAAGGAATGAACATCTTCAATCTTAATAACTGTTGGTGGGATCGAAGATAGGGCTCCAGAATTATCAATTTTAGTTCTTACGATGGGTGGTAGCTCATACTTAGGATTTACATGGTCAATCTTCTCCATAACAACAACCTTTTGTACTTTGGCTGCCATTGATTTACAGAAATAATCTTTTAATTGTAGGGTTTTGATTTAATATTAGCTCGGTTATTCTTTCACAAATCAGGAAAATACTAGTACTTGAATATGCTTGACAATTCTTAGATCGACTCAATTGATTGCACAAATGCTCTTGGTGGTCTTGTATCTACACAATGCTTCAAATGCTTGTAAAAATGTAAGTTGAAAATTAAATAACTAGGGGTTTATTTATAGTTTTTCCTTGATTAGGGTTTCCAATGACTATTATTTTTGCATTAAATGCTCTCTACCGACTCCCTTTATCACCGATAACCAAATGTACTTTCCTTTCACCGATGGAAAAAATTAACATATATTGTTACCGATCAAAATATAAAATGTCAACTTCACAACATATATCCAAATGCATCTTAATATTCTAATATGGATTTTTGCACAAATGTTAGGAACCAATTTAAGATAGAATTTAGTTATCAGCTTCTACTCATACCTCTGACCGATTAGGTGAAGATAGGTGCACCCAATCTAGAGGATATGGTGTCATCAATTATTCCAAGTTTAGGTCCATCATCTTGAGACTTCCTTCTCCATGTTATATTCATCTGATCTCTTATCTCATCAACATTAACTTGAGTATTTTCACTCAGTTATTCCTCAGTACCTACAGTCTTTGGCTAGGTGATCAACCTTGTGACATTGGAAAAAAGACATCCCAGAGTTTCTCCATGATCTATTATTCCTTCCATGCATCAACATGCAATTTGTAACAATGTGACCAAATCTACCACATTTAATTCTTGTATTGTAGTCCCATGGTATAGTTGATCCTTGTCGATTGTTTACAGTATTCTATCAGTTAGGTACCTATTTCTCATTCTTTCTTTGTTACCTACATTCTTTAGACTTGTGACCATATTTTTTGCAGTTATTGCAATAGATATCGAATCTTAGATTCCTTGTATTTTTAGTGATCCTTGATCTACATTGAAATGCCTTATGACCATATTTATTACAATTATAACGATAACCATTAAACTTAGGAATTCTCAGTGGATTACCTCTTTTTCTCCTACAGACATTAGATGTATGACTTGGTTTTCCAAAATGATAATAATTAGGCTTCTTTGTCTTCGGTGGTATAGCATTATCTCGGTTTAATGTATGTTTTAAGGACTCTCTCTTCTCGGTGGTGTTGTTTGCATTGAATCCAAGTCCAGAAGTATCTCTCAATTATCTCTGACCTCTTAGTTTTTTATCCAATATCCTCATTGTTTCTTCATTCCTTTTCAAGACTTCATTAGCATTATTTTTGGATTTCAGTTCATTCTTCAAATGTTCATTTTTTATTGTCTTAGTTCAGTAATATCTCCAACTTTTCTTGCAACTTCCTAATTTGCACCAACTAGTTGATCTATCAAGTTATAGTGAATTTGTGTCAACCTTAGTATTTCCTCATCGTTCTCATTTAGCATTGCATTCATTTCCATTCTCTCATCTTCAACCATTCTTTTGTCATCTTCAACTTTTCCCTTTTGTTCTTGGACTTCACACATCCTTACCGATTGATCTTCATGTTCTCTTTTCAATGCTTTTACCTAATCAATTAGGTTTTTGTTCTTCTCAGTTAGTTCTGATGTTGTAACTTCAAATTCATCAGACATACTTCTCTCCGGTAGTTCTTCAAGTTCTTCAACCTGATCTTGTGTATCTTTCAATTGATGTGCTAGCTCATTTCTCTTGTTGAGTAAATGCTTCAATTTCCTTCCCAATTCATCAATCTGTTCATTAGCCATCCTCAATCCCATGTCAATGTTATCAATCATCTTTTCATACCTATAACTACCCATCTCTTTAGATATTTCCTCTCAAGTGATTAAACTTTTGAATAGGAGACTTAGCTCTGATACCAATTGTTGGATTAAGTATGGAATGGTGAGTACTGAGAGGGGAGGGGTGAATCAGTACTTCAAAACAACTTTTATCAAACTTTCTTAACCATTCACTAAAATCATAACTTTTCATGTAATAACATAAAAATGTAAAATAATATCACAACACATAACTCATAATACCATTTTTTTGGTATTGCAGAAATCCTTTTTAGAGGAAAAAAATGGGGTGGGGATGACACCCTCAAAACTTTGCTACTGCACAGTAAAAATTATGCTCGGTTAGAGCTATGATGTTAGCTATTTATGATAGCTTACCTTGTTAAGAGTATTAACCATGTTAAGAGTCTAAAGACTAGTTAATTCTACCTTGCTAAATGATTTTACAACTCTAATCTAAGAACTGTACCCTATTAAAGGATTTACAATATAATATTTGAAAGGATTTATAATATAAGATTTGTTAGGATCTTCTTGGTTAAGAGACTTTACAATTCTGATTACACTTTAACCAGTAACATAAACTTGTATGTAATACTTGCATCAACTTATGATTATCGGACTCAATATTGACCTCTTAATGTGCTTCACTCACAATATCAAATCCGTATTCAGTAACTTCAACTCTAAATCAAATTCACAGTCTTCTTTGTACTGCTATGTTACTCGATGACTTCTCTATTCATCACCTTCTTTCTACAATTTCTCCTTTGGACATACTCTCTCTCTCTGATCTTCACATTTTGGTCCATTTATACTCAATTCTATAAGAGGTGGAAACAATCTAGAATCTTCTCCTTAACTGGTGATAGCATTGGTTACTTCTCCAATGCATATATCACATTTAATTCTTATTGGAAAATCTCACCTTTTAATCATACAAAATCATTATGTTTAAATCTCCAATGCTTTGTCAAACAATTTCCTCAAGATTTTTAAACTATTTTTTATTCGGTGTCTAGATTCAATGTATATATAGATTCTCCTTGTGTCGGCCTATGATGCTCAATAATACATTTTTATTTTTCTCTGTAACATGTATCTTCTCCTTGGTTCAATAAATTTTCTAACTCGGTATTACTTGGTGCTCAGTTTTCCTTGCTCGATGACTGTTCCTTATTTCCTTTACCGAAATTACCTTTTGCTTCATTTCTCTTTACCGACTAGCATATGATTTTACTGAATTAACTTTTATTCTCTACCGAATGACTTTGACAATCAATATGACTTAATCATAACCAATGACAACAAAATAACTCTATAGGAGTATCACATCATAGCTCTAGTATTAGGGTATATTAAGTTTTATTTTAACTACAATATAATTTCAAGTGCAGACTCTATCTTGGCACAAAACCCAGTCTTTTGAAATGGGTACAAGATTTCCTTATCAAATAAGATACATGAACAAAGACGTAACTGAGGTTGACGTCATGGTCCTTAATAAATAGAAAGGAATGGTTTTTATTTTAGGTTATTAACTTATTTCTTGATGCTTTCTTTAAAAATCATTTCTTCTTTTTCTCTCAAACTGAGTAAGTTGTTACCTTGTTTTTGCATGGTTCCATGCATGGGATGGATAACTTGGGCACCCATTGGAGGTGCAAGGGGAGTGTAGTAGAATAGTTTAATTTTTTTGCAATAGTGAATAGGTGGTCCTCTTTCTTTTCTTATTGTGGTTTTTTCTAAAATGTGTTATTGGTGCATTATTATTGTACTTGTTCTATGTCATTTGTTCATTGCTGGCATCTAGTATAAGTTTTTTAATGGCATTTCTATGACATATGAACTATGGAAAATGTTATAGGAACTTAAATAAATTCATGAAAAATCAGTAGGAGTCAGATGATATGTCTGGAAAAATGTCCATAGTTGTCTTTGTAGTAGAGAATCTAGATACGGTGGTATTTTCTAAGGCAAAATGGGTACATAGTGATTAGGGAAACATTGATGACTTTACCAACTAGTGGAGGCCTTCTTCATCCACCATTCCCTTGTAATCAAATTTAAATAGGATATAACCTTTCCCACTAGAATTAGAATTAGAGAATTGACTAAATTACCTTTTGGATTTTATGTTTTAGACAAGAGAACACCAAATTATTCTGATTATCAGAAAATAATATATTTAAATTATCATCATAAGACAATTGGACTCAAGCATGTAATGATTGAAGAAAATATAAGAGTATGTTTTTCCCTCATATGTTACAATAAAATCTAGAACTATAAGGAAGAATACATCCAATTTGCATTAAACAAAAATTCAAAAGTGCCTTGATGCTTTGATAATTAAAATAGTTCCCCTACAGTTTAGCCATGCAAGAACATGTTATATGTGCATATAAGGATAGGGTTATTTGAATTCTTTTTATGTCTTGATTTATATTTTAAAATATTTTTGTTTAAGCTTTGAGTTTATATATAATTATGGTTTACATCATGGTTTAGTAATAGGTTTATGGTGCAAATAACCCTAATACTAAAGTTCAATTTGGTTTAATATTTAATTAAGATTAGAGTTAGGGTTACAATTACTTTTTTAGTGGTTAGGGTTCTATTTGGTTTAGGGAAATGTTTTGATTTGAAATATTAATTTAAAAAGTTATCACATAATCAAATTTGAAATAATTTCAAAATAATTATATAACATATTATGAATTAATATTTCTTGAAATTTAAGGATTTTTTTTAATGATAGACTTATATTAAATGTTTGCCCAAAAAATAATAAAGAAACTTCATCATCCTTTATTAAATGCCAAGTCTTAGTATTGAATTTTAGAGACTCTTAAATTTGTTGTTAATGTAAAGATATAGATATATTTCTCCCTTTGTGTTCTAATCATACTGGTTTACTTCCAAAGAATTCATAAAAGATTATTAATAATAGAAAGCAAGAAACCTTTTTATAAGAAAATTCAAAATAATAATTTTGTTAATAGAAAGTAAATATTTAAAAATAATAATTTGATTTTTATAAATATAGGAAAATACTTTCACATTATCTTAATTTATTTAAGTACTTTTAAATTTTAGAAGCCTTATGCAATTAAAAAGTTTAGAAACATCTTACTTTTTATATACTTTTCTAATTTAGTCATTGAAGAAATATTTTATAGAGTTTTTCAAATTAGACTTAAAATCAAATTATATGTGAAAATATTTTCCTATATTTATAAAATTCAAATTATTATTTTTAAATATTTACTTTCTATTAACAAAATTATTATTTTGAATTTTTTTATAAAAAGTTTCTTTCTTTTTATTATTAATAATCTTTCATGAATTCTTTAGAAGTCTACCAATATGATTAGAACACAGAGGGAGAAATATATCTATATCTTTGCATGAACAAAAATTTTAAAATATTTAAAAAAAGATATATGGAGACTAGAGCGTGAGTAGAAGCGAGCGTGCGAACGGGTGGAAATTTGAATTCGCTGGTGGGTGGGATTCCTAGTTTGCAGGTTGCGGGCTCCTCGGGGGATGCCTACTGTGATGATTCCCTTGGAGATCAGGACTCTGCAGACCCAAAGAAAAAGGATGGGGTCCCATGTGAAAAGGAGAAAGACCTAGGAAAGGAAGTGGGGGCAGGAGTTGAGAATGAGGGCTTCTCTAGGCCATCCTCAACCATGAAGACCCAGGAATGTGACCTGGATGATCCTCCTTGTTGGTGGTCAACATGCTTTGGGATTAAACCCTTAGGCAAGTCCTCTTTCCCATCCATTAAGGACATTTCAGATAAGGAAAATGAAAACTAGATTTTAGAAATCCCTGATGAACTAGTTGACCACAATATTGCATCCATGGACCATACTCTAGTGGGCAAATTTCTTGGCTCAAGACCTAGTATTGACATTGTCAGGATCTTTTCCAAAAAAAAATGGGACTTGAAGGGTCAAGTCCAGGTCTCTACGATGGCTAAGGGGTTTTTGTTTTTTGAGTTCTCCTACAAAGAAGACCTAGATAACATCCTTTGTGTTGGTACTTGGGTCATAGGAAAGGCCACTCTGGAATTGCAAAAATGGAATCCTAAACTTGATCTTAATGAATCCTTCTTTGTCCAGGCCCCAGTGTGGGTGAGACTGCCAAAACTTCCCTTGAGTTCTGGAATGAAGATATTTTTGATGGGATCACCAAATATTTTGGTACCCTTCTCTCCATAGACCCTATTACAGTTGCAAGGTGCTACCTCACTTACGCTAGGATCTATATTGGAGTGAAAGAAGGAAAGGATATGCTGGAAGTAATAGAGCTCTGATCCAAATTGGGAAAGTGTGTGTAGAAACTATACTATGAAAGCATCCCTTTTGCTTGTTTCCACTGCAAGAAAGCAAGCCACAAAGCCAAAACCTGTCCTGTCATCTGGAATAAAGAGAAAGAAAGGAAAGTCAAACAAGTAATCAGAAAGAAAAATAAAGGATTCTCCCAGGAGTGAACAGATCCCAAAACCAATAGAGTCTGGAAGAAAAAAGAACAACCAGCTCCGATTCCAAACGCGAAGGATTCTAGGGAAGTGGAGGTGTCGCTTTTGCCCCATACTAAAGAGTCTAATAGAGAGTCCCTCCCTCTCTTGGGTCTAGATCTGGATGTCACCAAACAACAAGAAACAAGGAAAGAAAATAAGAATAAATTTTAGGTTGAAGGTGGAGACTCGTGCTCAGGCACCATCTCTGTTTCCTTGGTCCCAGAGTCCATTGCTCCCCCAGTGGCTGGTGTGAACATCTCCAATCCTAGCCTTGAGATGCAGGAATCAGGGAAGTACCAATAGATTGAAGACCTAATGGTCATTGCCTCCCCAAACCAATTCAATATTATGGTGGAGCTCTTTTCCAAGAATAAGGAAGAGAAGGAGGGATGGATCTCAATTCACAAGAAGAAGAAACCAAGTAGCAGAGACCCTTCTCCTATTTCCCCAGAAGCCACCAGAAATAGGAAAATGGCAAAGGAAAGGGGTAGAAATCATACCCCATAAAGAAAAAGGACTAGCTAGATTAGGCAAGTAGAAGCGAGCTTGAACAAAGCGGATGGAAATCAGACTTCTATCCAAGCTTCTAGCACCTCCATTAAGAAATGAAAGTCATCTCATGGAACATTCGTGGGCTAAATAGCTCACATAAGTAGGATATCATTAGAAATATGATAAGGGATCATAGACTGAACATTTTCTTAATTCAAGAAACCAAAATGTAGAAGGAAAAGTTAGAGAGAATTAAATTTAGCAAAGCAATGGAAAGAAGAGCTACTAGCTCTAAGGGAGCTTCTGGGGACCTTATCACAATGTGGAATTCGCATCACTTCATAGCTGATGTTATCTATGAAGGAAGTAATCTTCTTCTCATGCATTTTACTAGAATAAAAGATAATGAAAGTTGGTTCATTTTTAATATTTATGCTCCTAATTCTAAAAGAGAAAGAAAGACCTACTCGAACAAGATCATCTCCACCATTGCCCCTCTTAACTGGTCTAAAGGCCTCATTATGGGGGACTTCAACACCCCTCTAAAAGAAGGGGAAAAAAAGGGAGGGATAGCACCTGATATTGAAAGAAGACAAGATCTAATGGACTTCATTAATGATTTGGCTTTGCTGGACATGGATCTTCAAGGAACTGATTTCACTTGGTCAAATAGGTGGATAAGAAAGGACTACATCCAAGTCTATTTGGATAGGGTCCTATTTTTGCCAGACTAGTTGAACCACTACTGTCTCAACATCTCAGCCCTGGTTCAAGTAGGCTTTGAACACTCTCCCATCTCTCTATCCCTGGACCAGATTGATAAGAAAAGGAACTTTCCCTTCAGATTTGAAAAGATGTGGTCTCCCACCCTAATTTTCTCAATAAAGTCAAAGAATGGTGGAACATTGATGTTGAGGGCACAACCATGTTCAGAGTGGCAAAAAAACTAAGGAACATCAAATGTAATGTCAAAAATTGGAACAAAGATGAATTTGGCCACATCTTCACCTCTAAAGATTAGATTCTCAATGAACTAAACTAAATAGGGCTATGATGAAGACATACTACAAAAATAAAAAGACATCCTTTCAAATTACCATAACATTATTGGGTAGGAGGAAATTTTTTGGAAGCAGAGATCGAGGTCCATCTAGCTTAGGGAAGGGGATCAAAATACTCTCTTCTTCCACCTCTCTACTATGAGACATAGAGCTGCTAGCAAGATTACTAGAATCAAGAATGGAGACCAAGCCCTTAAGGATGACAATGATATTGCAGATGAAGCTATCTCTTACTTTTCTCAGCTCCTCTCTAAAGACCAGGGGATATCCGAGCAAGACCAGGCTTATCTCCTAAATAACATCCCAAGAATCATTACTAAACATCAAAACAAAACCGTATGCTCTATTCTAGACATGACAAAAGTCAATAAAGCTCTGGACTCTCTTCCTGGGGATAAAGCCCCAGGCCCGGATGACTTCCCTATGTTCTTTTTTCACCTTTATTGGGATGTGGTGAAAGATGATGTGGTTCAAGCTGTACAAGAATTTTTTGGCTCGAAGAACCTTCTGAAAGAACTCAATGCTACCTTCCTGGTGTTGATTCCCAAGACCTATGGTGTAGACTCTTTTGAGCAATTTAGACCCATAAGCCTCTGTAATTCCTTCCTTAAGATCATTTCCAAGGTTATCACCTCCAGGATTCTCAAAGTCCTCCCTTCCTTGATCTTGCAGTAGAAATCTAGCTTTGTGCCTGGTAGATAGATTTCGGACTCCATAATGATGGTGCATGAATTTATTCATTCATTAGAAGGAAAAAGGGAAGGCTTTCTCCTCAAGCTTGACCTTTCCAAGGCCTACGATTGGGTTGATTGGCAGTTTCTTCTCAGAGTTCTTGAAGCTTTCAGTTTCAGCTCCCATTCTTGCAAGCTTCTTTATCAAATCATCTTGAGCCCCTCCTTGGCCGTCATGATTAAGGGTTCCTCATCCACCTTCTTCAAACCCTCTAGGGGCCTAAGAAAAGGGGACCCTCTCTCCCCTATTCTTTTCATCATTCTTGCTGAGTGCCTTGGGAGACTCATCTCGGCTTCTAAAATGATCGAGGACCTGAAAGGCATCAACCCCTCTTCCGTTAATATTATTTTTACACACTAGCAATTCATGGATGACACCATTCTTGGGGGTGAGGCTTCAGTGGGAGAATCTGGAGTGGTGAAGGATCTTCTTTACAAATATATCAGGGCTACTAGTCAAACTATCAACTAGAATAAAAGTGCTTTATTCTTTGTTAACACACTAGAAGCTAGACAGAGGAAAATTGCTCATATTTTTGGATGTGGCATTGACACCTTACCATCTACCTACTTGGGTCTGCCCTTAGGTGTCAAACCTCTGGAAGCCTTCTGGAACAAACTGATAGATAGATTTAACAAGAAGCTCATTGGTTGGAAAGGAGTCATTCTTAGCTAGGCTAGAAAGATCCAATTGGTCAAGTCTACATTATAGAATCTCCCTACCTATGCCCTTAGCCTTTTCCCTATCCCAGCTAAAGTTGTGGAAGCCATGGAAAGAATTGAGAGAAGATTCCTCTGGTTTGGTGTAGAGGATCACAAGCGCATTCCCCTAATTGCTTGGGAGAAAGTGTGCCACCCTAAAATTGTTGGTGGCCTTGGCATAAGGAAGTTGAGACCTTTCAACAAAGCCCTCCAAGCCAAACAGATCTGGAGACTATTCAATAGCAAAGGTGAGTGGAGGGATACCTTTGAAGAAAAATACCTCTCGCATAACTCACTCAATAGTTTTTTCGATGAGATGGATTCCCCCAAAGGTTATGTCATATGGAATGGTCTCCTCATTGCCAAGGAGTTGGCTAAATCTAGGGCTAAGTGGAAAATAGGTAATGGTCACTCCATCAATTTCTGGAATGACAAATAGCTTCAGATGGGCAACTTGAGAGACTTTGAGTCTCTATAAACCTAGAGACATGTCTGCACTCAAACCTACGGGACTCGGGTTTGCAATTGCAGAAGGGATGACAACTGGGTGGATCTCACTCAGATCTCTTAGTACCTATCTCCTTGGATGACCACTCTCAATGCGGTTACTCTCTCACCCAAACAAGATAAGATTATTTGGGAGGATTCTTCGAATGGGACCTACACCGTGGCTTTAGCCTATTCTTTGCAGACCACCCAAATCCATGATTTGAAGCTGCAGTGGGCCAAAGCTTGGACTCCTGGCCTGATGCCCAAAATCAATGTTTTCTTTTGGATCCTTCTCAAGAATTGTATCCTCACTGTGGATAATCTCATCAAGCGCGGGTTCCAATTTACTAACAGATGTGTTCTCTACAAATGCTAAGAGGAATCAGTGGATCACCTTTTCATTCACTGCTCCTTTGTTAGTCAAATCTGGAAACTCCTTTTCTCAGTCCTGAATCTTTCCTGGTGTTTTCCCATGTCTTTCAGTGATCTCTTCTCCCAATGGGCTTTCAAAAGGTTTAATCAGGATTTCTGGTTATTCTGTACCTAGATTCTTCCTCATTTTTGCTGGGGAATCTGGAAGGAGCGTAATAATCACATCTTTCGTGATAGCTCCTCTCCTCCCAAAATTATCTTTGAAAAAATCATTCATGTTGTTAAGGAGAATTTTTTCTATTGTGGAAGATATAACCTTCTTGCAGGAAAGTCTCAGGCTTCTACTCAGGATAAAAGATAGAACTATGTGTGGACTAGTCCTCCAACTGGTTGGACTAAAGCCAACTTTGACAGTGCTGCTAAAGGTAACCCTGGTCAAGCTGGAAGTGGAGGAATCATTAGGAACTACTTTGGTATTGGCATAGCGGCTGTTAGTCTCCCCTTCGGTGCTTAGATGAATCACTATGTTGAAGCTTGCGCGACTCTTCAAGTCACTAAACTTGCTAAAGATCAAGGGGTCAAGTGGCTCTAGCTGGATGGAGACTCAATGAACATCATCAACTTCCTCAATCTCTCTCACCCTCCCTCTTGGACTATAGCCAATATAATTGTTGAAACTTGAGCCATTCTTAATTCTTTTGAAAAGGTGTTCATATCCCATGCGTATAGGGAAGCCAATGAAGTGGCTGACTAGTTTTCCAACCTAGCTATCACTAAGGAAGCTAAGCTGATTTGGAAAAATGGAGATGACTTTCCCATAGATGTGAAGAGTATCCTAGAAAAGGAAAGACTCCAATGCACAGAGGGAGAAATTTTACAACCTCAATGATTTTCTTCGAGGTCGGTTGTTGCTGCCACTTCTATCCCTTCAATCACTTTTTGAATAGTCTTGTCATCAGCTCAACTTCTGGGCTGTTTGGTCTTTCTTTTTCTTTCATGGCTCATGGTCTTGGTTGCTTCTAGCCTTGATTGCTCTGCTTTGCTGTGGCTTTCCGGCCTGGGCCTTTTCGTCGCCTACTTCTTGTTAGTTCTGTTCTTATTTTAGACTTGTGCGTTTCAGGCACCCTGTAAAACCTGTTTTACTTAATCAAAAACAATTTTAAAATATTTTATAGATTTCCAAAATCAAGTCTAAAAATATTTACAAAGTTATTGATTATAATGGTTCTATCATACAACATGTTAATAATTTGTGGTACTCTGATCTTGGTACTTGTTTCTGGAAAAAGTATTTTGACAAACTCTGGAAATGCCCTATTGAGCCCAAAATTAAATGCTTCAAGTGGCTCATGTTACTTAATAGACTTCCGGTGAGGATAGATCCCCTCTCTATTGATCTTTGCACCATTTGCAGACTTCCTAAAACTTGTAGACATATTTTATTTGAATGTACTTTTTCTAAAGAAATCCAGATGATGTTTGGCATAACTTATCCTAAGTTTGTTAATATTTTTGAAATTATTACTGGTAATATATGTAATCTCAAAAAGGATACTAATATTTTATGGAGTATTTTATCTACTAACATCTTGTGGCAGATCTAGAAGTGTAGAAATGAAGAAAGGTATCAAAGCGCTCCCAGGTCTCTTACTAAGTTTTTTTGAAAGCTCACATATTTTAAAATTTTCTTGCAGGTTAACGTGACCATGCTACTTGAATGGGAAATGTTAAGGAGATTTTTTCAAATGAAGGATGGGTACAAATGGAGAAGGAATATGGACAATTTACAAGTGTTCGATGAGATGCTGAAAAAGTTGAACCAAGCAATTAAAAGAGTCAAGAATACTTCTAATGATAAGTTCCTTATGCTAGCCCAAATCGAGGAAAAGAGAAACATTGTTTGGATGGAAGGCACCAAGGGTTGGACTACATGGGTTGAGGATTATAGTGATATACTTCTTTAGATGGTTTACTATTATTTTATTTTTTTTGCTGGTGCGGTTATTATTTTATCATGTAGATATTTTTGATACTCGTGGTGTGAGGCTATGCCTCGATGTTTAAACATTTTGATGTAATTTTTTTATTCCTCTATTGTTAATACAAAAAAATGTAAACATAAATATTTTAAAATATAAATGAAAAGATAAAAAAATTCAAATAACCCTCTCCTTATATGCACATATAACATGTTCTTGCATGACTCAAGTATAGGAGAACTATTTCAATTATCAAATCATCAAAGCACTTTTGAATTTTTGTTTAATGCAAATTAGATGTGTGCCTCCTCAAAGTTCTATATTTCATTGTAACATTGAGGGAACAATCTACTCTTAAATTTTCTTTCAATTATTATATGCATGAGTCCAAATGTCTTATGATGATCAATTAAATATTTTCTTATCTGGTCATCATAATAATTTTTTGTTATCTTGTCTAAAACATAGAATCCAAAAGATAATTTAGTCAATTCTCTAATTCTTATTCTGGTGGTAAAGGTTAGTATCCTAATTGAAATTTCATGAAAGGGGATGGTGGATGAAGGAGGCCTCCATTGGTTGGCATGGTCATCAAAGTTTCTCTAATCACTATGTACCCATTTTGCCTCAGCAAATACCACAGTATCTAGATTCTCTACAACAAAGAGAACTATAGATATTTTGGAAAACATCTCATCTACCTACTCCTGATTTTTTTAAGACATTATTTAGGCATCTATAACATTTTTCCATAGTTCATAAGCCATAGAAACACCAATAAAAACCTCATAATAGATGCCAACAACAAACAAACAACATAGAACAAGTACAATAAGAATACACCAATAACATATTTCAAAGACAACCGCAATAAGAAAAGCAAGAGGACCACCCATTTACTATTGCAAAACATCACAACTATTCTACTGCACTCTCCTTGCACTTCCAACGGGCACCCAAGCCAACCCTCCCATGCACGGAACCCTGGCACAAACAAGGTAAGCACTTAGGGCCCGAATTAGACTGGATATTCCAGAATTATATTTCTAGATAGTGTCGATTCCATGTTTGTGTCCATCCAAAAAATTGGAATTGGAATTTTGAAATTCCAATTTTGCCCCCAAAATGGGCATTTCATCTTCCACTCAAATAGGTGGAATTGGAATTTTGAATTCCAATTCCAATTTTTATAAAACTAAATTTAATATTTCGTGGGATCCGTGACTATAAGGATGTATATTATATTGCTATAAGGATGTATATATACATGTGTGTATATACATATGTGTATATATACACAAATGTGTGTGCATATATATACACACATGTGTGTGTATTTGTGTAATGTATACATATGTGTATACATGTGTATATATGTGTATGTGTGTATATATACATACATGTATATGTATATATATATACACATGTGTGTATATATACATGTGTATGTATATATACACATGTGTGTATATAAACATGTGTATATATACACATGTGTGTATATATAAACATGTGTATATATACACATGTGTGTATATATAAACATGTGTATATATACATAGGTGTGTATATATAAACATACATGTGTGTATATGTGTGTATACACACATGTATGTATATGTGTGTATACACACATGTGTGTATGTATGTATATATACAAATATATACACACCATATTTAAAGAAATTAAAATAAAGAATTAAAATTCCTTATGCATCTTCTTAGTCATCTTCCCGGTGAACCAAACGGGTTAGCCCATATTCTAGAAATCATTTTCAGAATTTGTATCTTCCAGAATTGACTAGAATTGGCATTTGGTATTCCAACACCCAAACAGGCCCTTACATAATTCAATTGTAGTAAGAATGAAAATTGATATACATCTCAATCTTGTTCACCATCTTCAAACTCATCATCATGGAATTGAAACCCTCAAGCTAGCGATTGATATTCTGCACTAATTCCTATCGCTTCATTAGAATTGTAACTGTCAATCAAATCTTTATTATGTACACAGATAGGATAGCTCCCTACTACCTCTTTAGGGTACACCTTTCAGCATAAAGATGACAGATAACCTACCGGGTGAAATTTCCTAGAAATAAGGTTATGATGAGGAAGGTTGAGTGGACATGAGAAAGATTGCCTACCTATTTACTAATTTTATTTTTTTTCAAAATTGTAGTCAAACCTTTGAGAAGCGATGGCAAGGTGGACATTTCTTGCACTTTATGGGAATTATAGAGCTCTCAGACACTTGCTAGATGACATTGTCATCATGACCTCTCTTTGAAGGTAAATTGGTGCATGAACTATTTGAAGGTATGCTACTATGGAGATTCCATCACTCAGAAGGTGATGACTTGATGATGATTTCCTATGTATACATCACAGGAACTATGAATGGATACCACTATACTTTATATATATTTTCTCCCTTATTAAACTATATGTGTGCAACACATTTTATTTAGTAAACTAGAGCTTTAAAATTTTGAACAATGATATTAGCCTCTGCACTGAGCTCTATGCGATTGTACATTGGGGACTTGATTTTTCTATGAGCTAGTTAAGACTGATCTCATAGTCCATAATGGAATATTTGCAAGCTTAGCATTAGAATTCACACTTTAGCTTGTAATTTTTTTGTAACATTATCACTCAGCTTCTCTATTTCTCTCTCTCTCTCTCTAGAGAGACAAGGAAAAAACAAAACAAAATATAGATGTTATTATGCTAGGAAACCATTGGTAAGCAGGTTGACTAGCTTCACAACACCATTATGTATCTTCGGGTTCCCAAGAAATATGTGCTTCCCCTTAGAGCCATGCCTCTCCTTTCATAGACTAATTGTGCTCAGGGTCAACCGTAGCAGAGGCATCCACATAAAACCCCCTATTTTTCCTTAACATTGCATTACTCTTGTTAACTTTTAAATTCGTACATGAGTACTTAGATATTATCTATCACTTTATTGTACAAGTGATTATACTACATTTTGCAAATCTACACTGCAAACTATAGAAAAAGGTTTATTCTCCATTTAATATTCAATTCTCCTCTATTACTCTTACACAGATCTTATTATCTTCTCCTGAGGCTCTTTTCTTTCTAACTTCTAATATATCAAATAAATCCTTTGGAATACTACCTTCAAGATCAATCAGATTCTTCTTAAAAGTTAATATATGACTTATCATAATTTTTGATATTTCAACTTTATCCTTCTCATCATACTTTTCATAATACTTGGGTAACTGATTTAGTTTGTCTTGCTCTATTATTCTCTTTTCCAATCACTTTAAGTCTAGTTTCCATAATTTTCTCTCAATAGGCTTCTCTTGTGAAATCACCTTGTGAATAGGTTGAATGACCTTCTTTGTTTTCTTCTCCTCATCTTTCTCTTCTTTCTTATGCTTCTTCACTGGATATTCTTCTTTGAGTGGAGTAACCAAAGCATTCCTTTTAGGACTAGGTCTAGAGCTCATCATTTTAGGTCTAGAGGACCTTGTTTTCCTTGCAAGTGTTTCTTCTTCCTTCTTAGTTTTTATTGTTGCAGTCCTTTATGATGTTCTCCTAGGTGGAGTAGGAGTTTGATCATATAATATGATTACTATTGGAGGTGAATTTGATATGTCTACAAGTTCTACGGTCTATAGGGGTATAGGCTCTAAGATCACATGTTCAATGGACTTCTCTGTGGCCTTTTTCCTTAGTTATTCCATCTATTCCTTAGATATCCCTTTACCTTTTGTAACTTTGTCAAAAAAATTCTCTACTTTCCTCTTCCTTTCTCCCCTATTCAATTCCTCTTTATCCTTTAGATACTTTTATTCATACATTCCCCATCTCTCCTTTGTGGGATCTTTATTAGATGCTAAGATGTGTTCAATGTGAGGGATAAGAATCTGAGAACTCAACTCATAACCCATGAGATGACACCATCACACTCTTGGTTCAACTACCTCAAAGCATGTGCAATGTTTCTTCACCATAAAAAATACGGTCTCCTTATACTTTTCCACTATCTCCTTGGGTATCCTCTCCCTTTTCTTCATTTCTATTTGAAAGAATTTGAAAATATCAAATAATTAACCATCAACTCAATTCTTATCCTTCCTTCTCTAATACATGCTAATCTGAGCAGCTATAGGTTCATCTTTATTCCATGCATGAGGATGCATGCTAGGAAACTTATGTTCAATGTGGAAGAAAAGGTGTAATATCAATGATCCAAACTGGACGGAGCTTGACCTATCACACTTGATTTTCCTTAGGTTCTCCAATAGTTGTAGCCTCATAATTTCACTCATATTATAGTGCTCATTCTCAATAACCATCATATAGGACATCAGGATAATCCCTACTGAAACAAAGTTTATCCTACTACTATAGTGCATATTGTAGCCAAGAATCATGGAAACAAATATAACATTCTTCTTCTTAATGTCTGTGATGATCATCGCACGCTTATTACATGTAGATCTAGTTAGGCTTTCAACTTCTTTCTTGGCATTATTTGTTGTAGTAGGTATTTTACCTGGGTTATCAATTCCAGTTACCAAATGAATGAGTTCCTTGGTAATATTTACTATTTTGTCTCTAATCCAAAAGAATTGATCATGAATACTACTTAGCACTATCTTAATCCATTCAAGTTTATCACACTCATAAAACTTTATCATCTGTAGTATATTTAGGTTTTCTAGCTTTGCAAAGTTAGGTTTTAGTAATCCATCATCATTTAACATTTCAGGTAGCTCTTGGAGGATCTGAGTGTCATCAGTAGTCTCCAGTTTGTAATGGATATAGGCCCTAATGTATTCCACATGTAATACTTCATGCGGGGTTTGTGAAAATGCACCCTTTGGGTTGTCTTCCATGGATTTAAATGGATGTCTCTTAAACTTATACCTATTTATTTCCTTACCATAAAAAATTTGAGGTACATCCATAGAATCAAACTATAATACTAAAAATTAAGCTCGCAAGAAAATTTAAATATCTTCATCGCCAAACTAGGGTTATGTCTCAATTGATTGTTGAAACTACCCAATCTTCTCCATAGTCTCTTTCTTCCCTTCTCAAAATGTCACGAATGGTGATAAAAAATGACTAAGTATGCTCATATATAGCTCGCAAGATACTTTTGACCGTTTTCCCAAAGTACTTCCAAAATGTTGATATAAGACTAGTCAACCACGTACTTATTGATGATCATGTCCTGTAATCCTTAGATCCTGTGAACATTAATTTGACTCTTTCACGTGTCTCTACCATTGTAGCTGACCTCACATGTTAGAATAACTGAGAGGGGGGTGAATTAGTTAATCATTGTCCCAATACAAAATGTATAATCCAAAAACAAATACTTCAACTTCTGCTACTCGGTAACTTAAAATATTTTACTGTATGTGCATTTACCGATTACCAGTCTAAAACATATAGTAGTTACCGATCAAATCAAATATGCAACATGAAAATATGACATCAAACAAACATCACAATCAACACATAAGAGATTTAACATGGAAACCCTGTGAAGGGAAAAACCACCTGGGACCGGCAACCCAAAAATATTCACTCTTTTGAAGTGAGGTCGGTGAAGACCCAACCCTGTTAAAGGTTACAAACACACTGTTAGGTGTGACCTTGTTAGAGGATTTAAGACCAACCGTTATCGTCCAACCAGCAGCACTCTGGGGTTGACAGGATAACAATATTCATTCTATGAATGATACATAATAAGACTTTCTTAGTCCACTCAGTTAAGAGATTTGACTATGTACAATGGTTAAATATGTAACAGTAGGTGATCTAATCTATTACAACTTCAATTGCAGATATATAGATCAATATTTAGCTCATACAAATTTTTCTGATCAATGTAACATTTATGATTCAACAATATATCAACTTACTGTCCGTCAGTAATTACTCTCTGTCACTTGGTAATGCTCTACAGTATCCTTAACCAATATGATCAGGATGCATGAAAACTTGTTCACGTGATGATTTTGCAATTTCCTTTTCTTTCGGCATCACACTCACTTGTGAAATCTCCAGTCTCTTATATAGACATGTAAACTATTTTCTTTTGCTCCATCAGATTTTGTCGCTTAATCACATCCACTGATTTTGCCTCTTAAACATACCTCGACACTTATGTCAATAACACATTTGATTCTCATCCTTTAGGTCTTTCCTAAATTTTTTTAGCCGTTGATCATCATAACAAACTTTATCTATTACCTCGAAATCATACACTTTCCAGCTCAGCAATTCTTATCGACTAAACTAGTCATTTAGTTCATTATGTTCTTCTCGGTAAATAAAGAAATGCATCGATGAACACAAGCTCAGTTTACGCTATGCTCGGTATACACTACACTCTGTCAGTGTATACTGAAATGCTTCATTAACCGATAACACTGCTGTGTGTCTTTCAGCTTTTTTCCTCATCATAGATGAATGCAACATAATCAAGTCAATACCATAAGGTCATAGACTCATCAACAAGTTACTCAATGTATTCCTTATCCTCATCTTTCATATCCATCTTCCTCATGTAGATATTTTTGTTCTTCATCTCTTTCACTCCTTTTCTACATATGTTTCAGTATAGTAACTTACAAGATAAGTGTTGTCGAACTAGTTTACATCAATGACAACATAATACTAATTTAATCATCTTATATATCTAATCAATCAGCTCGATGATCTTAAATCATAGTTTCTTCAATCAGGTTCTAAATCAGTTGTAGTTCATCATCACATACTCTCAATCTACATATCAAGGGCTAAATAATTTTCTGGTGAATTCCTCCAATGCTCTCGTAAGGCCATACTTGTCCATTTAGGCTGATGTGGAAATGTTCACATCAGGCGAGGATCTAGTAGCATCTATTGATGCTCCCTGACCCTTAGATTCACTCTTATTCTTCTCCCTCCACACTTATCCATTGTCCTTTCTTCCTTATTTTACAAAAGGTGATTAATCTCATCCATATACTCTACCAAGCTCTTGCTAGTATCACCAATATATTTCTTTATTGTTATAGGTGGTCTTTTTTTGTTAACAAATCTATTATATATGCAATACTTTTCTGTTGTGTCCCTCATTTTTTGCACTTAAAAAAAGTAACAGATGGTCTCCTAGGCTAGGACCTATTCTAATTAACCTACAACTTACAATTCCTTGAAATGTACCCAAAATTGTTGCATTTATAACATGTAATGTTATTGTTTGCAACAAGTCATCTAACATAATCTTGTTTCTTCCTACTTTCATCTAGTTTCCTACATTCATTTCTTTTCTATCCATATTTCTAACAATTAAATAAATATCCATAAAAATATTTAGGAACACTCTTACCTTTGCAATCCTTCTTCATGTAACCAAATTAATTTCATTCAAAACATCTTCCTTTGAAAGGATTGATCTTCTCTTTAAGTTCTTCATCCTAATTTGGTGCCTTCTCTTCTTTGTCTTTTGATTTCTCCTCTTGAGATTTGGAACATTCAGCTTCATTGAAGCCAACGCCTATCTTGTCACCTTTAGCTTTTTGTCTCTCTAGTTGTTCATCAATTTTGTCACTACTTGCATGAAGTTTTTCAATATGGTTCCTTGCCTCCACAAGCTCTTCCTTTATGATGATACTATACTTATCTAATTATTGATACCTAGTTTTGACATCATTGATTTCTAGTTGCATTCTTCCCATATGTACATTTGCACTCTTCAAGTCTTCTCTTTTCATCTTTCTCTTGTTGAGTTTCTTTGGTCATCTACAAAGTAGTAACTTCTCATTCATGTTTCAATGCCTCCTTTCCTTCTTAAGTTTTTCAATCAGATCTAATGAATCATCTTCAGGTTCCTCTTGTATCTTTTCCACAAATTCTTTCTTTTTGTTCATTAAGAGTTCAAGATGATCCCTAATCCTCTTGATGTAATCTTTAGCTCTTCTCAGTTTGAACTTTAAATCCACATTATCAACATTAGCCTTGATCAAGTCCTCAAGTTCTACCTCAAAAAGTTTCTTTCAAGTTTCTTGAATCCATCAAGATCTCCCTTAAGCTATTAAAATTTCTCTCCAAGGGCCTCAAGCTCTGATACTAATTGTTAGGATCAAGCAACACTGAGAGGGGGGGTAAATCAGTGTTTAAACACTTTTTATCCTTTCTTAACCAATTTAAACTTAACCATGCACTAAATAAAATAATGAAAATATACACATAAAGTAAATAACACATAACACCGTGATTTGTTTTCGAGGAAACCTTGGACAAGGGAAAACCTCATGGGGATGGTACCCACAATATATGCACTAAGAGTATGATGTTCTTATTAGGATATCTTTCCCTATTAGGAGTTGAATATTACATTAGTACATGTCCTTGTTAGAGGACATACCTTGTGTAGGAGCCTAAAACCCTGTTAGAGGTGATTACAAAATGGAGCTCACTACTCTTACAAATGACTCACTGTCCAGTATTACAAAAAGATTTTACAACTACAAAAGTAAACCATAACTACATCTTCTATGCCAAACTAGTTCCTATTAAATCTCACAATAGTAATCATAGAATCTCCACTTAATCAGTCATCATACGTTCACACTACATCCTATATTTTTCTCGCAGCCCAAAACTCACACATATATACTCGATCAACTTTTTTCCTCAGTCAACTCGCTATTTCTTCACAAAACATGTCTTCAAACTTGGACCAAATAATAAATAAGTGACCATTTGTCCACCAAGATAGGTGAGTACATATCATAAACTATGATTTAGAACAATAAAATAACTTAGTTTACATATTTAAATGTTGCATCCACTAATATGCCATGTTTACTATATTCGCATGTCTTCACCAACCTGTAACACTTTCCAAATGAAACCAAAAATTAGGAGACCATGAAGAAGCTATAATATTTCTCATACATAATATATCCAAGCTTGCATGTCATCACAATTAATATCTCATGCTCACAGACCAAAACAACTCAAACCCTGTGAAGTCACTTTGTACTTGGACATTTTTCACTTGACTGTTTATCCAAAACTTGTTTCCACTCCAAGAGATCATGACAAAGATATGTGTTGCTAAAAATGACAACATATACACATTCATATATTTCTCACTTGCCAACAAATTATTTCTTTTAATGTTTAATGGTAAGAATTCCTCCGAATTCCTAAAAATAAGATAGATTGTGCTTGAATTTTTTTGGTGTTTTAATGAATTGGACTAATTTAATTTAATTAGACTTACTTTGAAATACCTCTTAAAATAAATATTGGGCCAATGAATTGTAATGTTGAATAAATCCTAGTACATATACTATCTTAGAAACCAACTTTAATTAAAAGTGAGAATTTAAAAGTATTACAATTTTATTTATTTATTTATTTTTAATTTGTAAACAACAACCTTTTAAGGGTAAGTACACCAATATGGTGTGCAAAAAGAGGGGTATAAGTGGACTCTTTTGGTTTTTGTTTTTTTCTATAATTAGGTACCCGGGTATCTAGCAGCCACCTGGGCACTAACCCCATAGCCACCTACGGCCCACTAGCAGTCATCGTCGGTGACCGTGCGGTGTCTCCCCGCGCGGTGACTGGCGGGTGACTGTTGCAGTCACTGCCAGATTAACTATGGTAACTAGTAGTCACCACCAGCAGCCATCCAAAAACCACGCCACCCAACCCCTTCCACAGAGAGCCAGGTCTTATGAGGGACCAACCCCTAGCCCCTAGACACCTGTCTTCAGCCCCTGGTCATGTGGTGACCAGGGGCCATAATTTTTTAGCCCCAAGGGCCTTTTTTTTTACGGTGACAGTCATTTGGCCATCAAATTTAGTCTCACAAAATGTTGATGTCAGCACTACATCAACATAATTTCATATGCTTTTTTGGGCCCTCCAGAGAACCTATTTGTTTTTTCTCATAACTTGAGCACAGGTATCATTTTTTCGGCAAACGAGATACCGTTGGAAAGCTTGTTCAGAGATAGATCTTTTGGGCATTTCAAATTTTGAATTTTTTTTTTTCCATTTTTGCATCCAGGGGTTCAAAGACACAACTTCTTTTTCTAACTTCCATCTGGTGCTACTTGTGGTTTTTTTCTCATAATTTGAGCATACGGTGTCGAAATCAGGCAAACAAGATATCGTCGGAAAGCTGGTTTTGAGCCTATCTAGATATTTATTTTTGCACTTTAGGATGCTCTATCTTGCGCATCTAGACTCCATTTTTAGGAAAACAATATATTATTGGAAAGTTTGTTCTAAGAGCTTTCCAGTTTTGTGAGTTTGATTCCCATATTATGTTCCAAGTATATTTTATCCAGAATTTTCATTTTTGCAATCTGGTGGATATCTTGGATGTTTTAGGTCTTGGGATCTCTTCTCTCTGATGGATGGCTCATCTTAGGTTGTTCTTTTATTTCAGCAGCCTTATCTCTTCTTTGATCAGGGTATAATTCACTTTTGTAGCATTTTTTTTTATGCACACGCACTGAGATAAAGTGTCATTCTATTGCATCTATGGATTTTTCACATGTTCATGCTCTATATACTTGCAATCCATTATAAAGTGCTAGGGGGGTTTGATGTTTGTCTTTGTTTGCCATCTACTTTTGTCCTGTGAGTGTTCCTCCAATGACATTAGCCTCAGGTATCTCTATATGTGTTTTTACTCTCTCATGTAGTTCATATTGGATGATATTTTCAGTGTACCTATCATTACTCCCTTGTCATCATAATGGGGGGGGTTTCTACTATTGGTTCTATTGCTTCCTTGGTTCGATAGTGTGAGATATGTATTCAGTATTTGATTCTTTGTACTAGGCGGATGCACTGGCTGGGTACCTATGCATTCCAGTGAGATGGGATCATTTTACCATATGGACACTCTTTCTTTCCTATTTTTGGATGCATCTCTTCCAACTTTGATTGATTAGCTCTTCAGAATTTTGGTGTTTTTATGCCATCTGTAATTTCAAGTTCATGAGTTTTCCTTTATTTGCCTCCTAATTTTGAGTAGTGGTCATTGAGGGCAGTCGTACAGATTATAGTATTTTGTATCTTTGACTTTAGGTGGTTTTCCTTTGTTTGCCTCCTGATTCAAGTAGTGTCATTTGAGGGAACTCAAGCAGATTATAATCTCTCTACCTAGACATATTTTTAGTTGAGACCTTCAGATCATTAGTTACTTCTTGATAGAGTTTGCAATTTCTTGCTTCAGTGATGTTTGTACATGCTCATCCTTGTTCCTATTTTCTGAAACATTCCTAGTTTGGAGGCTTCTTTAGTTCTTCAAACTAGTCTTTGTCTCTTTTTGGAGTAGAGTTTTTCCCATGTGGTTTTCTCTATTTCTCCGCTTTATAGAGACTCTCTTTTGTACTTGGGTACCTTATCATGCCTTTTGTTTCTGGGACCATTTGCTTTTAGTAGTTCTTTCTTGGTTTTAAGTCTTCTCCCAGAAGTTCATCTTACAACATATACACATTCATATATTTCTCACTTGCCAACAAATTATTCCTTTTAATGTTCAATGGTAAGAGTCCTCCTAATGCCTAAAAATAAGATAGATTGTGCTTGAATTTTATTTTGGTGTTTTAATGAATTGGACTAATTTAATTGAATTAGACTTACTTTGAAATACCCCTGAAAATAAATATTGAGCCAATGACTTGTAATGTTGCATAAATCTTGTACATATACTTTCTTAGAAACTAACTTTACTTAAAAGTGAGAATTTAAAAGTATTACACTTTTATTTATTAATTTATATTTAATCTGTAAACAACAACCTTTTAAGGGTAAGTACACCAAGATGGTGTGCAAAAAGGGGTGTATAAGTGGACACTTGTGTTTGTTTTTTTTTCTATAATCAGGTACCTGAACTTTGAAGAGAAATTAGAGGGTCATGCACTCAAACTTAGGAGTTGTGCAAAGAATAAGAAATATAGTACTCTGAATCTAGTTTCCAAACTACTAAATTTTTTTTTTAAATGGATAAGATTAAGAGGATCAAATCCACCGTGCACAAAATATGTTCATAATTTTTTCAGAACAACATAACAAAGTTGTTTTCATGTGCTTCACAAAAGATATAGTTAGATTTAGTATTTTGCAAAACCCTTTGGTAGGATGATAGGTAAGAGTGAGATATTTAAGTTATGTATTTTTTGTAATTTTTTGTTGAGTATGTTTTTTTTATGATTTTTTTGAAGTGACCACATCCTAAAAATCTAGTACTTGTTTGTGCACTAGGCCATAGCTTGCATCAAAATAATTAAAATGCAAACTTTTTTTTAAGTGTATAGAATCAAGTGTAGAACAATAATATTTAATATTATTTTGAATTTTGTCAAGTAGATCAAAAGTTT
>BSBK01007218.1:462500-664232 GCA_027943335.1 Chamaecyparis obtusa | reverse complement strand
AACATTTTCCAGATTTGCCCTATTTTGAGGCTAGTATTTATTTTCAATTCAATTAAGATTTCAATACAATACTTTCCATAATGAAATATAAGGTTTTCTCCTTTATTCATATTCTCCATAGATTGATTCTTTTGTTCATTAACCTTGTGGTTGATCAATTTGGATCTCTCCTTTGGGAATTTGGATTTAGAGGTAGATCTTGTATTTCTTAAACATTTCCCATCACATTCCACACGTTCACATCAACTCATATATATATATATATATATATATATATCTTACATTTTGGTGAACCCACGATATACAACTCCTTTTTGGTGTTAGATCCTTTTTTTTCTTGCATGAAGATTAGGTATCTTTTATGCTCTTGCATTTTAACATTCAAAACACACAAAAAATCTATATATTCTACAAAATCCAAAAATATTTCTTTCATTTCATTTACTATGAAGATTTTTAAGATGCTTTGGTATGTGGTTATTTTCTTTATTATCCTCCTTTTAGCATCTCTTTATCATACTTATGATGTTTATGAGAGTATCATTCACTTCATTATGTTGGTTACTCTTCATTTTTCACTTGCCTATGCTATTAAGAGATTGACCAATACTAGTCTTCCTACTTTCAAGGCTTTCATTAAAGATTTATGTGGAGGACTTATTACTCTTTTGGATTATGTGAAGAATTTGGTAGATGATACACCATCTCCTAATCTTCCTAATCCTAATCCTATATCTCCTAATGTTCCTAATCCTAATCCTATACTTCCTAATATGGTTCCTAATATTCCTAATCCTTATCTGATTAGTAACATTCCTAATTCTCCATCTGCTATCCCTAGTTCTTCTCATACTTTTGATGAGGCTCAAACTATGGTTCATGATTTGGATGTGCAAGAATTCTTGGATTTACCTTCCCCTTCTTATCAGATCCGAAATGATATTAAAGGGACGAGAAAAGCAACTTCTTCTAAACCTATTATCCCACCTTATACAACTTTTACTCATGAACATAATAAATAGTCACCTCCTGTAGAAGCTTTACATGATATGTGTACACTACATAATATAATATGATGACTAAGCAAGGTTATAGAGGTTTAGGGCTTGGAGTTAATGAGCATGGTATTAAGTATCTAGTTCACATACCCCCTAAACAAGATATGCATGGTGTTGGTTGTTCACAATCTCAATTCAAAGTGGTTGATTTTAATCATCGTCCTCCTCTTCATGATCTACTCCCTACACCTACCTTAGAAAACCTTGATATTCGTCAAGAGGTGGCCAAGAAGGTGTATGTTGAGCTAATGAATTCCAAGAAAGAAATCTTTAGACCTGTGCCGATAGATTCTCTACACAAATAAAAATTTCCTTTTCATTATTGTAATAGACATTTACTTGTTGATTGTGTGCATTTCAATTTATATGTTAGAGAAAGAGCTGCTTTAGGAATTATATCTTATTCTTGAGCAGTTTTACAATTTCTTCATAATTTTTATATAGGGGATACCCCTCATTTTGATATAATATAAATCTCTTCTCCTCTTGTCTTTGGACTGGGGGGCAAGAGGTGTATTTCCATCCAGTCTCCTAGGATCCATTAGGCTTTTAGCATATATTGTGTCTTGAGCTTAATCGACATTATTTCTATCCTATCTCTCTATGGTTTTGTATTATGTTTATAATCATCCATAGATTTTATTCAAGATATCTTTCTAAAGACATTTTTTTTGCAAAGGTATCCCTTGTCTTCATCCCTGGGGGGCAAGGTTCTTCCTTCTTTCTCTTTGTCTAGGGATTTGATTTTCTTAGCTTAGTGGCATTTGTTTATATTGTAATATTATTTTATTATACTGACTAATGTTTTGAGTATGGATATCCTTTTATATGAGAGGTTTTTGTCCTAGGTCATCACCTCTTCTTTATTTTGCAAATGATATTCTTTATAAACTCTTACCCTTGCTTTGGTGTTAGAGTTGCTTCCGTCATTCCAAAGATTCATCTTCCTCTTGTTGCAGGGGGCTTGATGATTGAATCTCTGTTCCCATTGTTGGTGCTCTCAAAATTTAGTACAAATTTGGAGTGACCAATTGAAAATTTTCTCTAAGGCAAGGTGAGTACCTTCGAAATTTTTTTGGAGATGCTTGATTGGTATGATCGTAAAAGACATCCTGATGATTTTCATAAGATACAACTTGGGAATAGGTTCAAAACCTTTCATATGACATATGCAGTGGGTTCCAGCTCCTAAATTTCAAATTTGATATGTTTAGGGAGTAGCCATTTTAAGGTGTTCACTTAAATTTGCATTTTTGTCAAAGTGTCAAATTGCTGTAGCAGGCCCTGTTTGCACTTGAATGTTTTATGTCCTATTAGGTTTCACAGTCTGCCACTTTGGGAATGTTGAACTTGTATATCAAAAATCTTATGTTTCAAAGCTCAAGCCATTTCAAGTTCATTTGATAGGCTTTTGGATACCCCAAAGTTGGCTTCCCAGAATTGTCATGTTACTCTATTCTACCTAGTTTTCTGAATGGCCTTGTTTGACTAATTATAAATGTTGACCATTTGACCCAATTGAGAAACTTCCTTTTGTACTATATTCCAATGGTCAAATAATTCTTGTGTTTCAGTTTTCAGGTCATGAGGCATTCATTTGGTCAGTTTGCTAAGCCCATTCTGCATGCAGTTTCTAAAAGTTTGCCGAACTGTCACATGCTGATTTCTGAATGCCCTACTTTGAGGTCCTGCTATTCGTATCCATTTGAATGCCCTGCATAATTGGTTGTTCCCCTGTGTTGCAAACTTGAAATTGTACCTTCCCATGGATTTTTAGACTCCCACCAATCCAATTAACCACTTTGCCAGATCATTTCCATTTCCAATTTATTAAAAATTTCACTGAAACTGCAGAATTCAGAATTAAGTGGCCTACTTTGAGCTTTCATTGATCGCACTCGGTTTGATTTTTTGAAGAATTGAAGGTTGTTCTACATTGAGAACATGGAAATGTGCTACCATGAATATTTTCAGGCCATGATGAATCCGTTTACCCAATTTCCCAGTCTGATTCCATTTGCAGTTTCTAATAATTTGATGTTGATCAGTTGCACAGTTTAGTCGGAGGCCCTGTTCGTTGTGCTATATCTTCAATAGCGTGACTGGTCACATCAAGAGAATGGTGCCCCTGTATTGTGAACCAAATTTACTTCAAGATTGCAAGGTTTCAGATCATGAGGGTTTTGTATGCATACTTTTTCAGAGCCATTTCATTTGCAGATTTTTAAATTCTTTGAGTGTGCATTGTTTAGATTTCTAAATAGCCCGCTTTGAGGTTTTTCTATTTGTGGCCTGTGTGAGGTCCGGTATAATTGAAAGTTGTTTCATATTGTAGACCTGAGAGACTATCTGCCTGTGGATTTTGAGGTCTTTACCAATCCAATTGACCACTTTGGTTAACCAATTCCAAAGTCAATTTCTGCATATTTGTTGTTTTGTTTTCAAGAAGTCAGTAATGGACTGATTTTGCAGATTAACATTGGTTGACCTATTGACTATTAGAGGAACTCAGTTGATGATTTGTGATCCTTGTGTGTAAGTGATTATATGTTTAAAGGATTAGACTCTGGAGGTCTCTTTTGATTGGTTTTCAGAGCCAAGATCAAGAGCAATTTATGCAAATTAACAGTGCTGAACAAAATGGAATTTTCAGAATGATCACTTTCATGAAGTAATAACTTTTTGTCTATGGTTCTTTCTCAAGAACCAATCATGGCTTCATTCTTCTGGCATGTAAGTGTATTGTTTGATCTGATGGTGAAGTCTGAGAGCTTGTCTTGGTAATCTTGCAATGGCTTATTTGGATGAAGTTTATACTATTTCAGGATTCTATACTTGCACTTTTTTTTGAATTGCTAAATTTGATTATTTGCATCTTGCACCTGAGGATGAATCCGACGGAGCCCTTTTGCATGTGTATTTGATGTGGATGAATGTGTCATTTCACCAAATGTCAGAGCTTCAAGTGGAGATATGATGATTTTTGAAGTGGCACCTTTGGTAGGGTTTGCATAAGCTTGAATACTTCCAATTGCAGAATAATTAAAAGTTGCTCATTTTAAAGGTTATTATCTTTTGGCTCTAGTGTTTTCAATGGGGTATAGTTAATGACGATTGTTCACATGCTAGAGAAAAAAACTCCTTTCGGTTCCCATGGTTGCAAAGTGTCGACCAGTCAGTTTTTGAGGCTTGATCCAGAGGCTACTTGCCAATAATGAAGCCAATTTGCAAAACTGTGAAAGTTGTTTCTGAAGGCTCACTAGTGTATTACTTTGAGGACAGTTTGGGAAATAATGTATACCGGCATAGTGAAAACTTTTTTGGAGCCAGTGAGCTGGTTGCAAGTATTTTAAAATTAGTATATTTTTAATAGCTTGCAAGATTGTGCTTTGCCAGTGTATGTCCAGTTGAATGGTTGGAAAATTAACACAAATGTTGGGGGTTCTTTCATTTTAAAAAGTCAAGCCATATTCATCTAAAGATCAGCATAAAAAAGGGGGGAGAATCTATGCATCAGACAAAAGGGAAAATGCCCAGCTTGGGATGAATTGGTGGCTCACAAAATCTAATGAATGTGCCAGTATGTAAGAGAAGAGTGCCACATGTCCAGGTGAAGGCTGTTAACTGCCAGAGGGAAAATCAATGCATATCCATTAATTAGCAGCCGGTTAATATAAAGGAGTGAGCAACCAATGCAAAGGACCAGTTAAACTTTCAACCAACATGAAGGGTAAGTGTGTGAAGCTGCCAACATTGCACACCAGGAAAAGACCAATTTGGAGTACGTACCATGTTAATTATTTGGTGTGTGCAATGGTTTAAACAAGGTATAACAAAAGAATGGTAGTGTATTAAAGTGAGTGGAAGGTGCTCAGCAAATGGAAGTTTGCATGAGTAATAGCATGTTTGGATGGCAATAAAAGAAGGCCTACTTTGCGCAAATGAATGAGGGCCTTGCACAATTTTTGGGGAACTCACACATTGTAAGATGCTCTGCTATGTATTTGTGAAAGGAGTTGGCAGCATAAGTGATGGGAGTCCCTTGCGCAGAAGAGCTGGAGGCAATGCGAAAATGGGCTGGAGCAAGTAGTAAGTAAATAGTGGAAGGTTGTGTAAACAAATGGCGAAGGAGACTCATGTAATGAATAAGGGAGGCCTCCATGTTTCCTTATGCAATATGCTAGAGGTTGTTAGTGCATATAAATGTGCTTTGTCCAGCAAATGAAATGGTTTTGTTTCATTCCAGTCACCACACACGAGCCAGTGTTGTGGAGTGTTTAATTGTTTTTTTTTGTTTTTTTAAAAAGGAACAAGGTAAGTAGATACTGTAAGGCGGCTAGCATCGCATAATGGAAGAGACTCATGCATCTGCCAGTGCAAATTGTAGGGTAGGCATGTGCTATGACCATGCCAAGAAGATTAAAAATTGAAGGGGTAGCTCATAAGAAATGCAACAACTGTGAATAGATGTCCACATTATGGACACTATGGACTCTTGCATTAACATTGCACCATGTATCGCTAAAACAAGGGAGACCACTGTACAGTTTCACAATAGATGAAGATAATCACACCATTGTTTCTCCTTCAAAGATAATATATCTATTCTAAATATTATCTATTCCATCATGAAATACACTTGAATTGTCAACCCAGGGATGTAGGACTTGAAATGGGCCAGCACAGTTTGTGCACTAAGTTCCTTTAGGAGTCATAACACCTATGCTGCAAGAAAGTAAAAATGCATTGGAAGAATCTATGTTGCTACTACAGAATAGTAAACACACCTTGGCTAATAATAGATAATTGCAGGAAGCTTCAAGAATGAACTTAAACTAATTAACAACTCAGAACATCCACTATGATCATTTTCTGCAAGTGCTGCAGGAACTTCACAGTAACAATGTTGTAGGACTAATATAGTAAATCTATCTGAAAATAGGAAACTGCAGGAAATGAATCTATTCTACCTAAGTCTATTCCACCTCCCAAGTGGGCCCCCTTGGTCGATTTCAATTAACTATGAAAACAACAAATAATTCAAAATCCTTCTTCCATTAAAATCCTTCTTTGATTACATAGAAACTGAACAATCCATGAAGAACAGGAAAGTAACTTCTGAGTCTAAATCAACATTATCTATTTTCTCATTTTCTTCCTAGGATAATCCAAGATCCAATATATATAGGATTGGATTCTTATTAAAAACATTCATAAAAGTCTTAAGCAAACATTGCCAGAAAAGAAGGCAGAAGAACAACCATGACATAACACATTTACTGCCAAGGAACAGAATAACAACTTGCAAGAAATATAGCAAGTTGTATCCCCTATATTCTCTGGAACTCCTTTGCAGGCACGACTTATTCGACGGAACTGAACTGCGCTTTCTCTGCCATGATCGGTCTTCATTATCTTCCTCCTTGAATGTAGTAATCACCACTCCTTGCGTCACTCCTCATTCTCTTGAAAAGTTAGCAACATCCGGAATATACATGCAAGATAACATTCCTATTTTTACTCAAATATTAGAGCATAGCCTAAAACAATTATATGAAATACTGCATTCTATGTATAGTATTAAGCAAAACATGTCATACACACTACCCATATGTTTAGTAGGTTCTAGCTATTTCTGGCATAAGTTCACAAGATAATTACAACAAGTGTTCAGGAATGTTTTATCAAAGCACAAAGAGTGTGTCCACATTATAAAAACTTATATTAAAATCAAGACATTAATATGCCTCATGATCTGCCCCCCACTATCCAAATGCTTGTCCTCAAGCATTATACTTGTTTTCCATTGCTCTGAAGTCTCCGACTGAGGTTCTCCCCTTTTTCCCACTTTTGAAGGTGTAGTAGAATCCTCTACTGTGCTCCCAGTGATCACCTCTGTGCTCCTCAACCAGCACGTCTAGTTTAGTAGCACTATTATCATAAAGAGGCCAAAGAAGAGTAGGAGGCTGAAAGGATAAGGGCATCCATAGTTCCTTTCTGATATGTCATCCCAGTTGTATATATTTAGCCACCCTATGAATAGCTTCCTCATAATTGATAGGACTATGTGGTTTTGCCTTTCTAAAGGCATCTGGCAGTCGGCTCCACCTGTTACTAATCCTTGAAAGAGCTCTTTGCTATGTGAAATTTGGAAGTGTCTGATAATATCTATAAACCTTTTCTCTTTCTGCAAAAACTTTAGCCCTGATCTTTGGTTTTGGCTTCCCACAGGTTAATTTGAACCAATCTCTTAAAAGATCATCAAGCTTATGTGATTCAGCCTGTAGTGGCAAAGGTTCAAACTTTTCAAGATCCCTGTAGGCATTTAACTGCTGGTCATAGTTTATTTCATTGTGCATCCAAGACATTAAAGCCCTAAGGTGAACATCTCCTATGTAAAGCAGAGGATTCCACTCTGTTTCATGTGGAATTATGAAATTATGCAAATAGAGTTCACACAACAAATTCTTCTGCCATGCGGGCAGAGTCTAATACACATTATAGAAATCTTGAGTAGTCTTAAATTCACAGTCAATATCCCTGACTATCATCATTAATTGAAATAACAGAAATTGTTCTTTCAGACAAATAGAATACACCCTTGGTGGTGATCTATAGGTCATGACTTGGCCAGTTATCTTCAGAGCCTTATTCATCTTTTGTTTCTATTTTTCAAGTTGTTCCTTAAGGGATTCAATTTCCTCATCTTTATCAGATATTACTTTCTACATTTGGTCTTTTTCTTGTTTCCACAAGGTCTTTTGAAAGATGAAGTGATTATACAAACCAAATACTATATATTGAATTGTAGATGCAGGAAATTCTTGAGCCATGGCTTTCTTCTTTTGCTCCTTAGCAACTTGCTGGAAATAATGGGTGTACCAGGAAGATTTATAAGGGATGATAGAAACATTAGTGTATATAGGGACTGGTGGAGAAGTAGGTTGAACACTTTCAGGGGCATTTTCTAGAACTACAGCAGGAATTGGCTCACACATTTCTTGATCACCCTATGGTATTTCACTGTCAGGCTTATTTTCACATGTTTCCACATTTTGGGGTTCCAATTGTTCAGGAGAGTCATCTGGAATATTCTTGACCTATTGTTATGTATGAGGTTTTGATACTTGACCAAACATATGAGGGCTTCGACATACAGGAACATCTTTAACCTCTATTGTTTTGTAGGTCCATTTTGGTCTAGATGGTACCCGGGTAGACGCTGCAGGATTAGTTGCTGCAAGAATAGACCTCTTTCTCTTTGTCACTTGAATAGTAGGGTTTTGGGCTTTCCTTTTAGAATTAGGGCTCTCTTCATCGACGTTATGTTTGCCTTTATCTATGGTAGAGCTAGGTATATCACCTTCTAAAATAGGCTCAACAATTTTATCAGTAGGAGGTAATACCGGTTCTTTCTCTGTTTCAACTGGATTCTGACTAGGCCCCTCAACTTCTTCCTCATTGCCTAAATTTTTCTGGACAAGGTTGGCTTGAGGCTGCAAGGTTTTAAATTCAACAAATTCTGCCCATGATACAAGGGAAGAATCCCGAAGAGACCTTTCAACTAAAATTTTAACTAGGGCATGATGAGAAATAGAGTTTTCATTTCCTTTTTGAGTTTTCTCAGCACTTATACACAACATATTGTAAAGGAAATTTGGGACATTAACTTGAATGTTATGCCTTACATAACTGAGTAGCTTAAAATGATGAGCGTGTAAGTTCAAAAATCTTCCTTCATAGGTTAAATACCTGATGATATGGTTTGCCAATTTTGGATACGACACTGGGAGAGAGAGTCTCTTACACCCTTGCTTTGAGATTTCTAATGGAGGGTCACCCGGCCGAGAAAACTGTGCCCGCGATGACCTAGCATCATGTTCATTTGGGTAATGCTCTCCACTAATTGGTAGTCCTATGACTTTTGCTATCCACTCCTTAGTAGCAACCACTTTCAATCCCCATACTCTGGCTTCTCCTTCATCAAATGTCCTCATAAACTCCATTGCTACTTCGTCATTGTATTCTGTTAACTGCAAGAAGTAGCCCAGCCATCCATATGCATTGAAAGTATAGACTGCTTCCACATTTGCTAGTAGAATACCATGGACAACTGGCTCATGTCTCTACAATTGTCCTCCCATCCTCAAAATGCCTAGTTTTAAATTTCTCTATTTCCACCACCCTGATAACACTTTGCAAATACCTTCTTCTCAAAATTCAAAATGATTTTCTCTGAGGAATGTTGATACCATATTCTCTTAACACAGCTCTGTTATGTTTGGCATGTAAAATAATTATGAAGGACATTAATGTTTTAATTGGGAGTTTTCTTTGCATAAATGATAGTCCTTTTAAGTCATGTCAAACTAAGGAGATCTTTCCCAAAATCGGAATGACAAGGTACAACAGATTCAATAAAGATTTAAAAATTAAAATAGACCACGGCCAAAGTACAACACATAATGTGGACATGACTAGGGTGACGTGGAGATGACACTTGGAAATAAATACACTTTCCCTACCCCCCATGAAATTTTGACAAGTGTCCACATTTAAAAAATTTTGCACAGGATTGGGAAACTGGCTTTAGGCTTATACCATACATTTAATGCAGTATTATATATAATTATGGAAACCTATGTGCTAAAAATGAGAAGAAAGTAAAAATGTGTACCTCAAACTATTAAATCATGCATCTGCATGCAAGTTGATGAGTTGGCGAAGTCTAGTGATCGCTGAAAAGGTGCTGATGGCATGTGTTATTGAAAGAATTAAAAGCAGAATGTGTGGGTGATGTGGAGGGTGAGTGGATGGTAGACAAAGAAATGAGATGAATTGATAAGAAGAAAATGAAAAGTCAGTGAAAGAATGGACCTCATATGGAATGAGGTTTTATTATGTGTTGTTCATTGTAGGCTTGCTATGGTATGGCTACAGGAAGAAGGCTTGCACCTTCCACTGCAGGAACTATGTCCATTAGAGTTGGTAAATTTCTTGGGTGGAACTATTGCAGGAACTCATCCTTGGTCTGTGGTTTATGATAGAGTCACAATCAGTGGCCATTTACAAGCAGCTTGAACTGGACTGGATCAATGGTTGTCAGCTAAATGGCTCCATTTTCAAATACATGCTAAATTTCATAAGGCCCTAGCCACGGAGTCTGCAATTTTCCTGGTGTCTCTTTGTATCGAGAATCATACAGTAGAGCCCAATCTCCTACTTGGAATTGTTTATTCTTGATATGTGCATCATGCCATTTCTTTCTTTTTTTCTAGATGATCTTTGTTCTTTCCAAAGCTATCTTTCTCATCTCATCCAGTGAGTTCAAGTGGAGAAGTCTATCTTCTTGTGTTGCAGGAAGACTGATGTTTAATTCGAGAGCAGTGCGTAATGTTTTATGTTCAAATTCAATGGGAAACATTGCTGCTTTGCCATACACAAGTTCAAATGAGGTAAATCCAGTTGTTTTCTTACATGTTGTTTTGTAAGCCCAAACGGCTTCAGTTAATCTACTACTCCAATCCCTTCTATGTATTTGCACTATCTTGGTTAGAATGGCCTCAATTTCTCTGTTAGTGACTTCTTCTTGCCCATTTTCCTGAGGGTGATAAGGGCTGCATTTTCGGTGCCTTATAATGTATTCTTTCATAAGTTCAATTATCAAATTTGATGTGAATTGTGCTCCTTGATCTGTGACAAGTTCTCTGGGAACTCCGTAGCATGTGAATATTTCTTCATATAAGAATTTAGCTACTTTCTCATCTCTGGCATTTTTCATCGCCCTGACTTCTACCCATTTTGTTAAATAATCCGTACATACTAAGATGTAGGATTTACCATTTGATGGTGGGTCAATTGGTCCTATGAAGTCCATACCCCACTTGTCAAAGGGTGTTACAACAACTTGTGGATTGAGTGGCATTTCATCTGATCTTGTTGGCCGACCCATTCTTTGGCATTTGTCACACTTAGTTGTATAAGTTGCGGCATCCTTGTGTAGTAATATCCAGTGGTAAGTATCTTTAATGCTATTCTTTTTCTTGCAAAATGGCCTCCACATGGTTCATCATGGCAGGCATGTAGTATGTCATATATTTCATCTTCCTTGACACATCTCCTCATGATTTGATCTAGTCCAGTATAGAAGAGATTGTTGTCAATCCATGAATAATGAAAACTTTTCTCTGCAAGCTTCTTCCTATCTTTTTGGGAGAAGTGTGGGGGCATTTTATTTGCAGCAAGATAATTTTCTATATCTGCATACCATGGTGTATGGGTTGCTATATGGAATAAATTCTCATCTAGAAATGTATCTTCAATTAGATTTGGATCTTCATCCGTAAGTTGAAGTTTGGCCAAATAGTCAGCAACTACATTGGCCTTTCCTGTCTTATCAACAATGGTGATATCAAACTCCTACAATAACAGTAGCCATCTTGCCAATCGGCCAGTTACAGCAAGTTTGTTCATCAAGTACTTTATAGTTGAGTGGTCAGGATGAACAAAAATAGGATAGCCAGTTACATAGTGCCTGAATTTATTCAATGCATAAACTACAGCTAAAAGTTCCTTCTCAGTTACTGTGTAGTTTAGTTCAGGACCATGGAGACTTTTACTAATATAGTAGATTGCATATTCAAGGTTAGCAAGCTTTTGTCCTAATACAACACCTACAACATAGTCTGATGCATCAGTATGGATATGGAATGGAATAGACCAATCTGGTCCCTTAAGAACTAGTGTTGTGGTGAGGAGTTTCTTAAGTTGCAGGGAGGATTCATTACATGCTGGTGTCCAAATGAATTCAGCATCTTTAGTCAGCAGCGTATATAAAGGACTAGCTATTTGACTAAAATTTTGAATGAAACGCCTATAATAGCCAGCATGACCTAAAAAAGATCTTACATCCTTTGGTTTAGTAGGTATGGGCAATGTTAGGATTACCTCTATCTTGGCTGGGTCCACTTGTATCCCTGATGCTGATATAAAATGACCAAGCACTACTCCTTCCTGCATGAGCATGAAACATTTCTCACTATTAAGTGATAGATTATGTTCTTTGCATCAGACAAGAACCTTTTCAAGATTCTTCAAGGCCTCCTCAAAGGTTACTCCAAATGCTGTAAAATCATCCATGTATATTTTGATATAGTCGTATGAGATGTCAGCAAAAATACTTATTGCAGCTCTTTGAAATGTTGTTGGAGCATTACACAAGCCAAATGGAAACACAGAGTATGCAAAAGTACCCCATGGGCATGTAAATGTAGTTTTATCTTGATCCTCTAGAGCTATACTTATTTGATTATAACCACTGTATCCATCAAGAAAAGAAAAATATTTCTTACCAGCCAGAGTATCTAGAACTTGATCAATAAATGGTAAAGAAAAATGATCCTTCTTTGCTGCCTTATTCAATTCTCTGTAATCTACACAAATTCACTATTTCCCTCCCTTTTTAGGTACTATAACCAGAGGGGAGACCCACCAGCTATCAGATATGGGGAATCATCTCAAGGTTGTGGGACCTTTTGCTAACCGAGATGAGACCTCCAGTTCTAGGTTGGTTCCTCTTGGATAATCACCCTGATTTTCTCTTAGACAAGAAATGTAAATTCTTTTGAGGGAAAGGGGTAGAAGGAACGCATGGAAAGGGAAATGACTAAAAGCAAATCTATCCTACTAGGTGATGCACCGAAACTAGGGTTTGGATCTCAATATAGAGGGATGAAACCAGTGAGAGGCTTAGTTCTGGGGGATCACAACTTACTGAATAGGCCTACATAAGTATTTCATAAGAGGGCCTAAAAATTAGACACAACCTATGACCTGCAGGCAAACATTCTCTTTAGCAAAAGGGCATAGGAATGAGACAGAATGACAGGGGCTGAAGGATACCCACAAACTCACTCAGATCAAATCAAACACAGTAGTGCACATGTAAGCTAAAAGTAAAAGGGGATCAGGAAAACTAAGTATCACTGACAAGGATTCATAAACTTTAATCCAATAAGAGATAATTCACACAAGAAAGCATAAGGACAGGAGAAATGTCATAGAATGTTTTGCAATATCTCTATTATCAATGAGAACTTACAAGATGTGAAAAACCAGAGAGCAGGAAGAAATGCTACAGATAGTTTTCCAAGAAAAAGTCCCTTTCCTTTTTACAAAATGTGAATTTTGAGCACTACAGGCTCCAAAAAAGAATATATACATCCCCTGCACGCAGGCAGGAATCAAAAAATCTCCTTAGGGTTACATAAATCTATAATAGAATAATCAAAACCCTAAACCAGTCACTTCTGATCATAAATGTGCTCTGTAAATATCATGGCCGATCAGATATTTTGTTTGCATGCCCCAACCCTGTACCACAATCAACCTGCAAAGATAAAAAATGACCCCTGACGGCTGCCTAGACCTCCTCATCATCTTCCCTTAACTGTGCATGCCCTAGTGACATAAATTTCTTGAGCTACCCACGCCTGCAACATTCACCTTGGAAGAGAGTCCGCGAAAATAGGCTACACCGCTTTGACAAAGCAATGGTCGCATGATCGCATGAGCTGAAAGGCCTTCATGCGATCATGCGACAAGCTTTTGAAAACTTTCCCTACCGCCACATAAGCATCGCTTGGAACCTGCAAGACATCACACTTGTCAAACCCTACCACATGGCCCAACAGGAGCTGACTACATGGCTGGACCCACGACCACACCACTTTGAAAAAGTCAGCGGTCACATGATCGCATGAGCCCGAAAGGCTTCATGCGATCATGCGACAAGCCTTTGAAAACTGTCACTCCTCCATGCAAGACAATTGGCCCAAGACCGCACTGCAAACTTAACCCTGGTTTACCTCGGGTTCATTTCTTCCTAGTCGCCAAGTCGCGTGAACTTTTTCTTAACCCCGGGCTCACTCAGCAACCATGCAAAAAATCCTCAACTGCACAATCGCGCATCTGCAAACTAAGATTCCAATCGGACAGTGGGTGCAAGATCTCCTTCTATCCCTCTGCATCAGACAGTCTTCGTTATGCCGCTGCCCTTAAATATTACACATCTTCTTTCAGCGGTATAGCGACAACCATGGGATTCATCTGCGCTTTAACCTACCTTGCCCTTTAAAAGACCTCGGGCCCACTTGACACCTGTCAATCTCTTATTTGTTCCGACCGCTTTGAAGTGAACACATCACTGTCCCAGGACCCACTAGCAAGCCACAAGCTCATTGACCGTTGACGGTTTGTCACATGGTCACATGGGCTTGGAAGAGCCCATGCAATCATGCGACCAACTGGAAGGTGTTAGCCACTGACCGCCACCATCACCGTTGATGGTTTGTCGCATGGTTGCATGGGCTTAGAAGAGCCCATGCGATCATGCGACCAACCATAAGATGCTTTCCAACCGCCACCGCGTTGTTTGCTTGACTTCTTACTGCTTGTCGCATGATCACATGCAGCCAGGAAGGCCTATGCAATCATGCGACCAACTACATGATGTTAACCGATGACCGCTACCATAGATCCTAACCACCGACCCTGCTAATACCGCATCAACGGCTATCATATGACCTCATGTGATCGGAAGATCCCATGCGATCATGTGACAGTCGTTGGATCTTTTACTGCACTGGCACGGTCTTGAGGAACTGGGACCCGCCTGTCAGAGTTGCACACTTAGGGTCAAAAACACAGATGGTGTCAAAAACACAGAGGGTTTTCGAGCAAAAGTTGAAAACACACTAAACTTTCAAAGCGGGGGGGTCGAAAACACACACAGCTTTCAGACCAAAAGGTAGAAACATCCTGAGCCTTCAGAGAGAAGGTTAAAAACATACTGGGTTTTCATGCCAAAAGGTAGAAAACACACTGGACTTTTCCCTTCTTGAGCACTTCTTTGGAAAATAGGAACCGTGGCCAAAAATGAATGATAGGGAATTTTGGGCAACATTTTGGCGACCTCTGCGGGATGTCAGCCTGCTAGACATTTAGACCAGTTGCCTTGAAGCAATCCATTGGGCATGGAGTCACTACTGAGCACAAAAACTTGGCAGGGACAAAAACTGAACCAGGAAGACAAACTGTGCATGAGCACTTCTTGGAAAGCAGGAAACTACTCTAGAAAATAGGGAAATAAAATAGGGAAACCTATCCTAACCTAACTAGTACAGAAACTTGGTTAAATGAAACCATTGACTGGTTGTGAAAAATAGCTTCCAATCCTTCTTAGCTTACAATAATCCACATGCCTTTGGAAAGCTATTAAAAGATAAAAACATGAGACATAGAGAATCACCTTCTTGACAAAGATTTGGCTGATATGGATTTTGCTCACTTGGTCAACCTGATCGTAGGCACCATCATTCTGAGGAGAAACATCAAGCAGCAAAGAGGCTTTACTTACTTGGCCAATTAGGGCAGCAAGCTGATTTGGTTCATTTTCAGCCCCATCCTTTGACAGAGGGACATGCAGAGGGGCTAGCGCCACTTGATCCTCTTCGATAGCACCCATCCTGGCCAAATATCTGATAGGGCAGCCATGAGAGATGTTGGACCTAGAGCTTTCCTTGATAAACTTAGGCTCTTGAGAGATTACTTCAATCTGATTGACCTCCTTCTTATGTTGACTGGAAATGACTATCTCCTGTAGATTTCAGGTGTTCTCTAGAAGTGTGGGCTTGTCATCAAGATGCAAGCAAAAGTACTCCATCTTATCCTAGAATTGATCTTCCTCTTCTTCTTCTAGACTCTTTTGTAGGAGAAGTATACTGCTGTCAGCATAATCATGATTTGTTGAGGACTTATTTATCTTAACCTGTTCAAAGAGAGCCACCTTTAGATCAACAATCTTCTGCTCTATGCTCTCCTTTTCTTCTTCAAGTTGAGAACATTTCTCAATCTGCATCTGATAGCCTCTTTTATATTTTTCAGCTGTAGAAGCCAGGAATCTCATATTTTGTTTGAGGTCCTGTAGCTCTCTCTCATGAAACTCCTCATGAGCTCTCAGTTCCTTTTCTTTCTCAATCTGAAATTCATTGCCTCTATCAAACATGGCCTCCATCAAAATTTTCTGTTCTTGAACCACCCTTTCACAGTTATTATTATGAACTTCCAACTCCTCATAAGCAACCTGCTGAGCTGCTAATGCTCTTTGAAAATATTCCTCTTTCTCAACTATAGCATCACTAACCTTAATTAAATTTTCTTTGTAAACTTTGTTCAGTGTGGCTAGATTACTTGCAAGGGCTGCTTGACTTTTTTGCTGTCCTGCAATGATTTCTTCACACTGCTTCCATCTAGCATCAAACTACTCCTTTGCTTGTGTCTACATATGCCCCCTTTATGTTTCCAACACTTCCTCATAGTGTTTCTTTTGTGCTTCCAGCCCCTCAGTGAGCTTGGCTTCATTTCTCTTGTATTGTTCTGCCAGATACCTCCTATAACCTTGATCTTGTTGAGCCAAAGCTTGTTGTTGGATCTGGGCACGATGAGCATGTTCTTTTAGGGAAAGCATCTCCTCTTGAGGTTGTTGGTATGAGTAATTCTGCTGCCATGATGCTGAAAGTTGGGTGGGTGGGGGGCAAGCATGAGATGACTATTGCTAACCTCCATGAAATGAAGGGATCCCCTCTTGAAAAGAAGGATGGTAATCCATCCTAGGTACTGAATCTCCTTGAAACCAGTAGATGTGAGCTTGGAGTCACCAGATATACCAAATAATGACCTCTCAAAGGTCTGTAACCTGCTGGATGCATATCAGAACCAGCAAGAACTATGAAAACTATGACCTCTTGGTCCCACCAGGTGTGCCAGAAATGTTATACACTGAATTTGCACCTCTGATCTCAAGCTCTCGTAGTCTTGATAATCCAGTATAACATGGGAATCATCTCAAGGTTGTCGGACCTTTTGCTAACCGAGATGAGACCTCCAGATTCTAGGTTGGTTCCTCTTGGATAATCACCCTGATTTTCTCTTAGACAGAAAATGTAAATTCTTTTGAGGGAAAGGGGTAGAAGGAATGCATGGAAAGGGAAATGACTGAAAGAAAATCTATCCTACTAGGTGATGCACCGAAACTAGGGTTTGGATCTTAGTATAGAGGGATGAAACTAGTGAAAGACTTAGTTCTGGGGGATCACAACTTACTGAATAGGCCTACATAAGTATTTCATAAGAGGGCCTAAAAATTAGACACAACCTATGACCTGTAGGCAGACATTCTCTTCAGCAAAAGGGCACAAGAATGAGACAGAATGATAGGGGATGAAGGATACCCATAAACTCACTTAGATTAGATCAAACACAGTAGTGCACATGTAAGCTAAAAGTAAAAGGGGATCAGGAAAACTAAGTATCACTGACAAGCATTCATAAACTTTAATCCAATAAGAGATAATCCACACAAGAAAGCATAAGGACAGGAGAAATGTCACAGAATATTTTGCAATATTTGTATTATCAATGAGAACTTACAAGATGTGAAAAACTAGAGAGCAGGAAGAAATGCTACAGATAGTTTTCCAAGAAAAAGCCCCTTTCCTTTTTACAAAATGTGAATTCTGAGCACTACAAGCTCCAAAAAAGAATATATACATCCCCTGCACGCAGACAGGAATCAAAAAATCTCCTTAGGGTTACATAAATTTGCAATAGAATAATCAAAACCCTAAACCAGTCACTTCTGATCATAAACGTGCTTTGTAAATATCATGGCCGATCAGATATTTCATTTGCGTGCCCCAACCCTGTATCGCAATCAACCTGCAAAGATAAAAAATGACCCCTGACGGCTGCCCAGACCTCCTCATCATCTTCCCTTAACTGTGCATGCCCTAGCATCATAAATTTCTTGAGCTACCCACGCCTGCAACATTCACCTTGGAAGAGAGTTCGTGAAAATAGGCTACACCGCTTTGACAAAGCAATGGTCGCATGATCACATGAGCTGAAAGGCCTTCATGCGATCATACGGAAAGCTTTTGAAAACTTGCCCTGCCACCACATAAGCATCACTCGAGACCCACAAGACATCACACTTGTCAAACCCTACCACGTGGCCCAACAGGTGCCGACCACATGGCTGGACCCACGACCACACCACTTTGAAAAAGTCAGCGGTCGCATGATCGCATGAGCCCAAAAGGCTTCATGCAATCATGCAACAAGCCTTTGAAAACTGTCGCTCCTCCACGCAAGACAATTGGCCCAAGATCGCACTGCAAACTTAACCCTGGTTTACCTCGAGTTCATTTCTTCCTAGTCGCCAAGTCGCATGAACTTTTCTTTAACCCCAGGCTCACTCAGTGACCATGCAAAAAATTCTCAACCGTGCATCCGCAAACTGAAATTCCAATCAGATGGCGGGTGCAAGATCTCCTTCTATCCCTCTGCATCAGACGGTCTTAGTTATGCCACTACCCTTAAATATCACACATCTTCTTTTAGCGGTATAGCGACAACCATGGGATTCATCTGCGCTTTAACCTACCTTGCCCTTTAAAAGACCTCGGGCCCACTTGACACATGTCAATCTCTTATTTGTTCCGACTGCTTCAAAATGGACACATCACTGTCCCAGGACCCACCGGCAAGCCGCAAGCTCATTGACCGCTGACAGTTTGTCGCATGGTCGCATGGGCTCGAAAGAGCCCATACAATCATGCAACCAACCGGAAGGTGTTAGCCACTAACTGCCACCGTCACCGTTGATAGTTTGTCGCATGGTCACATGGGCTTGGAAGAGCCCATGCGATCATGTGACCTACCATAAGATGCTTTCCAACCGCCACCGTGCTATTTGCTTGACTGCTTACCGCTTGTCGCATGATCACATGCAGCCAGGAAGGCCTATGCGATCATGCGACCAATTGCATGATGTTAACCGATGACTGCTACCGTAGATCCTGACCGCCGACCCTGTTGATACCGCATCAACGGCTGTCATATGATCTCATAGGATCGAAAGATCCCATGCGATCATGCGACAGTCGTTGGATCTTTTACTGCACTGGCACAGTCTTGAGGAACTGGGACTCGCCTATCGGAGTTGTGCACTTAGGGTTGAAAACATAGACGGTGTCAAAAATACAGAGGGTTTTTGAGTGAAGGTCGAAAACACACTAAACTTTCAGAGCGGGGGGGTCAAAAACACACTGAGCTTTCAAACCAAAAGGTAGAAACATCCTGAGCCTTCAGGGAGAAGGTCAAAAACATACTAGGTTTTCAGGCCAAAAGGTAGAAAACACACTGGACTTTTCCCTTCTTGAGCACTTCTTTGGAAAATAGGAATCGTGGCCAAAAATGAATGATAGGGAATTTTGGGTAATAGATATATATTCTATGAGTGCATAATGTGGGGCTTAATCCTTTCATATCTCCATAATCCCATGCAAAAGCCTTTTCATATTTTTGGAGAAGTTCTGTTAATTGTTCCAGCTATTTGGGAGGCAGTTTGTTATTGACATGGAGATTATGACCTTTTGACAACTCAACAGTAGTTGTGAGATTAACCATAGCAACTTCAGAGATGGGACTTGTATTTAGTTCACATGGTAAAAGCTGATGGATAATATCTGGTTCCTTGGGTAGAAAACAATTCTCAGTATGTTCCTCGTACATAGTTAGTTCCAACACAGAGCTATCAGATATATCCTTTTCTACCACACAAGTATTATTAAGAATACTCTAAATTACTGAATCTTCCTTCTGTAGCTTGAGAAAGGACTGTCTATGTAACATCATAAGCTATACTACAGAGTTTAACTCTTCCTCTCCATCTCCTAAATCTGGCCACTCAGGTGTGCTTAAATCTGGTTGGGGTTGTGCTGGAGGATACAAGACAAATTTCTTTGTTGCTTGTCCATTTGATATGGTCATATTTCCTGACCTAAAACTTATATTTGCATCAGCTGTAGCTAACCATGGTCATCCTAAAATGACAGGATAACCAGCTAAGTTGACTTTTGGAGATAGAATCATAAAATCTGTAGGGTACTCTAGAGAATCTAGGGCTACTACTATGTCTTCTATCATTCCATCAGGAGTGACAGTAGAACTATCAGCAAGTTGCAGAATTGTTGGGGTAGCCCGTATTCTTTCTATGTTTAGCTTTTTCATAGTATCCTTGGTCATTACATTTATAGCAGCACCAAGATCAATCAAGGCATTTTTTAGTAATTGACCATTTATAATCACATTCACAACTGGGCTTCCTGGATCAGAATATTTAGGAATAACCAATTTTCCTAACATAATGTCAACCAATTATCCTATAATGTCGATGTGGTTGGATCCTTTTTCTTCCTCCCAGGCTTTTTAAGACAGGCTTCTCTGATTGCTTTGCCATAAAGAGGAACATCTTTAATAGCTTGGAACAAAAGAATCTGGACATGCATGTTCTTCAACTGGTCAATAATGTCAAAGGATTGCTCCTTTTTTGTGTAGGTTTACTTTGTATAAGCTTTTGTGGAAAAGGAGGTTCAACTGCAGTTTGAGTTTGAACTATACTAGTTAAATTTGTTGGGTCAACCACTTGCGGCAGAGAAGTTGTTGGTGCTGATGCTGCAGGAGGATCTGGTATTTCAGTTATTAAAGGTGGTTCAGGTGCTGGTAAGGGTGTACCAGATCTCAAATGCATATCTACAACATTTAGAGCATAAGCAAGATACTGCTGAGCATCAACAGCATACATTGGTTGTTGTGGTTGTTGGTTGTTTGGATTTGGCTGAGGTTGTACAGGCAACTAAGTCTATTTTTGAGGTCCAAAAATTGCAGGAGGTGGCATTATTGCAAGTGTATTTGCTGGAGGTGGTAAAGGTGGGTATCCAGTATTGTTAGACCATTGTTGAGGTCCTCTCCATTGGTTTGTAGACTACCAATTCCCTTGGGGTGGTTGCCATTGGTTTTGGAATTGTGGCCATTGGTTTTGAAATTGTGGAGGATACCATTAACTTTGTGGATTATTTTGCCAAGCATTATTCCAACTAGGTTGATTATATTGTGGAGGACCTTGAACACTATGGTTTTGCCATTGATTACTATATGGATTTGAATTTTGTAAAGGGTCTTGTGGCATACCTTGACATGGGGCCCATGGCCGACGTTGAGCAATGAAGAATAATTTCTCATCTTCTCCTTCTATCTTTAGGTACTCAGTTGGGAGATGCTGGTTTTCCACATTAGCGACCAATTTGCAATGATAATCTTTCTTCTATTTCTGATAGTGTGGACAGTACTTAGCTAACTGCTCCTCAGCTTCTGCATGTTTCTTCTTAGAAGCCATTGTATCCAAATGTGTGGTGACATCATTGATGATGTCCTATTTGAAATCAAACAACAAATTTGAAATTTCCATCTTTGAAATACCAGAGCCACTTCCTTTGGCTATTGTTGAATGAAATCCCCTTCCTTTCTTCACTGTTGACCTAGAGTAGTTCTAGCAAATCTTTTGAAGGTCATCCCATGAAGATTGGGATATATCTCCACCTGCCATCAAATCTAATGCTTCAAGACAGTTCTCATTTACTCTAAGAAAAATCAGCTTCTGGGACTCCTCCTGCAAGGTGTGTTGTGGGTTCTTTTGTAAATTGAATAGGAAGCGAGATATATAATCTTCTAATGTTTCATCTTCCCGTTGTGACATTCTAAAAATGTCATCACCTTTTGAATCATTTACCTTGCAATATTCCTTATATTTGGTAAGAAACAAGCATCTCATATCATCCCAATTTGCTACTACATTGACCCCCAAGCCCATAAACCATTTTAAAGTTGACTCTTTTAGTGTGGCTAGGAATAATTTTAGTTTGTGATTGTCATTATTATAGTCAAAGCTCTGGCACAGGATATCAAATTCAAACAGGAAAGTATCAGGATCCTCTGTGACGAGAACATAAAACTTTGGTAATGCTGATGCAGGTATATTTTTGAGATTGGGATTATTGACAAGACTTGGTATTGGAAATGGAAATGTGGGAGCTGCCATAGCTGGAGTTATGGGATATTGAAACTGTGGCTGAAAATTGATAATTGTTGGAGGATTCTGAATGACAGGTGGTCCTGAAGTGGAGTTAGTATGGAAACAGGCCAATATTTCCTCAAATGGAAAAAGGTCAAATTTTTTCTGGATGTCTTCTTCTACTGAAGATGATGATGCAGTAAACTCTGGGCTTGCGTTTAGAAATGACAATTCGGGTTCTTCAAATTCCTCTTTTGATTTCACAGGCTCCTTAGGAAGGAATCTACCATGGAAATCTCTCCTTTGATGCATGCAAGAAATTGGTGACTCGTTAATCAAGCTCACAACTTGCAGTTCCTAACGAACAAACTAATCTAAAAATAAATGACTCATGAAGGTTCTTAGCTTGACACCATCCCCGGCAACGGTGCCAAAAATGTACGGTTTCACAATAGATGAAGATAATCACACCATTGTTTCTCCTTCAAAGATAATATATCTATTCTAAAGATTATCTATTCCATCATGAAATACACTTGAATTGTCAACTCAGGGATGTAGGACTTGAAATGGGCCAGCACAGTTTGTGCACTAAGTTCCTTTAGGAGTCATAACACCTATGATGTAGGAAAGTTAAAATGCATTGGAAGAATCTATGTTGCTACTACAGAATAGTAAACACACCTTGGCTAAAAATAGATAATTAAAGGAAGCTTCAAGAATGAACTTAAACTAATTAACAACTCAGAACATCCACTATGATCATTTTCTGCAAGTGTTGCAGGAACTTCACAGTAACAATGCTGCAGGACTAATATAGTAAATCTATCTGAAAATAGGAAACTGCAGGAAATGAATCTATTCTACCTAAGTCTATTCCACCTCCCAAGTGGACCCCCTTGGTCAGTTTCAATTAACTATGAACACAACAAATGCTTCAAAATCCTTCTTCCATTAAAATCCTTCTTTGATTACATAGAAACTGAACAATCCATGAAGAATAGGAAAGTAACTTCTGAGTCTAAATCAACATTATCTATTTTCTCATTTTCTTCGTAGGATAATCCAAGATCCAATATATATAGGATTGGATTCTTATTAAAAACATTCATAAAAGTCTTAAGAAAACATCGCCAGAAAAGAAGGCGGAAGAACAACGTTGACATAACACATTTACTGCCAAGCAACAGAATAACAACTTGCAAGAAATATAGCAAGTTGTATCCCCTATATTCTTTGGAACTCCTTTGCAGGCATGACTTATTCAATAGAACTGAACTGCGCTTTCTCGACCATGATCAGTCTTCATTGTCTTCCTCCTTGAATGCAGTAATCACCACTCCTTGCATCACTCCTCATTCTCCTAAAAAGTTAGCAAATCCAGAATATACATGCAAGATAACATTCCTACTTTTACTCAAATATTAGAGCATAGCTTAAAACAATTATATGAAATATTGCATTCTATGTATAGTATTAAGCAAAACATGTCATACACACTACCCATAGGTTTAGTAGGTTCTAGCTGTTTCTGGCATAAGTTCACAAGATAATTACAACAAGTGTTCAGGAATGTTTTATCAAAGCACAAAGAGTGTGTCCACATTATAAAAACTTATATTAAAATCAAGACATTAATATGCCTCATCAACCACCGTGAGTATGTTGTTGTAGCCAGCGTTAAAACAAAAAATAGAGAAGGATACTTATGCATAAAGGAGTAAAAGTGGGCTTGTCTAGTGCGTGAATGGTTGGGGGAATGTGTTTCTAGTAGCAGTATGTCCAAGCGAAGAAGAACACATATATGGTGGAGTTGGGCAGTTGAAATTTGTGAGGTGGGTATTTGGGCATTATCCCACATTCACCCCAGCATGTTTCTATTAGATGTTTATAAGGAAATGTACTAAATAGTATGGTAAATCGAATTGGAGAGACTGTGGTCACCTCTATCCTATGGGCCCACCTTGATCTGTGTGCTAGTTGGGCACTTAGATAATTTTTTAGCAAGGCATTTAAAACACTCTTGGGATATATATCCCACATGCATGCCGAAATAGGCCTATAAGGTGTTTATAAACAATAACACAAACATATGAAGTAAATTAGAGAGTTGGAGGCTATCCACTTGTGCAAGCTCAGAGTTGCCTCGGTTTCCATATCGGCGGGCCCGAAAAGAATAAATTTTGTAAAGTGAGGTGGCTAAAAAGATAGACATGTGTCATGCAGTCGCGAAGTCTCGTTACCAAACCGCCAATCAAAGCAAAATCTGGAGATCTGGAGACTAACTGCCAGTCGCCAGATCTCACAATGTTAGCGGTTGAAGGCAAATGATTTGGAGATCAGGAGACTGCGTGGTCGCGAGATCTCATGAAGTCAAACAGTTAGCATAAAAAAATAATTAGAGATTAAGAGACTAATTGCCAGTCACTAGATCTCATGATGCAAGCGGTTAGAGGCAAATGGTTATGAGATTGAGAGATAGCATTTGTCGCCAGGTCGCTGGAAGAGTTATTTAGAGATCTGGAGACTTAGAGATCTGGAGACTAGAGACATTCTCCAAGTCTTAGAAAGGAACCATAGTTATGAAATAACTCTAGAGATTTGGAGACTAATGTAGTCTCCAAATCTCCAGATCAACTGAGGTTAAGGGTGAGTTTACAGCTCAAGTCTGAGCAACAAATTACAGCGTGATACATGGCGAGTTCTGGTGGCATGTGCAAAATTTCAAATTTTTTAAAAGATTTAAAAAGTGATAAAGTTGAAACATTAGAAATAATTCAAATTTTTCAGTGACAGAGCTGCTCACGGGAAAATGCCTGGGAAATCCATTTTTTAACCAAACATAACAATATAATATGTTTCTAAAAATGGTAAGAGACGACAGAGATGATGGCAGTGGATAAAACATGATCTGATCAAGGAGATGAGAGCAATAATCAGTTTTTCATCCGCGATCAGATTTTAAGGAGATTTTCTATGATTGATTTTGCAGAATCGATAGGGGGAATGAATCATATTTTTTAGTAGATGAAAGGATAAGATCAAAAAATAAGTGATAGAGTAAGTCAGACATGCAGGAAAAAATAGAGATCAAATTTTGAAACATCTGAGAAGATCAGATTTTTAGAGGAGAGAGAGGGCTTTGAAAATAGATTGCAGAATGGATAGGTGTTGGTCATGTGCAGATTTTAGGGTTTCTCTCTTGGTCTTTTTATTCTCTTCTTCTCTTTGTTTTGAGGGTTCCTGGTTCTTGTTCTTGTCTAGTCCCAGTTCCTGTGGTTGCTCTGTTGTGAGCAAACCCCTAAATGATGAAATTTGAAATTCTTTGTATAACAGATTTCCAATTTTATGTCTAAGTTCCTGAACTTCAAGCTTTGTATGTATTGAGATAGGCTCATTTTCAATAAGATACAATGCAATTTCTATCTTACCTTGTTATTGTATCTTTGCTCTGTGTTCTTCTCTTGTATGTTTTAATTTGTGAGGCATTTGAAAATATACCAACTACTAGGTAGTTTGTCTAATTATTTGTGAGTTTCTCTCAAGGAGTGGATTAAATTTCATAAATAGTTTCAAAGAGCAGACATATGTGTTAAGATTTTGATGATAGCAACATAGGATTGACAAGATAGTTTGTAAGGCATCCTATCTAGATTGCATGTAGTTTGCCAGGCATCCTACCGTATTTCCTTGAAATCTTCCTGTGCATTTATATTCAGACTCTTTTGCCCAATGGAACAGGCACTGGCTGGATGTTTGTTATACAGTTATCTTTCTGTCATCAAGCACAAAATATCATTACCAGTATATTTTAGTTTCTTTAGTTTATGCCTACTGTGAAAGGACTGTGTCTAAGTGGTACAGTTCACATTTGGTGATTCCTTAAAGAAAGAATCCAGAGGTTAACCTTCCTCAAGTTGTACTCATAAAAAGAAGAAGTATTTATGTCCTTGTTTCCATTGTTCATGCTATTACATTTGTAATTTCCTTTGTCATATTCTGTAATAGGTTGTTCTTAGCTATTTACAAAATCATCTTTCATTGAAGTAGATTTGAGTAACATAATAGCATGACAGTGAAGAACCTAATCCACTAATCAAAAGCTTACTTGAAATATGGTAACCTATTCATAGGCAATACCCGCTTGATTCCTATGGAGCTCGAAGCAGAAGGGGGATCTTATCCAATCCTCATTAATTAGGCTTTTCTTGCAAACTTGGAGCCCCTTTTAACTGAGAATCAAGTCCATAACTTGCCAAGTTTGACCCCACAAGAAAAATCCCTAACACCCATTTGGTCTATCTTTGAAAGATGATATCTTATATAAAAGCACTCCTCTATGGTGGGGGTCTTGTTGATAAGATCTCTTTCTTTGAGGATACTTTTTTTTCCACGAGTGACATATCCTTTTCATGATTATCCATGCTCTTGGATGTAGGGGTTAATATCCTCCACTAAGACATAGTATACATTGTTCTTAAACAAGATAGCTCCTTACGTTGTGAAGTAGGTATCCTCTTTCTCTTCCTTATCATGTCTAGTAGAAAACCACGATAAGGAGGGGGGCATATATAGGGTCTCCCTTGTGCTATAGTTTTTCATTTATATGCTAAATCCTCTAAAGGTAACGCACATAAGTTGCTAAATCCTGAAGAGACACGCATTTTTTAATTTTCAATATGCTAAATCCTCAGAAGGTAACGCACATAAGTTGCTAAATCCTGAAGAGACATGCATCTCAATATGCTAAATCCATGTAACATAATGCACATAAATTAATAAATCCTAAAGGGACACACATTTTATATTCATAGTGATACAAGAAGGTGGATCTATGAGTATTCCAAAAGTCATCAGAAGACGCATTGCAATTGCAAAGCACATTTTTTTTGGGGTGAACTATTGGGTTTTGATACCTATTGGGCTCTCCCTCCTTGGTGATTCACGGTAAGGTGGGTATCTTACTAGGTGAGGTAATCACTTTCTCTTTTCTCTCTTTTCACTTTCATGCTAGTAGGACTGGATCATGAAGCTATGTTATTTATAGTGTTGCTCTCATCTTTCTTATGTAATCATTTATGCTTTTATGATAGCTTTCCAAATATGATATTAGTATAGGAAACATTTTCTTAGCAAGGTTTCCTTTGCTAGTTGATTTGTGTTTGTTTTAGTACTAACCCCTCTTTTTATTTGTTTTCACGCCCTCATGCGTGTATGTTGAGTTAGGATCCTTATCTTGGAGGATTTTGTCCTTAACTAAGTGTTATTCTATCTCGTTTCCAATCCACTTAAATCTTTTTTCTCCTTTATCACGAGCATATTTGATTTCCATACTCCCACTAAAGTGCGGGCTTAATGTATCATCTTAAAATGGAATCACTTCCATGTTAAGAGAATTTAGCCCCCCTTAGGGGGTGTTTTGGGCCTTTGTCATGTTGTCCCCTATTTTCTACCCCCTTCTCATCTTCTATGCCTATTTAGGGCTCCGTTTGGGCCTCCCCGGGCACTGTTTCCTCTCCCAGCTCATTTTCCAAGGTTCCTGAACCCCTGGGTCAAGTTTGACCTCGGCCTTGACATACGTCAAATTCAACCTTGACCTTGACCCAGGTTCCCCTTTTCATCAGAAATTTTTTCAAATGCGGGGATAAGTTCAAAAGTTTGTTTTCCTGCTTTAGGGTCGACTGTTTTGGGCTTCGGAATGGTAAACCCTCAAAGTATATTTAATATGGGCCCATTTCTAAGGGTTTGCACTTAATGGGAATTTATTTCTTATATTTCATCCTCTCTTGAAGTTTGTGCCCTAGATTTGTATAAAAGGAAGCCTTCCTCTCTCATTTTCTCCATCCACAAGTTATGAAATCTATCCATGAGCATTTGATTTCAAGTTTTCCTTCAAGCATCATCAAGCATCCATTGTCAAGAATTATATCCCTCATCTACATTCAAGCATTCAAGTTCTCCATTGAAGATCAAGGATTCAATCTTTCAAGCCTTTGAATAGATTTGGTTCAAGCATTCAAGATTCATCATTCAAACCCTAGATCTATCCATCATGGTGGTGTGATATTCCTTCAAGATCCTTTGTTCATCTTCAAGATCTATTCAAGGTAGATTCCAAGCATATAATCATGGAGGTTTTGATTTACATTTGTTAAGTGTTGAGTCCAAGCTTTCATATCAATATACTTGTTTACATTTCAAATACAATTACATATCTATTGAGTATCATAGCTTCATTGTTAGATCTATTTCTACTACTTGCTAGCATTCTCTATTTCAATTTCATTTTAAAGGTTGACTCCAAACCAGGGTTTGACCAAGGCAAACCCCTCATCCAAAAAAAAAAACCCTTTTTCTTGCAGATACAAGTGCAGGAGAATGAATATTAGTGCAGATCTAAGTACCCTTTTTGACAAACTTTGAAGATATGCGAACAAAATTTTCGTTGGAGTAGTGCAGGTCAAGGTCAACTTTTTGGGGTAAGATTGTACCCCAGGGTAAGATCTTACCCCGGCTCTGGGTCAAGGTTGACCTTCTTCAGAAAGACAAAATATTTTTGGGTTTTCTCTATTTCTGCATTTCTAGTCTGGATCCAGTTGCAGAATTTCCCAAAACTGTACACACATCAGAAATCAACATTTTCCAAATTTGCCCTATTTTGAGGTTAGCATTTGTTTTCAATTCAATTAAGATTTTAAAACAATATTTCCATAACAAAATATAAGGTTTTCTCCTTTATTCATATTCTCCATAGATTGACTCTTTTGTGCATTAACCTTGTGGTTGATCAATTTAGATCTCTCCTTTGGGAATTTGGATTTTAAGGTAGATCTTGTATTTCTCAAACATTTCCCATCACATTCCATACATTCACATCAACTCATTCATATATATATATATATATATATATATATCTTACAATAATATTGATAAGTTGTTCAATTTTTTATGTCAACTTGCCTAACCTTGATTTTTTGAATTTTCATTGCCACTTAAGGGCCTAGTTTGGCATACCATGATCTTGCACATACCCAATTCTTAGATACAAAATGATGAGAGATAGGGTCTTTTTACACCTCATCTACCATTTTAGGATTCAAAATTGATCCAAGCTGACCACCAGACCTTTTCTTCCATCAACACCCCGACATAGGGCTTCAGGCTGAATTTGGGCCCAAATCCAAGGGTATATGTCATATTGTTCAACCTATACCTGGGTATAGGTCCACTTTTTGGCCTATACCTAGGATTCTGGTCTAATATTCAAACTGGGTGTTGATATGGTAGAGAAGAAGCAAGAAAATAGGAAATAGGTTTCTAGGATCAAGCATAACATACATTTGATCTCAAAATCACCAAAATGGGGCCTAATTGAGAATCCAACCATGTGTACTAAATTTTTAGGACAATAAGCTAATGAAAGTAATGAACCAAATCATAATGAATGTAATAAACCTTAAAGGCATTTAGCTTGACCTATTCAAGTATGCTGGAAGGTCATCTCTCTAGTTAAGTGTATCCAATATTGCTTCATGATCAACATTACTAATTGTCCACAGTTATTTTGTCTTTAGTTTGGCTTGATGCTTCAACAACTTAACATTTTCTACTATAACAAAGTGCAAATACATGAGAATGTTTTTTTTTTCATAGTCTTCAAATGCAAGTATGTCATTCTTTCTAATCATGTATGTATGAAACCATGTTCCCACAACAACAACTAAACCAGTAGGATACATGAACCCATTATCATCTATCATCAGTTGTGTTAACTTCTTTCTATTTACACATTGTTCCAACTACTAATATGATCTCTCAACATTCCCCGATGGTGTATCAACTGCAAAAACATGTCTTGGCTATACAAGACCTAAAAGATGATCATACTCAATTTAAATTCCCAATTCATCATTTTTCATTGATATTGTTTGAGATAAAGGAGTTAGATATTATGGAACCCATGCATCCACACACTCCCTTCACTCACACTGATCTTACTCACACCAAAATTAGTTTTGAAAATAATAAGCCAACTCTCATGTCCAAATGGCCCATGTCTTGCATCTAAGATTCAAAATGAATGCATCTTTGAAGAATCTCTAGTTGTCTGACAATTCAATTTATCTCCTACTATGCTCTCCTCAACCAACCAAAATAATTTGTGCACTGTTGGATCAAGTGTCCCTCCATGTGACAATTTTGAGCTACATTAATCAACAATAGATCGAATATCACAAAGTTTAGCACCTGAAATCATTGATTGCTCATTAACTAGATCTTTCTTCACAAATGCACCTACTCCATCCTACTCCCATTTACCAAGCCCATCTTTAAAAATTCCAAATATGAGATACACCCCTCTCCGCGGACATTGTAATCAACCATTAAAATATATGAGCATTCTTGAATTGACCCGTGCAGTTATCTAACCAAATGAGATGTCTATCCATTACAATATATTTTCCTTGAAGTACTCAAAAAAGTTCTCAAAACAATATTGCACATACTCAAAAGAGTGAGATATATTGTCACGCTTAAAACTTGTACTCTCTAATTATCTTTTTGTCATGCTCTTTACTATCAGGGGAATGTCTATATATTATGTGGACAAAAATAATAATATGAATACATTTTTAATATTGTGCTTGCAACTAATTTTGTGGTTGCAACGTGTAGTTTTATATGACATCAACCGCTGATATAATAGTGTCAATTAGGAAAGAGTCCTTACACATCCTCAATTATTGATCCAAACACTAAAACCTATGACTATGCCTTTCATACTTGCAAAAAATATTTTCCTTGAAATCTGAAATAAAATCCAACAACACTACATTCTTTTGTAACCAACTCACATCTAGAACCGTCACATCCACCCTCCAATTTCATGTTCTCTGCCCTCATGAAAACATGAAACAAACTTGAACAAGCCACCAAATTTTAAGCACTTATCATTTAAGCAATAATTTCTATAGAAAAAATACCATCATCACTATGACATTAAAATTGATCTAGCTAGTCTGTCGATGGTTTCAGAAGATGACTTGCACCACAATCCAACAACATTTTGTTAGTATGTAAAGTAGAATGAATGTGGTGTAATAGTTCATGGTGCATTGAAAACTCCACATGATATTTTTAACAAGTATTTGAAATCTTAAGAGGTACAATATAAAATGGCTTGAAGGATTCAAAAGCCCTTTGTGATATTTTCAAATGTTGGATGTGTCTCACAAAATTTTTGAGCAACATTGTTTTGACTTAATTCCAAATAATGTTTAGGATGCAATGTGTGGTCTCGATCACTAATTCTTAATTTAAAGACATCCTTAACATTTGGCTACAGTCTTGAGTTAGATTACCAAAATAGTTCTTCTCATTAAGAGAGCCTTTCTCAAATGATGACTTATTAAGGAGGTTGTAATAACCCTCCAAGAAGCCCTCTTATCTTTTTCCTTTCTATTCTTTCCAATAGAATTGAGAGAAATAAAAATATTTCTCGTAATAATAGCATATTTCTCCATTTTCTTGTTCACCACGAATCTTCAATTTTTCTAGCATAGGTATCATCTTTTGCATCTTTAGCAATTGTACAAAAAGTTGGCATTGCTCAATCAACATCTTCTTCCTAAAAAAAATCATTAAATTTTTTTCAAAGCCTACAACCGCTCATAACTAAATGGTTCTTATTGATCTCTTGCCTTCAAAATTGCTCATAATGATCTCATTGATTAAATCAAGTAACTATTTTGGTGTTCTTGAAGGCCTTAAATTTTAAATTTGTCCTTCTTCCACATAAAGGACTTCGTTTGTCATGTAATTTGGAGTTGTGTAAGGTTCATTTGGTTAATCAACATTATTTTCTTTTCCAATCCCAAATTAAATATCTTTTGCAACATTTTCATTTTCAATATCTACACTTTCATTCCCAAATTAAATATCTTGTGCAACATTTTCATTTCCAATCTCTACACTTTTATTCCCAAATTGAATATCTTGTACAACATTTACATTCCCAATATCTACATTTCCATTCTCAATCTCTACATTTTCATTCTCATTATCAAAATCATGCTCAATATTTTTAAATTCAATCACATTTTCACTTGAAATAATATTTACAAGTGGACCTGGGGCCTCACCTTCACTAATATTTAACATACCTTTTCTCCTCTTCCTATGAATTCTCCTATCTATTTGTCTATATGCTTCAATTTCATCTTTTGTAAGCTTTCTATTTTGTTTATGCTTTCGACGACTATTGCTCCTCATTATAACTCCAAAAAGATGATTTAAAATGATTGCCAATGAACCATTTGTGAAAAAGATGCTCCAAAAAGCCTTATTATATCTGTTGCTTTCTGAAAACTTGTGATTGTTGCTTACAAAAAAATGGAGGGACCATTGGAATGAGAAAAATGGACCACTTCCAAGTTTTGTATAAAAAATATCACATATCTGATAGGTATCAAATATTCAATTAATATCAAATATCTAATACCTTTGAAATGAATACTAAAATTCACAATGGCGCCAACATTTTATCATTGGCATCATTGTGTAGGTATCGAATATGAGATCTACATTTGATATCTAATACATAAAAATTTCAAATCTTAATGCATTATATATGTAATGTATTACATATATAATGCATTACGAGAGAGAGAGAGAGAGAGAGAGAGAGAGAGAGAGAGAGAGAGAGAGAGAGAGAGACCCACACATATCATATATTTGATACGTATCAAATATCTAATATGTTTAAATAACATTTTATTTACATATTCACACACCAACTTATAATGGTAGGGGGCTTTGATATATTATAATATATAATATATAACATATAACATATAATATATAATATATAATATATAACATATAACATATAATATATAACATATAACATATAATATATAATATATAAAATATAACATATAACATATAACATATAATATATAACATATAACATATAATATATAATATATTATATAACATATAATATATAATATATAACATATAACATATAATATATAATATATAACATATAACATATAATATATAACATATAAGATATAATATATAACATATAACATATAACATATAACATATAACATATAACAAGAGAGCCAAGTTAGTCTGGAGGTGGATTTGAGTGGCTCGGGTCGCAGGAGGTCAAACAGACTCACCAAGGAGCAATGTAAAACCAAGCTGCTAGAAACGGCTTCTAAAGAACACTCCATGACTGAGAAAGATTCCCAAACCACTGAGTCCATGAATGATTCCTTAGATGATCATATGAGGCCCCCTCAGACTAGTAACAACCCTATCCCTAAGCATGCCATGGAAACCCCCATTCCTACCCCGCCCCTAAGTCCTGCTCAAGACCCCCAGGATAAGCCCCCTGCCCTTGTTTACAGTACCGAGGCCCCAAAGGACAATCTCAAAGGTACTCTTAAAAGGATGTTCACGAACTTGGACAGAGATATTGCAGAGATCAAGAAAAATATGCAGGAGCTTATGAACCAATGTATGCTAACCAACAAATTTGGCTTGAAGGTTATGCACACTTCGGCTACTACTCTCTATCATTTGCAAGAAAAGCTGGCGGGTGGTACTTTGGAAGTGAACGAGGACAACAAGGATCTTTTCCTGTTTCTGCAGGAAGAGTGGGCGAGGACTCTGCTATCTAAGCAGTTGGGTGGGAAAAATTAATTCTAGTTTCCATGTGCTGGTTATTTTTGTCTGGGCCTGGCCCTAGGACCCCCCTATGTTGTTGTTGGGGTTAATGTTAATTTTTACAGCTTCCTGTTCAACCTTGTGTTGCTTTTAACTGATACTTTACATGCTACTGCTCAGTTTAGATACTCTGTTTTATTTTGGTTGATTAGTATTGTGGTTTATATTTTTGATAGGGGCAGATTTAGACTGGTGATTATATTGTTAAACTATTTATTTGCTTTGACTGGTTACATTAATGTGTTGTTAATGTGCTACTAGTCCTTTGTTACTCGGGCCAGCACCCTCTTGCTGCTTTATCTATCAAAAACATATAACATATAACATATAATATATAACATATAACATATAATATACAACATATAACATATAATATATAACATATAACATATAACATATAACATATAATATATAACATATAACATATAACATATAATATACAACATATAACATATAATATATAACATATAATATATAATATATAATATATAACATATAATATATAGGCTCATCGATCGAGAATTCAATAGTTTATCACAATCCCCCTTTAGAATAGTAGGGGAAGCAGCACCTCCTTATCCTACATATGGTTCCGACATTGATCTAGGTTGCAGAGGGCCCGGGCCGCCGCTCCAGAGATAGTGATCTAAGGATGGATGTTGGGTGTTCGCGATGGACGTTGGAGAGCGACAAATCAATCACCTGATGGTTGAGAATATGTGGGTGAGCAAAGATATATCTTTCCTTGTTAGAGGTGTATAATATATAACATATAACATATAACATATAACATATAACATATAACATATAACATATAACATATAATATATAACATATAATATATAACATATAACATATAACATATCACATATAATTCCACGTTTCCTTCAAGAAAATGATTTGCTTCTAGCAGTTCAGAAGTATAACTTCTGGCTAGAAGATGCTCATATCGGAGGTGTATTCCCACGTCATCTTCTTTTTAATTCAGAAAAGTATATTATGTTGCTTGTTGTTGTTAAAGATTGCATCGCCTCTTCTACTATTATGCCTCTTGATCACCTTCTTAACAGTACCCCCTTTTGATGCGGGTCATAGAGGAAAGGCATTTACAAAAAGGTTGCTTTGCTTTCTTTATTATCTCATGCCCGTGCTTCAAATGTGGGTTTGGCTTCTCCTATGATGGGTGATATTCCACTTGGCAGTAATTCGGGTTCATTACCAATCCCTATTATTTCTTCAATTCCATTGACAGTTGGATCGTGTTCTTCCCCTGCTTGTGTCTCGGTTTCCCCTCCATCTACTCACGCCTTGGTGTCACCTCGTGCATCTTTGGCTTCAAAAAATCCACTTGTCTCTCAAGTGGACCATCTCTGGAGCTCTATGTTCTTGTCTTTGCCCTCACATTTTGGTTCCGGGGGTTATGCTCCGTGATGTTTATAAGATGTTTTGCTGTATAAATCTTTTTGTCTCTGTCAAAATCTTTTTTGTAGGATCTTTCTTTGTGCAGCTTTCAGCTGGCTTATATGGACCTTGGGATGTCAGCTGATCTCGCATTTCCTTGTCCTCCACTAGCATTTTATACTCTGCCTCATTTTTGTTTTCGCTAGGGCCTTCAATGTTCACTGATGCGGCTCCTCTATCGGGTTTACAAAGAACATGGGATGATAGTTGTCAAATCTGCTTTTATAGGGGTCCACTTTTTTGTAAATGTATTTTGGCTTTTACTCTATGCTTCACTGTAAAGGGTTTTCTTAGGGGGATCGGAGTTGTAATTTGGCCTTCATATTGGCCGGGTTTTTTTGGGTAGTCCTATAAATTATACTATTTGGAACATATTGTATTGCAGATTCATTCTGCCATTTTGTATGGGGGATCTATTTTGTACTTATAAGCAGGTCATTTTTTGACCTTCGGACTTTGGGTAGTTTAGGAATATTTTTGAGTATCTGAAGCTCACTTTGTATATATATGGGTAACGAACAAAGTTTTCTTTTCTGGTTCTTTCTTTGAGAGCCCTTTGAACGAGTTATTATTAATATAAATATAAATTTTCGCCCAAAAAAAAACATATAACGCATAACATATAACATATAACATATAATATATAACATATAACATATAATATATAACATATAACATATAATATATAACATATATAATATATAATATATAACATATAACATATAATATATAATATATAATATCTAATATATAATATATAACATCTAATATATAATATATAACATATAACATATAACATATAACATATAACATATAACATATAACATATAACATATAACATATAACATATAATATATAATATATAATATATAACATATAACATATAATATTATATATATAATATATAACATATAATATATAATATATAACATATAACATATAATATATAATATATAACATATAACATATATAATATATAATATAATGCATATAATATATAATATATAACATATAACATATAATATTATATACATATAACATTATATATATAATATATAATATATATATAATATATAATATATAATATGTTATATATTATATGTTATATATTATATATATAATATTATATATGTATATATATACATATGTATTAGATATCAGAGATGTATCTAATATTTGATGTGTCTGACACATATGTGCATCCTTCGTATTTCACTTAAGATTGCTATGGATTTTGGCTTGGGAATGTCAAATCTGGAAAGTGAACCCAAAAAATATGTTTATGAGATCTCCTTGCATTTATAGACTTCAACAATGTACCTGGCAACTTTGTTTTACCCGAAATTAATGAAAGAAAAAGAGTTCTTAAGGAGATTCTCAGATTTCATTCAATATAAATTTTGTCTAGTTTTAAACTTTTAATAATTAAATATTATTCATTTTTTAATTGGATTATGTCTAAAGTTCTAATTGATAGGCTCATTGAAAAATGTCTATAACTTTCAATCACTATAACATTTTTCAAATCTGAAACATGTGTCACATTCTATGCATCACATTCTATAAGAAAAATAATATTAAAATTGACCAAGTTATGTGATCAGACACACGAGTTTTTATATTCTAAAAAAGTTGTAGTAAAAAATCATAATTAATTATTTATTTGGAAAAAATTACAAAAAAATATGCAAAACATCTGGATGTGAGTCTTTTTTTTGTGATCTGTAATATTTGATTTAAATTGATATAGTATCAAAGATACAACATTACATTTCTTTGCCACTTTTCAAATTGGCATTTCCTTCCTTAGATTCCAACATGCTCAAATTTCTATCTCCTATATGTATTTCTAGTATACTTTACATAAGCTACCACTTACCTTGACCAAACTGTGCTTACTACCCTAGGGATCCATTACACTATGTACTTCTATGCCCATTCTAATACCAAAATTGGGCTAAGACTAGCAAGAAAAAGATATAATGTTAATCAAAATAATATATTTGACAACACCTGGATCGAGATTATCCCATCCATATCTTCTGCATATCCTCCCTAATCTTGTTTAGGATTAACATCCCTCCTCTTGTGTCGATTCACCCTTTCTTTTTATTCCTTGTCAATTTTTCTCTCGCTCTCTCCCTTCTCTGCATTTAGACCTCCCCCTTTGTCTTCTTCTTAGTTTTTTCATCACCCTTAGCCACCCTTTAGCCTATTTTTCTTGTTCCACCTCTCTTGAATGCAAAAAAGACTAACAACTCTTTCCAACTACCCCATGCCTCTTCAATCTGCTTCTCCTTCAGTTTGGTGGTGCTCCACACAAAGAAGGGTTGGAAGATATGATTTGAGCCTTCAACTGCCCTCCACAATCCTTCCCTATAGCTATTTCAACCTATGGCTCCGCTTTCCCCAAGATAGGGATCATTCCTCCTACCCAATTTGGCCGCACACATTGTTTCATAACCGACAATGCCTCTTCTATGCTTCCCAATTGTAAATTCCATGCAAAGAAGATTGAAGATATATCTAGGTTTGTTCGAGGACAAAGATTTGTCTTCATATATTCTTCCCTAAGAATGGTCTCCACACATTGCCGGAAGCTATTGCATTGAAATACCATTTTTTCACCAAATAGATTTATTTTCTTTCAAAAAACAACTAGTATCTTATAAACTACATTCAATTTCCTATAGATTGTAGTCTTAAATATTTTTTATATAAGGTTGATAACCATTGAAATTTTTACGTTTAGTTGCCCAAGTTTATTTTTTTGAAATTTCATTGCCAAGTAAGGGCCTAGTTTTTCCCCTCGTGATCTTGCACATAACCTTATGTCTCATTTATTGATGATTATAACACTAGAACATAGGTATATTTTTTAAAGAGTAAATCTGAAGTTTATATTCAATTTAAAATTAAATAAAAATAAAGGTTTAGAAAACTAGAAAGAAAATTATATGTTTGAAGACTAATAATGGCAATTGATTCTTCTCCAATGATTTTTCTATATTTCATAAGGATTTTGACATTAATAAATAGAAGATACTTGTGTATTCTCTTCAAAAGAATGAAGTTACAAAAAGAACAAATAGGTTACTAATGGAAAAGGCTAGGAATATGTTGAGTGGTGCTAGTTTAGAACTTGCTACTTAATTAACTTGTCTTCTATATTGGCTCTTGTTAATAAAATGTCCATGGAAGAATAGTTTTTTTATAAGACTTCATTGAGAAATCTCAGATTTTTTGGTTGTAAGGCATATGTATGTATGCCAAAGGAAAAGACAACAAGCCTTTGAAATGTATCTTCAATGGATACAACTTTGGAGTGAAAAGATCCAAGCTTTGAGACCTTGTTTCACAAAAGGTAATCCATAGTAGAAGTTTTACTTTTAGTGAAACTAAGTCTGATTATGTGCAGGATCATGAGGAGCCAAAAACTAGCAATAGGAAAAATGTATTTTCCATCTTGCCAAGCACACCAAAGTTTGCTTTGAATTTTTGTATGGATCGAACAAAATTTGAATTTAGTTTGGTAATACCAAACCAAATTGGATATCCGTTCATATCAGATATCTGTTCCAAATCAAATATCCATTCCAAATTGGATATCCATTTTGAAAAAAAAATTAAATATACATTTTAATAAAATGGGGATAACTTTTGCATTTCTTATCAAAATTTTAATTTTTATAGGCATTGGAAAGGTGATTCAGAGACCTACAATACATATAAGGTAATTTTATTAGATTATAGACCAAAAATAATTTTTTTAAATTTGAAATTAATCCTTAATTTTGAAACTTGTAATAATCACAACTTTTGCATACAAAATCATTCTTTTTAGTTTAATTTTTCTCTTATAATAATTAAAATAGTTAAAAAGTAGTAAGTAATGAAAAAATTATATTTTATGTACTAATAAGACTAAAAAAATTTCATAAATAATTATATAATATTTCTTTGTTGTCTTTGATCCTTTGCACGCCTTTTCCCAAGATGACCTAAGAGAAAATCTATGTCTCTCTCTACACACACACCCAACCACACACATACACACACATCTCTACTAATTTCTCTTCTCTCTCTATTTATGTCCCTCCCTCAACCTCCCTCTACGCACACATATTTCTTAATTATATCGATCACCTCCTTTTTATCACACTCTTTCTCCCTCTATCTCCATATTCCTATAGATCCATCTTCATGTCTACCTATGGCTCATTATCTCCAACTCTCTCTTATTTTCTTCATATCTCCCTCCACCTATCCTAATTAATCAATCGATTTCTTTATATCCATATCTATCTCTTTCCCTATCGATATGTCTTTCTATATCTCTCCCTATCAATATAACTCTTCCTCTAATAAATATTATAATTACAATTAATTTATAAATAAAAAGTAGTATAGTTATTATTCTTTAGAAAATGAAAATAAATTTATAAAATCTTGCAATAATAGCATATCCATAAAAAAAATGAAAAAAAATGCAATATGGAGGAAGCCTCCAAAAAAAGCATCCTTATAAGAAAAATTATTTTCAACCAATGAGATTACAAATAAATAATTTTTTTAATTTGAAAAACTAAAAAATATAAATTGAAACTTTATAAAACTTGTGGTTATTTTGGACATGAAAATAATCAAGTGTCAAGTATTATAATTGAGCACAAGTCAATGCAATAGTATTGCCTATGACAAGTATTATAATAGTTGTGATCATGTTCTAACAATCACACACATATTAGTGGTCAAATGTGTTGCCATTTTTTTTTAGATAGGGGAGAGGACCCAGTAGTTGAGCACCCTAACTTCATGCTTCTCAAAATTTTATGTAAAAAGTTTAAGACACTCCTGGTTTTATATTGGTTTACATGAAAAGTCCCCTACTTAAAACTAACATCACCAAATATGATGTTGCTTCAACATCCCCTTAAAGACAAAGTGTCCTAAAATACCCCAAAAAATGTGAGACCAATACTTGTGCACTAAGTCATGTTTCATTGGTGCATTGATGTGGTATCACATGATTTGTTTTTTTTTAGACCTCAGGAATACATTTCATTTATGAGTAGTCATTATCACCCAAAAAAAATAACTTTGAAGTCATAAAGAATATTGGACATTAAACCAACAAGTGCTAAGTTGGCCTTTGACAGGTCCCAAAGAAAAAGGGTGGATTGGACGTATCTTGAGAAGTTATGATGATTACACATATTTTAGAGAAATAAAGGAAAATGATTACAGAAAGTGGTGCCTTTCCCAAGAGAACTAATTGCAAACACGAGTTAACCTTTGTGAACTTCAAAATTGCATGTCATCACAACAATTGGTATCTCTTTGCAATTACAACTGTCTTTGTTACCTATGAAATCATGGGAGGAGGGATTAATCGTAAAGAACCGAAGGACTGTGTTAAATGGAAAAATATGTTGGAGGTCTAGGATATTCTCACCAAGGGGGGTCTTACAACCTACATGGAAAGATGGGGCTGTCACTATAGCTAGTATCATAGTGAACATCACGGAGGATCTCATTGTTGAGGTGTCTGGGCTTAGTACCAAGGGCATCAAATTTTACCATGACAAGAAAGTCTCGCAAAAGGCCATTTGACACTTTCCCAAGAGCAAAGAGGAGAAGAAAAGCTTGGTGAAAGAGTCTGGTGGGTGCTATGATGTGGCTTCATTCAAAGAAATCTGGGTGACGGTTATGATGGCGATAATGGAATATGTTACCCTGGATGGTAGGTTCAAACTGGCCCATTCCTACCAATTTGTTTTGCTCTGTCATTTTTGTCATAAAATTAGGGTGTCCATGCCTTACTACATTCTTCAGTCCCTCCGTTTGAGTATATCTTAGCACAGGAAGAAGGAGAAAACACCTATTCTCCATGAAGGGTTGATTCTTCTTATTGTTGAACACATTAAGAAGACAACCAGTGCTAGCCCTATCATATCCCCATCCAAATCTGGTTTGGGTTAAAAAAGAATTAGGGACGTGGTCATTAAAGAGGAGAGTTCTTCAGGAAAAAAATTAAGGAAGGATAAGGAGGTTGCTAGGGATACAGATTCCTCTGCAGAAAGTGCAGAGGGTTATGATGACATGGCTGACTCTACTGAGGAAGATAGTTACTCTTCGTCCTCGGTCTCAAAAACTGCTTCGGAGGAGAATGACAACACTGAAGAAGAGGTTACAAGTACTATGGATATGGGTAAAACCTCTGGTATCAAGAGTAACAATGAGGAAGATAAGAATGAGGAGGATGTGGGTGGTCAGAAGGTGCCCATTTTGGTGGACTATGATAGCTCTGAAGATCACGATGTGCCCATATCACCTAAACTGGAAGTGGTCATGGAGGTTGGGCAGGATACTTAGAAGGAAGCTATGGAGGCGGAGAATACGTCCCCTGCCACAGAGATGGCCTCGCCTGGTGTGGAGAAAGAGAATGCTCCTAGAATTTCTTAGAATATTTCTTTCATCAAAACTGTGGACATGCAATAATGGAATGTTCAATTGCTGAGGGAAGATATGGACGATAAAATCAACCCCCCATTTGGGGTCCTCCAAACTACCAAGGCTGCTTCCATGTATTTTTTCTGCTTAATGAAATAGGTTTTTTAGGAGATCAAGAACTTAAATTTAAAGCATCGCTCCATTTCTGCTAAAGTAGATTTTCTGTAGGAAAAGCTGGAGTCTAGTCTGAAGACTGGGGAGGAGAATATGAACAAGGATGAGGATAAAAAAGTGCAGGAAATGCAAGCTAGAATGGATACTATGGAGAACGCAATGAAAAAACATATGCATGACAACAACAAATTTATAGGTTCAGCTATGGATTGTTTTATGACCATTAAAGCTGAGTTGGATGATGGCTCTCCTAGTAAAAAACCTGATGAGATCACTGAGGACCTGGAAGAGGAAGGCCCAGGAAAATGCACTAGATCGGTGAAAAGGAGGAAAATTCAAGAAAGAATCCAGGAGCTCTTTGATTTCAACGCAACGATAAATAAGATATCTGAGGCGAAGCAGGAAGCTAATGAGACTCGCAAGGAGTTTGTCTAGTGCCCTGGGTTTCTGGTTCTGGTAGTCTATTGGTTTTTTGCTGGTCTTTGGTTTTTTCTGGTTATTTTGTTGGTTTTGGTTATTGCGGATTGGTCCCCAATCGTGTCTCTTTTTAGTGCCCTTTAACAATAAACTTTTACTCTAGCTTGTATGGGGTTTCGAGTCCCCTTTAAAACCTATTTTTTCCTGCATTCAAAAACAAGTGCTATTGTAATTATTGGAACGTGCTCAACTACTAGGTATTCTCCCATATTCCTCCACTAATGAGCTGCTTGTAACAACTATCTTTTTATTAGTGTTAATCTATTATGATTGAATTGTGATATCTATGATAGCTAGTGCCTAAGTGAAAGAGCATTGCTACTGTCTAGCTAGGAAGTCTCAAACCAATGCCTTGAGTTGATTTTTTGTCTTGTTATCACTATTTAATACTTCTAAACATATTAAAAAAAGTAAATGTAGAAATAAAATTGATAAGTTGTGCAAACATCATAACAACAAAATATTTTTAACAACCTTAAAATGAATCTCATCAAAGAACCTCAACAAACATGGATATTATGGAAGCAACTTTACTTTTTAAAAAAATTGTAAAGAATATCCAAGATGGACATTTTACTCTTATTTGATTTCAAGAGAAAGACCACATATCTTTATGGTGGAGTTATTAGTAGTTGAACAAAATAATATGATTTGTCCTTAAAACAACATAATATTCTTAATAATATTAGATTTCCACAATCCATTTTAACTACATGTGCGTTTCTAGATTCGATTGTGTGTGTTTTTTAGCATCAACGTTTTAGATCACACTGTGTGATCCATCATCAGGATGAGAGGAGAGAGTGTAAGAATGGAAAAAATGCACTCTCTCCATTCTTACACTCTCTCCTCTCATCCTGATGATGGATCACGGAGTGTGATCCGAAATGTTGATGCTAAAAAACACACACAATTGAATCCAAAAACGCACATGTAGATAATATTCTTATTCAAAAATATAGTTTATATGTCTGAATATAGTTTATATAGTTTATATGTCTGATCTGAATATAGTAACAAAAAATCTTGTTATCTCTAAATTTTATGTACAACACAAATGATCGAATCTGAACACAAAATACTATTAATTGATTTTTATTAGATTAGCAAGAAAAAATAATATTAATTGTTATAAAAATAATAATTTTTTATTATAATTTATTTTCATGTCTTACCTTTACAATATCAAAAATCTAAAATATGAAGTGGTCTAATCTTCTTAATAGATGGACAATTCACAAAATGATGTCTTATAAGAAAGTAAAACATATTTAAAATTAAGATTATTCTCTCTCCACATAATTTTTGGATTGTAATATATAAGATTGGTTTTGTTTCAGATAAAACAACCAAGTCTATCATCAAAAAGATAATTTGATGAATGAAAATGTTTTGATTAATTGAAACAATTTAATTGAAAAATAATATATATCTAACATTCTAAACATATTTAAAATAAAATTATTAATTAAAATTGAAACCTACTCTATTATATATTAATTGCCTTTGACTGCCGTTCGTAGAATAAAGGTTTCACAAGTTACTTTTAGAGTTTTTCTTTTTGATTGACGTAAAAATACACGAAGTTGTACTCCTTTTAACAATTTCAATTACTGTCTGTGAAATCTGTAAATACAACAGAGAAGGCTGCTTGAAGAAAAACCATACGGCAAGAATCAAAGTTGATGAATATTTTGTGACAGTATTCTTATGATCATGAAAGTATTTCAAACTCAGAGCAACAAATATCACATGATTTGTATATGCGAAAGAGTAACTTTCACAAGTGAGCTAAGAAATTTGCCTTCCGAGGACCTGAAAAGTTAATATTAACTGAAGAATGTCATTTGAACACACAGATGAAGAAAAGAGAAGCAGGAAAAAGAGTCTACAATTTTTTTTAAATTACGAAATGAGGGCGTATTAGAATATTTAGATTATCTTTATGGAAAATACAAGCATTTGGCCAACTTTTGATGTGAATGTTTTCTTATCATGATTAAAAAGAGATTTGAAATTGAGAGCAGCAGATATCATTTGATTTGTAAATGCTAAGAAAAGCGTCACAAGCGAGGTTAGAAATTTTGCCTTCCAAGGAGCTGAAAATTTAATAAATGTCGTTTGAACACAGGGATTGAGAAAAATATGTACAATATTCTTTTCCAAATTACGAAACGACGGCGCATTAGCCATTACAAATTACAGCAACTGAACATTTAAAACATCTAAATGAAAAATACGAGCATCCGGCCAACTGCAGTAAAAGGTCGAAACCCTAGAAACTCCAGTTTTCCAAAATCAGCCGCATAAAAAAGTCGCAAAAATTTTGTAACGTGCCGCGTGCTCCTAAAGTAATCCCTTTAGGGCAGGCAAGCAGCACGCAAAGCAGTTCCGAAGCTCATTTCCTGAAGAAAAAAGAGAGGCCAAAAATAAAGAACAAAATGCTGTACATTATAGGGTAAAGCGGTCTGAAAAGATGCAGAAAAAGCAAAAGGACAGTGGCGAGCAGAAGGACGCGAACAAGTATGCCGAGCACAATTTCGTCCAGTGGAAGCAGCCAGGTCTGAAAGTCCTCATATAATGCCGACTCCATGAGTGCCGCAGGATCCTCCGCTTCTGTTAAATTTTGACTTTCAGAGCTGGTCACTGCATCCACAGAGTACGCCACTATCGCCAACAACAACAACAAGATCTTCACATATTTAGCCATGGCAGCCAAACCCTAGAAGGTGAAGAATTTGCAGAAATGAAAACAGCAGAGATTAGATTTAGCGTTAGAGGAGGATGGTCTATAAAATAAGTATATGGAGAGAGATAGAGGAGAGAGAGTATGGCGCGCACTGTAACAAACTTCTCATTGTATTTTGATTGTAACGGTTTTAGACGTTTGAATGGCAAAAGCTGTCAAGTGAGAGTGGGGGAGGACAACGCGTGTAGGCCGTTTAGGCATGTCACTGTCATTTTTTTCTGTGTATGGATAAAACAGCCATACTTTTCTTCATTGGAAGTTGGGACTGTTGGAAGAATATCACCATTTTGAGAGAGATATTTCATTTTAGGGTTTAGCTTTCTGAATGTTTCATGAATCTGAATCGAGTTGTAATCTCTTATTTAAATCTGTTCTTCTATAATAGATTTTGATTACTAGGTTTGTTGTTCTATCGATCTTCTTTTGAGACTTTAACAAGACCGATCTTCATATTTTTTTCATTGATTCAACCATTCTTTGCTACCATCATAGAAGTAACTATTGATATGGAATGAGTACTTAACTTTTATTTGGCTTTTTCTTTATATTGATCTTTATTAGTTCTAAGAAACATTTGATTAAAATCTGTTTTGATTTTGACTTTTTTTTATACATAATTGATCAAAAAATTGTAGTTCAATTGACTCACAGAAGAGTGAGGATGATGATATGCTCTTTGAATACACCATCCACCAAGATTTAAATCTCTTAGAAATGTAGAAGATGAGATTACACCAGTGTCCACATAACATAAATAAAATTGATACTCCTAATTGTATGATTGTAAATAGAACTAGTATAGGTGCACCTTGCTTTGCAATGGGTATGCAAAGAGATGTAAAAGATCAAATGTGAAAAAAAATCTATTATATTAGATGCTTACATTTGTATCATACATGAGGTTAAGTGGTAAGAAATTCGGCAAATGATGTTGTTTATGCATAGAGGTCTCAATAGAAAAGTGATATGTTCAAATCAACTATGAGCCCACTCAAAAGGATCTAACCAAAATTGAAACAAAACCTCTGAATCAGGAAATTGATTGAACTCCGAAGGGGGATGGAAATGAGATATAGAGATAGAGGTCTAGAAAGAGGGAGAGGGAGAAAGAGGGAAACGTGTGTAGAGAGAGGGAGAGATGAGCATAGAGGTGAAGAGGAAGATAAAGGGAGAGAAGAAGATAGAGGGAAATAGATAGAGAGATTATATTCATTCTTTCAAACTAATCATATTTAATTAAGGTAAGAGTTAGATTAGGATTCAAGATTAGTGTTAGAGTTTAGTCCAACATTCAATAAAGGTTAGAATTCAACTATTTCTTTTTAATTTTTAGAAACATAAGATTTTGTGTTGGTGAAATTTTGTTTAGGGAACTATGTGAGAACCATTTATAATTAAACATCAAGTTTCATAAATTTTATCTCATATTTGCTTTTTCAAATGCATAAATTCATCAAATTGAAGCTCATGAAAGTATAATTAGAAAACTAATAATCTATTTTTATTAGTTTTTTGCATTTTTATAATATTGTAAAAATAGATTATAAAAATCAGACCAATTAAAATCAAATAAAAAAACAAAACAATTTCAACCATTTCTTATTGACTAAACGTCAAAAATAATAATCATACATAAATGTCAAGAGCTCTCAAGCAGGCCTGGAATTTGATGATTGTATTGGTTGTTTTTGCACTTTTCAACCGTATATGACTGGCTTAAAAATTATTAGACCGTATGAATTGACAAGCTAAATATTTATAGAACCATAAATATGACACTTAAATTTATTATTAAACCATCAAAATTTGTTATAGACAACTTAGTATTTTATATGTATGATAAATTTGTTAGATTAGGTGAAAAACTAATCTTCCAAGAACACCTGCATGCATAACCCTGTCACATGGAAGAAGCAAAGAACAAAAAGCAAGAAAATCATGGATCTAAAATACAAAGAGGGAATCTTTATAAAAGGATACCGAAACCATAAAGGAGAAAACCCTAAAGAATAATAAGATGCCTAAATTTAACTTAAGTGTAAAGTATAATAGACTAATAATTAAATTAATTAATTATTAGCTATAATATGACAACTCTAACATCCCCCCTTAAGTGTAACTTAGGGAGAAGCTAAACAGCTAAGGACTAAAAATGCATGAAAATAAAAACGCATGAAAGAACTATGGGTCCCGGCAACTAGGCTTGATCAAGTACCCAAATACAAGAAATAAACTAGATGAAGGAAACAAAGCCTCTAATCTAGGGAAAGTCCCAAAGAAAGGAACAAGAAAGAGCATGTAGCATCTCCGAAGTAAGAAGCTGCAAACACTGTTAGAAGTAACTGCTGGAACCCCCACTGAAAAGGTGCATGATCAGGTAGAGAAGACAAAGTCTGAAGAGCTGATCAATCAAAGAGGTGACCTCCAAAAGTAGGAAAGAACGAGTGTCTATATAGTAGATGAACCATCTCACCGAAATGCATAGGTGCCTAGCCACTGCATCCGCCTAGTACATAGGAACAAAAACTGAATACGTAGATCACTCAACCGAACCAAGGAAGCAATAGAACCAACAGGTGAACCCTGCCCGCCCCCCCCCCCCCTGATAATGCTGAACAAGGAGAGGGGTGATATGAACACTGAAATGCAATGCCAGGAACATCTGCAAGAAGAAGAATCAGGAACACCAACAGTGCAACAGAAGTACAAGCATAGGATAAAGGGTGGTGTCACCGACACACAGCATAGACTAATGTCGTGGAAAGTATGCTCACTTGACAAAGGTGGATGAACACAAAAGGCAAAACATCATAACCCCCCATGGCACTTTATAACTGAGTGCGAGTACAAACAAACACAAGGTGCTCGAAATCCCAGATATGCAGAAGCAGGCACTTTATCTTAGTGCATTTATAGAAAAAAAAATGCTATAGAAGAGAAGCATACAATGCTCAGAAAGATAGAAAGAAGAGTGGGCCAAAAGAACAGAAGAAGAGATCTTAGGACCTGTAGAACCCAAGTAATTTGCTAGAGTGTGAAAGTGAAAAACTCAGAGGAGAAATAACCTAGAGTAGAATTTGAATAAAAAACTCCTACCACTGCAAAATTCACTAAACCAACTTTCTGACAATATCTTGTTTGCCCAAAAAGGAGTCCGGATGACCAAGATATGACTCCTAGAAGGCAAAAAAATAAATATCAACTTTGACAGCAAAAAATATTATCAAAATAAAAAAATCAAATAATCAAACCTCTGTCATTGGATCGGGCTCAGAAAGAGTTTTTCGACGATATAAAGAAGTCAAAAATCCGATACCGTATGCTCAAGATACGGCCAAAAAACCTAGGTACCCCTAAAAATCTCAAAAAAGAGCAAATAGGCTGCATACATCAGCAAACTCCCGAGCTTAAAATTGACGGCCAAATGGTCGTCAAAGCTCAAAAGGCCCCTGGGGGTTGGAAATTAAGGCCCATAGGACCGTGGGCGCGGTAGAGGGGGCTGGGCGCTGAACTGGGGCGCAGGTCACCCATGTGACCATCTACTCTGTGAGAGGGGGCTGGCACTGGCAGTGACTGTGCCGGCGAGACTGGTGGCGCAGGTGGGGAGTGGCAGCCGCTGGGCGGCGCACGGGTGGCGGCCCAAAAATCAAATTTTTTAAATTTTTTTTGAAGAAATCACCTGCATTAGCGTGCCTCAGAGTGCGTGCCATGGCTATACGGCCTTGGTATGCAAAAATTTTTTACCTCAGATGGCAAAGTTGTCCAAAATTGATAAATTTTATATGGATTCTAACTATCTTGGGCCTTTCGGACGCAAGGGTGGCATCCATTTTTGCTCAAAATGCTTCAAAATTTATTTTTTCTTTTTTGCAGGCAAAAAAAAAACAAAAAATAATGTCCTACTTCTGAATCACTTCAACAAAACACGAACAACGAGCAACAAGATGACTCTGATACCATGTTAAATTAGGTGAAAAATTAATCTCCCAAAAACACTTACATGCATAACCCTGTCACATAGAAGAAGTAAAGAATAGAAAGCAAGAAAATCATGGAGGCCAAAAAGCCAGAGACATCATATGCACATTCAAAAGAACAATATCTATTATGAACAATGCATTGAGTTACTGAAAAATACAAAGAGGAAATCTTTATAAAAAGATACCGAAACCCTAAAGGAGAAAACCTTAAAGAATAATAAGATGCCTAAGTTTAACTTAAGTATAGAGTATAATAGACTAATAATTAAATTAATTAATTATTAGCTATAATATGACAACTCTAACAAAATTATGTTATTTTATAATATATATACATGTTTCTATTCTCATTATTACATATTTTAAAATATTTTTAAGTAGAATATATGTTTTAAAAATTTGGTTTATGTTTTTATAAATATATAATTCTTTTAAAATAAAATATATGAATTTAGAAACTTGTTTAATTTATTTGAGATTTTTGCACTTATAATTATTTTTTAACTTTATATTTTTTTTTATCACAAATAAAAGTTTCTATTTGTATATGACTATTGGTTTAAAATGTTTACCAAATAAAACAAGAAATTTTGACAATCAATATTTTTCTTAAAACTTAAAATAAAAGATATTAAAATGATCATACCATCATTAAAAAATCATATGACAGGCATAGGTGACCGTCAAATTCCGAACCTGCTCTCAAGTACCTAGGACTCCTTTTTTTAATAAAAAGAGACAAAATTTTTAAAAGAGTTCAAAAGTAGGAAGTTTGACCAATTTGTTCAATTTAAAACCCCGAAATAAAACTTCAGTCTTCGAGATGTAATATCATTTCATTAGCATGAGCTTTGCAATCATTTTACTCCACGTCTCCCTTTCACGGCAGTTCAAAACAAAACTGACTGCAACCTCGATCACGATGAGTCGCGTGACTCGAAAGCTTCTCGCTCCTCTATACATACACATTATGTATACATCCTGCACCTGCCATACACTCAGAGTATTCCACATTGAATATACATCCCACATTAATTATACATCCTTCACCCGCCATACATTCAGTCTTATTCTATATATATACACATTAAGTATGCATCCTGCACTTCGATACAGTCTGTATTATGTACATATACACTGTATACATGCTTCACCTCCCATACATTATCTTATATAGACATTAAATATACATCTTATATATATCTATATATACACATTAAGTATACATCTTGCACTGCCATACAGACCGTATTCTATACATATACACATTAAGTATACATCCTGCACCTGCCATACATTCAGTCTTCTATATATATCTCTACATATATACACATTAATACATTAAGTATACATCCTGCACCTGCCATACAGTCGGTATTATATACATATACACATTAAGTATACATCCTTTCACCTGCCGTACAGTCAATCTTCTATTTATACACCCTCTTCCCTCAGTTTCTTTCAAGGCTTCATGGCTAAGTGTTTGTTTCTTCGTTTGTTCTGCTTGTTTCTGGTAGCGTTTATGCTTGTGGGTTTCTCGGAAGAAAGGGATGGAATGAGCCCAGAATCTGCAACTCAGAACTTCTACCTATCACCTCCCCCATTACATTCTACCACTCCTCCTCCTCCTCCTCCCTTTAATGGCCGCCCTTACAAATCTCCACCTCCGCCTCAGCCTCTTTCACCTCTGCTTCCCCCTTCTTCACTTCCTCCTCCTCCTCCATCTCACCCACCGCCACCGACTGTGCCTTCTTCAGTTGCTTCTCCACCAGGTCAAGGGTTCGAATCGTCCCCAATTCCACCCCTCCCTTCGCACTATGTACCTGCTCCTTCCCCTTCACCATCTCCATCCTTATTCCATTCGTCTCCCCACCATAACTCCCCTTCTTTTCTCTAAACAGGTGATTTAACGTCTGAATCAATTTTTTTTAATTTCCCCCAAATTTGGGTTATATTGAAAAATACAGTATATAACTCCATTTTATTGTTTATTTGTGCAGGTTCTGAAATTGGGAAGCAAAGCGTACTGGTCGGTTGCTATTGAATACTGTGGTGTTTATACGAATGTAGTCGTTTGTAGAATCGGCAAGCAGTTTTAATGGTTTTACCCTCACCTTTTCAGTGGTGATACAGATGTATATGAAAAAGTTATACAAATGTATATGACAGTAGAAGTTTTTTTTTTGTTACCTGCATCACTCGTAACTATGTCGGAAGATTTTTGAGTCTTTTTTATGTACTGCTTATATCAGTTTATGACTAACTGTAACTGTAAAAGAACTCTGTATATATCGAAAACAATGCCATGGCGCAAGTTTTCCTTACTCATTCCGTGGTTTTATTTGCGAAGTTGAAAGGTTTTGTTATTTCGTTTGTCAATATTCGAAAACGTATTCGTAACTTACTGTCTGTGACTTCCATTAATCTGCAATGGCAATTAAAGCATGAAATGATATTTAAATTTAGTCTTCTGCAACCTTCCAGATTGAGTTTCTGTCGAGTATAACGTCGTCTGTGTTTTTGAGATGATGGTTGAAAAATACGTGTATGGGATATTGAACTGTGAAATGATTTTGGAACTGTTTGCTGTTCATGTATATTATTATGAGTTAAAAAGGAAGAACATCAGTTATGGTGCAAGCTGCAAATTTACCTTTTTGTTATTTGTGCAATATTAAGGTTTTATTAACTATTTTCAGGAAAAAAAATAATAACAATTAAGTCTATTAATAAAAAATTTATGTCTTAATAGCAGAATAATTAGAACTACCTATTGGGAACAATTACTAGGACATTTGTACATTAGTATTAACAATTTTTTGAGGTGGTTGTAATGTACCCATATTAGAACATCTCTAAATTGACAGTTAAACTAGAACAATAGTTTTTAAATATTTAAATCTACTTAAACTAAAACAATAGCTTTTAAATATTTAAGTCACATATAAAAACTATGAGAAAATGTCAAAATCTTCATTCAATTTAAAAGTCCCATGAAAATCACATTTTCAGATCTATCACCTTCACCCACCTTCACCTTAACGAAATCTTCCAGTCGTTATAGCATAAGTTCCTAGAATCCTTGTAATATGGAAAATGCTTCTTTATCACTCCAATATAATATCAAAATACAATGAAACATTGCGATCATGCATAATTTTGTTGAACTATTTTAATCTATTAAACTATTTTAGTTTTCACAAGATACATGTATCATAGATCACAAAGATATGAAATCTGTAACTGGGAAGGCTGCCAAAAGGAAAAAACATGTAAAGAAAACATGATGTACGGCAAATATCAAACATGACGAATCTGTTCTTGTGTATTTCTCATAATGGAAAGCCTATCAAATTATGAGCAACAAATATCATGATTTGTACAAGCTGAACAAAAGCTTCACAAGTGAGATTACAAATTTTGCCGTCCGAGACACTAATAATTTAATAACGGTCTTCACAAGAATATCGTCATAGATTGATGAAAATACAAGCATCAAGGAAAAAAAGTGCACAATTGTCTTCTTCAATGCAAATTAGGGCAGCTGACCTGCATCTAACAAACTCCATTAAAAGGTTAAAACCTCTTAAAACCCTAGCTTTCCGAAACATATTATAAGATCATATAATATGTGATCTGGACTTTCCATTCAAACCGTTAAATCCTTGAAACCCTAACTTTCCCTAAACAGCGACATAATAAGCTTATTATAATCTGAATATTCTAAAATAAGCGGCATGGAGCAGCTTTGAAGGTCACATGTTGTAGTAAAAATAGGTAGATAAAGAAATAAATAAAACGCTGTAAATGAGGAGGGCTGTTGGCCTGAGAAAATTGACAGCAAGCAAAAGGAAAATGGTTACGAGAAGGAAGGAGGACACAAGTTCTTCGAATGGAATTAGCGAATTCCAAAATTCTTGAAACGCTCCAAAATCCCCAGCCTGTGTTGAATTTTGATTTGTATTTTCAGATCTGCTCACTGCCACCGCGAATGCTGCTAATAATAATAAGATCATCTTCACATATTTAGCCATGGCAGAATAAAAACAGCAAGATTGGAGTCAGATAGAATATAGAATAAGTAACAAACTCCGCAAAGCTATTCTCTGTTTTCTGTTCTATGTTTTTGATGCATGGCAATGGTTTTATAGGTGCCGCGGCTGGGCTTGTGCCGCTGCATGTGGCCCCCACTTCATGTTTACTATAAATAAATTACCACTCTTTAAATTTATTTTCAAAGGATACTTAATATATTTATATTAATATTAGTTTATAATAATTATTATTTATACTCTATTTAATATAATAAATTTAATAATTATTAATATTATATTTAATTTCTAATATTTTCCATCTTAAATGTATATATAGTATTTTTCATTGTAATTGTATAATCACATAAAGTATTTTGAACCCAACTAAATTTGACTATAAATAGTGAATAAGTAAAATCAATTGTAAATTGCAATACTCGCTAAATGAAATACATCCAACCATAAATCACAAACATCTAAAATTTCAAGAATCATCAAAGTATTGTAACCAAACAAAAACGGAGGACCAATAAGCAAAACCCACATAAAATTATAGGAATTGCCATAAAATATGGTCAACATCTAAATTACGGGAATTGGCAAATCACTAAAGTATTATAACCAAACAAAAACCGAGGACCAATAAACAAAACCCACATAAAATTATAGGAATTGCCATAAAATATGGTCAACATCTAAAATTACATGAATTGGCAAATCACCAAAGTATTGTAACCAAACAAAAATCGAGGACCAATAAGCAAAACCCACATAAAATTATAAGAATTGCCATAAAATATGGTCAACATCTAAAATTACACGAATTGGCAAATCACCAAAGTATTGTAACCAAACAAAAACTAAGGACCAATAAGCAAAACCCACATAAAATTATAGGAATTGCCATAAAATATGGCAACATCTAAAATTACACGAACTGGCAAATCACCAAAGTATTGTAACCAAACAAAAACTTAGGACCAATAAGCAAAACCCACATAAAATTATAGGAATTGCCATAAAATATGGTCAACATCTAAAATTACATGAATTGGCAAATCACCAAAGTATTGTAACCAAACAAAAACGGAGGACCAATAAGCAAAACCCACATAAAATTATAGGAATTGCCATAAAATCTAGCAACATCTAAAATTATAGTAATTGGCAAATCACCAAAATATTGTAACCAAACAAAAATTGAGGACCAATAAGCAAAACCCACATAAAATTATAGGAATTGTCATAAAATATGGTCAATATCTAAAATTATAGGAATTGGCAAAACCTATCATAAAATACTTTTGACAAAATCAAAACCTACTATAAATTGTAAACATCTAAAATTAGAGGTATTAATAAAACATAAATTATAAATTATCGGAATCAACAAAACCCATTCTAAATCGCAAACATCTAATATTATAGGAATCACCACAAAATATTTTTAACCAAACAAAAACCGAGGACCAATAAGCAAAACCCACATAAAATTATAGGGCCATAAAATATGGTCAAGATCTAAATTACAGGAATTGGCAAAAAAAATTCGAGGACCAATAAGCAAAACTCACATAAAATTATAGGTATTGCCATAAAATATGGCAACATCTAAAATTAAGGAACTGGCAAATCACCAAAGTATTGTAACCAAACAAAAACCGAGGACCAATAAGCAAAACCCACATAAAATTATAGGAATTGCCATAAAGTATGGTCAACATTTAAAATTACATGAATTGGCAAATCACCAAAGTATTGTAACCAAACAAAAACCGAGGACCAATAAGCAAAACCCACATAAACTTATAGGAATTGCCATAAAATATGGCAACATCTAAAATTAAGGAACTGGCAAATCACTAAAGTATTGTAACCAAATAAAAATGAAGGACCAATAAGAAAAACCCACATAAAATTATAGGAATTGTCATAAAATATGGTCAACATCTAAAATTACATGAATTGGCAAATCACCAAAGTATTGTAACCAAACAAAAACCGAGGACCAATAACCAAAACCCACATAAAATTATAGGAATTGCCATAAAATATGGTAACATCTGAAATTACAGGAATTGGCAAATCACCAAAGTATTGTAACCAAACAAAAACTGAGGACCAATAAGCAAAACCCACATAAAATTATAGGAATTGCCATAAAATATAGTCAATACCTAAAATTATAGGAATTGGCAAAACATATCATAAAATACTTTTGACAAGAGCAAAACCTACTATAAATTGTAAACATCTAAAATTAGAGGTATTAACAAAATATAAATTATATATTACCGACATCTAAAATTAGAAGAATCAACAAAACTCATTCTAAATTGCAAACATCTAAAATTATAGGAATCACAACAAAATATTTTTAACCAAAGCAAAACACACCATAAATCATGAACATTTGCAAACATCTACAATTATAAGAATCGTCACAAAATACTTTTAACTAAAGAAAACACCTAACTCACTAACATCTAAAATTATTACATATTTGATTTAATGAAAAAGTTCATGTTGCAAGCACCTAGATGATTTTGAGCTCAAATCTTGTACAATACAATATCTACATGGACCAAACTTAAAAGATCTGTTCTTAGCCATTCAATTAACATATCCAATATTTCAATGCATCTTTTATTTTCAATCAGATCCAAAATCCAAATTTAATAGAGTTCAAATCTATTCACATAGATTTAAATCCATGATTCGGTTCTAATATGCAATTTGAGAAGTGACTTAAAATATAGGACAAATAATTTGTGACATCACACAATATTCTAATTAGATTGACAAATCAAATAAGAAAATTCATGTAAATTTATACTCATTTTTTTAAAATATCTATTATTAATCCTGCACTCATTATTTAGTTACCTCAAAAAAAGTTATTAATTTTACTTTTATTAACATTTTTTATTTAGAACAATGAAGTCTTGTGTCATTTTTTTAGTATGTCCATTGGTTTTATAGTAATAAAAAGCATGCTTTGCACAATCTTGAAAATTTACATGCTCTAATAAGACTCTTATAAACTCTGATAAGAGGTTTATAACAAGGCTCAGAGGCTCTTTTCTAGTATGAATCTTGGGATGGATATCCTTCTACTCTTTCAATATTCCCTCATCTTTAAAATCTAAACTATTATTTTTTGGAGGTAGTCTAGTCTAGAGTGGGTGATTTTAAAGTTTTCCAAACAATGGGGTAGATTGAGGTGTGGAGGTGGACAGAGTTTTGTGAGTGGCCACAAGAAGGTTCAACTAAGTCTCGAGAGGAGCTTTCTCAAATCTTGGTTGGGAGAGTTTATAGTTATTTGAGAGATAGAGATAATTTAGCTTGGAGCACTAAGCCTATAGAAGAGTATTCAAATTCTTTTGGATATCGGGAATTGGATTAGATAAAGTATGGTGGAGAAGAGATCCTATGGTGGAAATATGTGTGGAACAATTTTTCTTAGCCCAAATGCAATTTTTTCCTTTGGTTGGCCACACAAAATAAATGCCTCACTTGGGAAAATTTGCACAAGTAAAAGTTTTAGGGACCTTCCAAATGTGTACATTGTGTGCTATCGATTGTTTTTCCCAATGTTCTTTTTCTAGGTACATTTGGCATTACTAATTGAGTATCTAGAAGAAGGCTTGTCTCTAGATGTTTCATCCTTTGTTAATTTCTAGAGAAGTTTAGGGTGACCTCCATTTAAGTTATTCTTTCTTGAAATAGCTTTGTCTATTGGCCCCTATATTATGCATTTTGGAAAGTCTAGCTCAAGTGAAATCAAACAATTTTCCAAGTTAAGAATATGGATGTGCATCAGTTATGGAGTAATATCTCTAGCATGATTCAAGAAATTATTCTTTTAAACTATGAGGTGTTTATTTCCTCTAAGCTTGGAGAAATGGTAATGATGCAAGGACTTGTCTTATATAAGGGAATATGTCAAGGCATCCTTAGATTCAAAGAAGGGGCACCTATACATAAAAGATAGAGAGATGGGAAATGGTCTCCACCTCTAGAAGGGATGCTCAAAATCAATGCAGATGGATCCTTTAGAGGTAATCCTATACATGCATGGAATAGAGGATTTGGTAGAGTTAATTCTAGGGAGGTTCTTCTCTTCTTTTCCATTTACAAGGGGAGAAGTTCAAAAATCTTATGGAGGTTGTTGATATTTTGCACGCCTTGAAATAGGGATTCTTTCTTGGATGGTGTAAGACTTTTGTGAGTTTGGTTCTTAGATCCTAGTTAACTTATTAAACAAGAAAAAAAATTATAGTGTCAATTGGTGGTTGGATTTGGTAGCCCGATATATTCTTAGACTAGTTAGCTACTTGAATTTAAATGGGTTGTTGAGAAGTTGATGGACATGCATATTAGAGATTGGGAGAACCTTCATCATGAGTGCTCTATTAAATTAGAACATTTAATTGATGAGTACATTCATGGATAATAGGGTTGGTGTTATTGTGTTGGGATTTCTCTCATCTTATGTTCATTGCTTTGTTTGGTTTGACTATTGGTTTTGAGCCCCATTTGGGTTGGTCTTTTTCTCTTTGATGCATTATGGTTCTCTTGATTTGAATAACCTTTTACCCCCTTAATTCTAAAAAATATTCTCTCATTTACCCTTATTAAAAGGGTGTTATCAACATGTAAAAATAGATTTATAGTTTAAAAGACAACCTTGGAGCATTTGGGCCTGAATGTGGATTACATAAATTGATTTTTCTATGATTTAAACTAGTTTATATATACTAGAGATGGAATTAAAGAAAAAAAAAGTTATCAACTTATGATAAATTCTCAACAAAGATATGGATTAAGTTTGAGATGCCTAACTTTCATGGATACTTATAAAATTAAATAATTGTTAATTTCATTATCATAATGAAATTCAAAAATAATTAGTCCTCTATGAAGTTAGTTGAATCTAAAGGTAAAGAATGTTGGTGAGAATAAAACATATAATATTCTATGGGGTTGTTATCAAAGTTGCATGGTCAAATATATGGGTACAAATGCAGATACAGTATTGGATATAAATATAACCATTTTCTTAAGGCCCCCAATATGGATATGTCTGAATATGTGATACAACACCCTATTATTGGAGGGTCTGAAAAAATACTATCCACCCAAGCTTCTACAAAATCATAGCGAAAGTACAACACAACAACAAGATAAAACAAAATTAAACTATTTATTTCATCAAAGGCCACTTACATGCAATATGGTGGGTTGTAAGGCTTTCCCAATTACGGCCAATACACCAACAAATACAACAAGATCTCATAGGATCCAACTACTCCCTAGCTAGCCCAAATCGGTATCCCAGTAGCAATCTGGTACAAACTCCAAGACATATCTACACTTGAGCTCACAAGCCACCAAATAAGCTTATTATTTCCTAAGCCAACACTTAGCCACTAGCTTATAAACTCCACACTTTCCCCGATACCTCCTCTTTTTTTTCTTTTTTTTTATCTCTATGCTACCCATACCCTCATTTTATACAAGTCCACAAGTTGACCTTACAAATTATAAATTATAAAATAATAATCAGCTCCAAGAAACTCATGATAAAATATGTTATCCTTCATATCGGCTTGTAATAGTCATTAAATTCACATAGGAGAAAGAACCAACCCAGAATTAAGTCCTCACGCATTCAAACGGTTGATCCATATCATGAGGATTGTGACCTGGAAATTAAATGTACATGTCGGCCAGCCAAAACAATCAAAATAAACCCGTCGGTGAGCTAGACCATCGAGCTTGTCAGAACATCAATTGAGAAATATAGAACATTGGTCGATGCCACTCGGTGACAAGACACCAAAATAGTGATCAAGATTGTTGATGAACCAAAAAAGGAACATTCCATCAAGAACTCCAAAGCAGTTACTGAGTACAAACTCATCCACCGAGCTCATTCGGTAGAGTAACATCCACACTCAATCACTGAGTCTATCAATGAAGCAACACATCTTCCAATTGGGAACTACCACCAAATGACCAAGAATCTCAAGTATTCAACCAAGATCGCCACTTCAAACATTGAAAGTCAAAACCCAACTCTAACATATTTTTGGTTGATACAAGATTTCCAACTACCCAAGGATGCTCATGCATCAAACACTCCATGTGCGAAAAGATGCTCTCAGCAACTCGATGAACATATTTTGGGATTCAACACATAAATCCTAAACTAGTTCTTGATATACATGTCCTCTGAGTCCTCAACTGGTACACTCTTGCCTCTGTTCCACTTCTATGAATCCTTCCCTACAACTGACAATTGTTTGCCTTGCCTTCTCACATCTTTCTCTGGTATGCCACGGGTTTTTTTTCCTTGTTGATCTCTAACCCTTTGAGAATCCTTCAACTCACTTCTTCTACCGAATCTTAGATTCCTTCTATTGAGTTTTATATCTTGCAAAGGAATCAGGGAAAACTTCCTGCCACACTTCTCAATTTTGAATACATTCTTGACACAATCATGTACAGCCTTACAATCATATTGCCAACGTCTACCAAGCAACATGTGACAAGTACTCGTGTCCACAATATCACATAACACTTGATTTGTATACTACCCAATCTAAAAATCAACAAAACACTGATCCCTTACCTCTAAAGCATATTCATCTTGCAACCAACTGATTTTATAAGGACAAGGATGTCTCACTCTCTTCAAACCAATTTTTTGTACCATCTCCTCAGCAACTAGCTTATCGATACTACCACTATCCAAAATTACACTACAACACTTATCTCCAGACTTGCATCGGGTTATGAACAAATTTCTTCTCTGACCAGGTTCCATTACCTTCTTATTGAGAAATTTTCTCTGAACCAGTAAGTTTTCCCCCTCCTTGGGCCCATTCAGTAGGTTTTCATTCACCATAGAATTCCTACTATTATCGACCATCCTATTTGCATGGTGGCATTCAAATGACCTGTGTCCTTCTTCTCCATAGTTATAACAAGCACCTCTCAATCGACCTCTACATGTCCTTCTCTTCGATTCAACAGGTTTCAATCCATCCTCAACTATCAGTTTGTCCTTTCCTGACTTCTCTTGTTTCTCCTTCCCTTGGGAGTCACCTTAATGTCTCATCTTCAACTTATCTTCTGCTTTCAGAGCATACTAATAGGCATCCTCAACTGAATCGATCTTCAACATGCCAATCTCATTCTGGATATTAAATCTCAAACTATTAATATACCTAGCCACCCTTTCCTTGGAAATTTCTCTATGTCCAGATCGAACAATCAACTTGTAAAACTCCGCAGTATAGTCTTTCATAGTCATCTCCTTCTATTTTAGGTTTTGTAACTTCTTGAATAACTCAAGCTCATAGTCGACCGAAATGAGCTTAGCCTTCAGTTTTTCCACCATCAACCTTCACCAAGTGATCTTCATCTCACCTTCTTCTTCTCTATCTCTCTACAATTCTTTCCACCATAAGGCAACATGTCCCTTCAACTTAGTTTGCACTAACCTCACTCTGAGAGGATCTCCAATGTCTTATAGCTTAAAGTGGTCTTCTAACTCACTGATCCAATCAATCAGTTCCTTAGGTTTAAATGTACCTGATAAATTAGAAACCTCCATCAAGTGACTCATACTCAACTGAGCCATAGATCTCTCCAACTAATCAGCTTTATCTTCCACATATCTCTCCAACCGATCGGCTTTGTCTTCTCCACTAGATCCGACAACCTCAAAATCTTCAGCAGCTTCTTCATAACCATCCTCTGTTCCAACGTTCCTCAATAAAGTAGTTATAGCTCTCATGATCTTCATGACCATCTCACTCTTCATCATCGCCATCTCATATCTCACATTTGATCTAACCTTTTATGTTATCTTTGTCTCCACCACATACAGAGATATGTGATCACCCTAAGGTCCAATATTCTCAGAGGCATCTTCAAAGATTTTTGAAAACCCTCTGCAAAAAATCCCAAACTAGATCAACCTTCACTCGGATACCACCCGACACAACACCTTATGGTTGGAGGGTCAGAAAAATACTATCCACCCAAGATGCTAAACAATCACAGCGGAAGTACAACACATCGACATGATATAATAAAATTCAACTATTTATTTCATCAAAGGCCAATTACATGAAACATGTCAGGTTGTAAGGCCTTGCTGGTTGCAACCAATACACCACCAAATACAACAAGATCTCGTAGGATCCAACTACTCCCTAGCTAGCCCAGATCTATATCCCAACAGCAATCTAGTAGAAACTCCAAGACAGATCTACACTTGAGCTCGCAAGCTACCAAGAAATCTTATTGTTTCCTAAGCCAACACTTAGCCACTAGATTCTAAACTCTACACTTTCCCCGCTGCCTCCTCTTATTTTTCTTTTTCTTTTTTTATGCTACCCATACCCTCCTTTTATACAACAAGGCCACAAGTCGACCTTACAAATTAGAAATCATAAAACAATAGTCAACTCGAAGAAACCCATGACAAAACGTGTTATCCTTCATGTCAGCTTGCAACAGTCATTAAATTTGCATAGGAGAAAGAATCAACCTAGAGTTAGGTCCTCATGCATCCCAACAGTCAATCAATATCATGAGGAATGTGACCCAATTAAATGCACATATCGGCTAGCCAAAATAATCAAAATAAACCCATCAGTGAACTAGACCACCAAGCTTGTCAGAACATCAACTGAGCAATACAGAACAACTACCAGTGCCACTCGATGACAGGACACCAAAATAGTGACCGAGCTCGTCGATGAACTAAAACATGAACATTCCACCGAGAACTCCAAAGTAGTTATCAAGCACAAACTCATCCACAGAGCTCATTTGATAGAGTAATATCCACACTCAATCACCAAGTTCATCGATGAAGCAACACATCTTCCAACCGAGAACTACCACCAAATGACCGATAATCTTAGGTCTTCAACCAAGATCATCACTTCAAACATTAAAAGTCAAAACCCAACTCTAACATATTTTTGGTTGATACAGGATTGCCAACTGCCCAAGGATGCTTTTGCATCAATATGACATTTAGAAAAAATACATACAAATATATTTAATATATTTTTTCCAAGTTATTGTATTGCATAAAAATATAATAAAAGAAATAAACTTAAGCAACTAAGCCTATTCCTACATGTTTATGCAAACTTTAAATATAGAAGATATGGTTAACATGCTAAGGTAATAAAATGAAATGAAGAACAAGATCTATACTATTCAAAAACTAAAGCATGCAAAGATAAGAAGTATGAAAATTTTAGGAAAAAGATAAGATTCTAGATATAAGTATAAGACTCATGTCCGGATATGACACATTGTTTTTTGTAATTATTTTCCAAGTAAATAATCAATTGTGATTGTTTTACTACAACTTTTGTAGAATATTAAAAATTATATATCTGACCACCATAACTTGGTTAAAACTTTATAAAATTTAATTTTTTCTCAATCCTATATTATGTGAAGCATGGAATTTGATGCATGTTTCCGATTCAAAAAATGTTATATAATTAAAAATTTATAGCTATTTTCCAATCATTTATCAATCAAGACTTTAGACGTAATTTAATTAGAAAATAAATAAAAATTATTTATTAAACTCAAAATAAGGTAGAATTTATATTGGCCAAAATCTAAAAATCTACTCAAGAAACCCTTTGTGTCTCATCAATTTCTGCTACATGGTTGAAGTCTAGAAACACAAGGAAATCTTATAAACACATTTTTTGTGTTGACTTTCCAGGTTTGGCATCTCCAAGCCAAAACCCATAGCAATCTTGAGGCAAAAGGGGGAGAGGATTATGTCAAGTAAAATAGATATCCATTTTTACATGTGTTGGAAAGATGATTTGGATCTCTACACAATGCAATATATATTGTTTTTATATTTTATATAAAAAATAATTATAATTAATTTGATTTTATCCTTCATATTCAAAAAAATAAATTCTCACAACTTTATATTATGAAGTCCCTTTTCCATGATCTAATTTGTAAAAATCATCTCAAACTATTTGAAACATTAAGATAGTAATTATAATAATTTAAAAAAATAGTCATTTTACCAAGGAGAGCAATAAATTTTGATAAACCATCTCTCTCTCTCTCTGATATAAAGCTAGATCACTTTACCTCACCCTTGGGCAGTCCCCCTCTTTTTGTCCCTCTTTATCCATCTCTCTTGATAAATATCTCTCAATCCTTCCTTCATTCTATCTCTCTCAATCTCTACACTCATATTTCTACCTTTATATCACTCCTTCCTCTACCTCACTATCTCTCCCCTAAGATCTAGACTTGTCTATATACCAATGCCTCCCTCATTTCCCTTCAATATAACTCTCTCACTAACTTCACCTCCATCCATCCTTCCCTCCCTACTCTAAATCCCACCTCTCTCTCCCAAGCTATTTATATATCTCCTTTCTCACACTCTCTCTAGCTACCTCTCCCCCTCCCCAGCTCTCTACCTCCACCTCTCCTCCCACCCTACTTTCCTCTTTATTTTTCTAGATCTTTAGATCTCTTCTTATTTTAGTGAAACAAATCAATCCTATACACTTTATCCTTCTTCATATTAAGGTTTCTAATATCTATATTGTTATGATATTTACATCTAAATTTTATATTTGAAATTATCTTCCTGACTAATTCCTCATTAATTTTATACAGTTACATCTTGTTATATTGTCTTCATTTATCTCTAGAGAGAGAGAGATATATATATATATATGTTGGGTGAGATATCTATAGGGGAGAGAGAGGTTATCTAGGCCTTGTTGGGAAGAGTGAGGAGTGATATGGATAGAGGGGGATAAAGAGAGGCATGGGTGATGAGACATGGATGGGGATATTTAGAGGTAAATGGAAGGAATAGAGAAACCTAAAGAGGGAGAAGAGTGGGACGGAGAGGTGATGACCTTGACAATGGAGATGGATAATAGGAAGGGGGAGATATATATATATATATATATATATATATATATATATATATATATATATATATATATATATATATATATATATATATATATATATATGAGAGAGTACGAGGGAGGGAGGGAGGGAGAGATGGGGGAGATATATTAATTATGTATATATGAATAAGTATATTTATAGAGAGAGAGATGGATATAAAACAATTGATTGATTAGGATAGGTGGAGGGAGAGATGGGGTGAATAAGAGAGAGTTAGAGATAATGAGATATAGATGGACATGAAGATCGATCTATAGGGAGATAAAGATAGAGGGAGAAAGAGTTGAAAAGAAATGAGGTGACAAGACAAGTAATAAATAGATATAGGTAGAGGAAGGTTGAGGGAGGGATTTATGACTCCACTGATCTTCATCCCTTTGTAACTCTATCTCTTTATCTCTCACTCATACATAGAAAGACCTCATTTATCCCTCCTTATCTCTATATCTTCATATTTAGATATCTCTCCTTCAATCTCCTTCCCTTAACACCATTCCCTCTTTGTATATTTATCTGCTTCTCATCTATCCATTTACATCTCCCTTTAAAGAATGATAGAGAAAGAGGGCCTATATATATATATATATCAAAAGTTTATATAGATCATAGAGACAATAGAGTGAGATATTTCATTAGTATTAATTTGATAGAGATGGGGGAATAGGGGATGATAGACAGAGGACATAGAGAATGATGGAGAGTCCACCTAGATCTATGGATTAGTAAAGAGTGGAGTGTGTGTGTGAGAGAGAGAGAGAGAGAGAGAGAGAGGGGGGGGACTCTAGAATGATAGAGATAGAACCTAGATAATGATCTAAAGTCCACCTAGATCTATAAATCTCTAGAGAGAGAGAGAGAGGTGTAGACATCTATTTTCTCTTAGCTCGGCTTGGGAAAAGGATCAAAGACAAAAAGGCAAGCTTCTATAACGATTTATGCAAGTTTGTTTGTCTCATTAGTACATATTTAATATAAATGTTCTTTTATTTACTACTTTTTAACTATTTCAATTTTTCACGAGAAATTTTGAATTAAAAAAAGAATGATTTTGTATGCAGAAATTGTGAGTATAAAATTTTGATATTAAGAATTGAGATCAAATTACTGTTATTAATTTTTATCTATAATCTAATAAGATTACTTTAACCATATTGTAGGTCTCTTGAATCACCTTTCCAATGTCTATAAAAAAAAGTTAAAATTTTGATAAGAAACACAAAAGTTTTGCCCATTTTACTAAAGTATGTTATTTAGGATAAAGGAATGGGAAACATGATGCCACATGAATGACATTACGAAATAGATTGGTTTGGTATTAACAAACCAAATTCAAATATTGTCCAACCCAACCAAAAGTCAAAGCAGATTTACCACCTATTTACTTATGTTTGTAAAGAATCTAATAAACATATCCAATCTTTCAATACAAAATCTAGAAGAATGTATATTTCGAGTTCATATCCTCTCTAAACTAATGAGGTTACCATAAATTAGACTTGTATGCACTTGCATTAGGATTGATGTATCTTGTGGTAGTGGATAAATATCCTAATTTAAACATCATATGACTAAAAATGATGTCACAATTCCTATATCAACATAGAGTTAATTTTGTACAAGTTTGATGTAGCCTACCTACTAATAGAACCAATAGATCAAGAATCCAAAACTATGAAAGTAATCTTGTTTATAGAATTTGTAAACTCAATGACACTTTTGTCTCAAAAACATCTTAGATTTGAATTTTCATAGATGTTTTTGATTAAGTAAAATGGGTTTTACAGGGATCCTGAAACCCACAATAGTGTATGATCAAAAGAAAAGCATGAAAACCAAACAGAGTATAGCAGTTCAGAGTACCAAGGAACAAGCCACAATAGGGTCGAACATGAAAAAACAAAGAAAGTCAAAGCAAGGCAAAAAAGAAGGGCACCAGAACAAGTTATGCCAAGCTCTTGAGCATGACAGTCGCGTTGCTTTCGAGGGCCTCTATCAATTGAGCAGTGTCTTTAACGTTCTAAACTTGGGGTCCTTGGGGATCAATTTTCTCCCTGTTTTTCTTGATTCTTGCCCTGGTTCTTTTTCTCGGTCCTTCAGTGTGCTTCTTGTCATCCTCCCTAGTCCTCTGATCAGCCATGATTTCCATTTTTTCTTCCATCTTTTTGATTAACAACTTCAGGTTCTCGTTGGACGTTTTGAGGATATTAAATTTTTTCTTGGCAACACCCTTAAGGGTGTTTTCAAGGCTTATCATTTTGAATTCCAGGTGTTGGACCCTAGTTTCCAGGCTTAGCTTTTTCTCTGTGGTGTGTTCCTTGTTGTCCGAGCTCTGAATTTTTTCTTTGAGGTCCTCAATCTCATGGTAGAGCCATTTGAAAGATCTAAATTGATCCCGCATGTTATTCTTGGTGTTGTTGAGGAAATCCATATCCATTTCCCTAGCTTTATCACTTAGTACAACCAGTGTCGGGTCTATCAACTCTTCCTTGTGGACTTTTCCTTCCTTGTCCTCCATAATCTGAGGGTAGATGACCTCCCTAATTATTCCCATTCGCACTATGTTGATGTTGAAATTTCTCCAAACCTTTTTGCCTTTCTCGGTATCCTGACTGTTATACTCCCCCCGGAGGCATCTTTAGTTTCATTTATCCTTATAGGTGACTGGTTAGTGCCTTGCTCTTCATTATCTTCAGTTACAGGGTCATGATTCTTAATATTGGTGCCAGTAGGGGACTGAGGAGGATGGGTTTTATCCTCGCTTATAGAAAGATCAACCGACGGGCAGCCCGAGAGGTCTGGCATAGATTTGGGGATTTCCTCTTTGACATGTTCTTGCATGTCAGCAGCTTCCATATTGGGATTACCCTCATCATCTTCTGTATCCATTTCTTCCTCCTTGTCATTGTACTCTTCCTCCGAGTAAACCTCCTTCCTATCCTATTTTTTAGAGGGATTTTCGATTTTGACGGCTTTTAGGGGTCGCTTCTTGGAAGGGGATCCCTTGTTCTGTTTCTTATTTTCGACTTCCTCATTGTCATCCAAAAGTTTGCCCAAAAAAGTGCCTGAAGGAACATAATCCAACCCAGAGTCCACGCTAATAGCCTTGTTATCCCCAATTTCCTTGCCCAGGATTTGGGCTTTAAAGAATTCATATATCAAAAGAAGCAATCCTTCATGCAGGGCGGGATTAGCAATTTTCTTATCTCTAAAACCAATGATATTCTTATTCATTGGAGAGAAGAGATAAAAAGGAATGGAAATCTTAAAACCATGCCTAAAATGATTCAGCAAGACAAAATGATAGGTGCCAATTCTGTCAAACCTGGTATCCAAGGTGACATAAAAGATGAGGGCCTTCAAAACATACTGCCAAAGCATCTTCAAGCTCCCAGGAAGGTAGTAGGTGCCCGACTTGACAATGGCATTCGTCTCCTTGTCATCCCTCGCAAACTTTTTGACAGCAATGTCAGATAATTTTTTACCATTAATAGAATTTTTTTTGGCGATGGGAATGTCGATGACCATTGATATAACCTCCTTTGTGACGGTAAACGACTTTCCCTCAATCTCCACCGTCCCTTCATTCCAGGTATTGACAAAGACTTTAGTGATTTCCTTCTTGCAACTATGGAGTCTTTCAGTAAAAGTAGTGATATCCCCTTTTTGTAAGGCATTCCATACTTTCGTATGCTTCTTCCATTTCTCACTGTCGCACTCCAACTCCCTTCTTAACCTTTCCCCAACCATGGCTTTTGTGAAGGCTCTGGTTTTCCTCTGGTTTAGCCGAAAATTGTTGCTTGCCTTCTTTCTCACTTCATCAGAGGGCTTTTTAAAAGTTGGTTTTTTGAAATGATTACAAGATTTGGGGAAGGGGGCCCTAAATGCGTGTGGAGGCGACGTGTTATTAAAACTCATGCAAATCCTTCCTTCCTAGCTCGACATGAGTGAAATAACTTCTCCGAACAAGCCCTTTGCAATAATAATTATATTTAATTATTGCATCGGTACTTTGGAGATCGTCTCCATCCAGAGAATCCAACTCTGCTTGATGGAAAGTATTGGCTTGGGTCCTGATGATGTAAGCTTCCTTGCTGGCCGCCAGAAAGGCAATCCAGTCAACAGCCTAGTTGGCAACAGAGGTGAGCATGTGATGACTAATCCAGTCAGCAGCCCAGTTGGCAACAGAGGTGAGCACGTGATGACCTTATCACGTGCTCACCTCTGTTGCCAACTGGGCTGCTGACTGCATCACGTGCTCACCTTTGTTGCCAACTGGGCTGCTGACTGGATTGCCTTTCTAGCGGCCAGCAAGGAAGCTTACATCGAATTTTCATAGATGTTATGTAATCTAATACTAATAGAAAACAACATGTATATCATATCACATAAACACTCTATCTTCATGAAAAAGTTGCTATCTCTAACTTTTTATTGCAATTCCTTTTATTTATCTTATAATTATTGTCTACCCCTTTAAATCCCTTTAAATTAATTGTATCAAATGGATGATGTAAATCATTTATTTTCAATTACATATTTAATAATTTTGGCAATTTAAGTATTATTTTTATAAATAAAAATATCAATAGAGCAAGAACCAAACTCGATAGGGTTGCGAGAGTTCTCTTGTCATCATAAAAATGAAAGTATTTCAAAATAAGAGCACCAAAATCATTTGATTTGTTTAAAGAAAAACTTTCAAAAGCGAGGTTACAATTTTTTTTAGCTGAAATTTTAATATTAACTGAAGAAGGTCGTTTGAACACAGATCGGAAAAAGAGAAGCATCAGAAAATATAAAAAAGTCTATTTTTTTTTAATGAGGATATGTGACACAGATCGGGAAAAGAGAAGCATCAGAAAAATATAAAAAAGTCTACTTTTTTTAAATGAGGATATGTGAAAGATTATGATAATTTAACAGATTCATAAGATATTGAAAGAGAAATATTCAGTTGAGAATTAATAAAATATATTTTATATAAAAAACTTAATCTGTACAAAACAAAATTGAATGCAAGATTGAATTCCAACTTATCTTTACAAATTATTGATATACAATTTTTTTTTTAAATCCAAATTTATTTATTGCATGAATTGAGCGATGTTAAAAAACAAAACTGAGATTTAAAAACTCAAATCTGAGATATGCCTAATCTACTCCGTAGCCTTGCATCGTTCAATGCTTATCTTCAGTATCCGCCACTACAAATTACGGTAGCTTACCAGCATCTAACAAACTCTACTAAAGGTTTTAAACCCTTGAAACCCTAGCTTTCCTGAAACCCTAGCTCATATAAAAGATAGCCTGTAAAGAAAAAATGCCATAGATGATGACGTATGGTGGCTTCAGAAGCTTGAAGGCAAGCCAAAAAAAAGAATAAAGATTGACTCGCCTGGTTTAGAAGAAGAAATACAGTGGTCTGCAAAGTTCGATAGGAAGAACAGTGATGAGAACAAGTTCGCAAGTAATTATGACACACATAATTTCGTACAATCGAAGCGCCCAATGTTTCGCATCTCTCACTGTATCCGCTTCCCTTGAATTTTGACTTTGATTTTCAGAGCTGCTCACTGCAATCACAAACGCCGATAATAATAATAATAACAACAAGATCATCTTCACAAATTTACCCATCGCAGCCAAATGTAATCTTAAACCCAGACAAATAAAGCTGCTTTAACATACCAGTACTGGGATGGCTGTTATATAGAATTCCACACACTAAAAATAGATTCGCCTCCTTCTAATAATATAACTAACTGTTCTCGTTCATTTCATGTCCTTTTTATTGATTCAGACAAACTCTTCCAATGCTAACTCGAGTTGTCTAAAACTGAAAACTAGGTCAAATGGCCCTTTTATTGATTCAGACAAACTCTTTCTACTCGAGTTGTCTAAAACTAAAAATTAGATCAAATAATGCAACCTAGGTAATCTACTTCATATTCTAAATTTTATTTTTTAAAACCATTTGATTTTGACCTAATCCATCTTATTCGAATTCTAAATTTTCTAAAACTTGGTATTCTTAAAATTAATTATTAGTCTAAACATGCATACACCAAAAGTTGAGTCATGGATTAAGAACATATATTAAAGAAATTTAAATTAATGAAATTGCATGACCTGCAAAAGCTACAAAATTGTGTTCTAATTATAACTATGTTTATTTATAATTTTGTCTTTTCTATTTTCTATTGTATTTGTTAATTTTTTAATTTTAAAAAATATTATACAATCTTGAGAGTTTCACTCGCGGATTACCGTTGGGGGCGCAAATTCCATTAACAATGCAGTAAATATAATAAGTGAACTTATCTGTATTTTCGCTGGTACTGTTATAGATATTTTAACACCCTGAGACAACTTTTAGTGTTGTATTGTATAATATTTTAAAATAAAAAGGTGTTGAACCTGTGGAATTCTAAGGAAAAAAATTACAACGTGATAAAGATAAAGCAGAAGAAAAAATTCAGAACACTGTACAGTGTTATTTTCATTATCAAAGAGAGAGCTATTACAAACTATTAAGACTGCAGACAACATCATTTGAATGTATTCATCAAAAGGAATGACAGCCATTAATAACAGTAGCAATAATATATGTATTCGAAACCCTGAGCCCATGGCAAGAGAGGGCCATTAATAACACTACTAAGACAAAACTAACAGCCGCATAAAAGCCGATAAGTACATATATGATAAATTAGTCAAGCTGATACTATTTTCCTCCTGCAACTGACAAAATACAGTGATTATCCATAGTTTAGGGGATTTTCTAGCAGATCAAGAACCGCATCACCTGTTACAGAAATTTTAACATCCCGAGACAACATTTACTGTGGCATTGTATAATGTTTTAAAATAAAAAAGGTGTTGAACCTTTTGAATCCTTAAGCAAAAAAATTACAACGTGGCGAAGACAGACCAGAAGATAAAATTCAGAACACTATACAGTGTTATTTTCATTATGAAAGAGAGAACTGCTACAAACTACTAACACTGCAGACCACATCATTTACATTTACTTGTGTATTCATCAAAAGGAATGGTAGTCATTAATAACATTAGCAATAATATTTGTATTGGAAACCCGGAGCCCATGGCGAGACAGAACTATAAATAACACTACTAAGACAAAACTAGCAGCCTCATACAAGCCGATGAGTACATAGATAATAAATTAGTCAAGATGATACTACTTTTCTCCTGGAACTGACAAATTACCGCGACTATGTCTAGGGCATTTTATAGCAAATGAAGAACCGCATCACCTGCACAAATAAAAAACAAGAACAAGTTTACTATAAAATGTGTTTGAAGTATACTACAAAGAGTGTTTAACCTTTCAAACTAGATGAGAAATACATAAATTTACTATACAACTGTGTTTAAAGCTTTCAAACTAGATTTAAATTTGGCATAAAACTGAGTTTGAAACTTTCAAATTTGATGAAAAATACATAAACTATAAAACTGTGATGATGGATTACAGAGTGTGATCTGAAATGTTGATGCTAAAAATACGCACACAATCGAATCCACAAATTCATAAATGTATTATAAAACTGTGTTTAAACCTTTCAAATTAGCGCAGTGACAGTATTTATTAAACTGTGTTTGAAGCTTTCAAACTAGACGTAAATTTACTATAAATCTGCAGTTAAAGTTTTCAGGCTGATGACAAATACATAAACTATAAAACTGTGTTTAAACCTTTCAAACTAGCGCAGTGACAGTATTTATAAAACTGCGTTTAAATCTTTCAAACTAGATCAAAAATACATAAATTTACTATAAAAATGTGTTTAAACCTTTCAAACTAGCGCAGTGACAGTATTTATAAAACTGCGTTTAAATCTTTCAAACTAGATGAAAAATACATAAACTTACTACAAAACTGTGTTTAAGCCTTTCAAACTAGCGCAGTGACAGTATTTATAAAACTGTATTTAAAGCTTTCAAACTGGATGAAAAGCACATAAATTATCTATAAAACCGTTTGTAAACCTTTAAAGTAGCGCAGTGACAGCATTTATAAACCTGTGTGTAAAGCTTTCAAACTAGATGAAAAATACATAAACTTACAATAAAACTGTGCTTCAACCTTTCAAACTAGAGCAGTGACACCTTACTTGGACACTTCAGTAGCAACGCTGCAATGACGAGCTGTGTTAGAGGGAGACTCCCGGGATTCGAACTCTGGATCAGAAGCGAGTGACGGTTGTGAAGGAGTAGGGAGGAGGTGGAGATACGCATAAAAGGAAGAGCGCAAAGGCGGGGGCAGGGCAAGCAAGATCAGAGTGATCAGTACCAAAATGAAGACAAAAAGCGTAAATATCCAGAGACTGAGGAACGCTAATGCCGGATCGGAGTAATTCGACGATTCCGCAGTCGAAGGCTCCTCTGTAAGCGGCGCATTTGCTTTTTCACAGCTACTCACAACTGAAAACAGCAGCACCGTCCAGAGCAGAAAAACAAGCGTCTCGTATTTGGCCATGGCGGACAAATCTTCAGTACAGAAACGGCAGAAAAAGCAGGACAAGGCAAGTGGAGTGGGGGATGGAAATTTATAGCCAAAATTGTTAGAGGAAAGGAGAGTGAAAACGAGCGCAGTTTCTCCCTGTGTTTTAATGGGAAGACGCGTGTCATTTACGATTGAGAAAGGTCGGCTTCCACGATCAGACAAAAGTTTTTTGAGCGCCGCTTAAACACGCATTTCAGTTTTCTCGTACCTGCGGCTAATTTTTAATTTTCAAGTTTGTTACAATCGCTTATTCCTTTTTTGGACGAGGAAATAATGCCCACTTAACGCTAATATTTTTTTTAATTGAATTTCAACTTTAAAGGCATATTGGAATATGACATCTTTCAATGTTTCATTTTATATTGTAATTTTGTTATCTTTTAGAACTGAACAAATCACCTCAATGAATGAAAGGGGTATTGTCTAGATTCGTTATCTATGGGAGAAGATCTAATAATTGAGCACATTATTAGTTTTTTAGATCTAAAGGATACATTTCAATCAATTGTGAGTAGTCATATCAATAAAGTACAACTAATTGTGCAATGTTGTCAAAAAAAAATTGAACATCAAATCAAAAAATATGAATATAATATAGAAAAGGGATATCACAACCATTGGAACCGTTGAGGTACTAGATCATTTCCCCTATTACTTGCCTTAAAAGAAACTAAGTGTGAATGCCATTCAAATTAGTTTCAAGAAGTATAATTTTATATTCTAATATTTTTATATTGTTTATTAAATCTCAACTTTAAGGGCATACATAGTATTTGGAAGATGTAATCATCTTGATGGTAGCTTTGTCTTTGTGAATTGAAATGATTATAGTACTATATGCAACAAAAGAAAATGACTAAACTAAATAAAACCAATCTTCACTTGAAAAGAAATTTATTTCACATCACACATCTCCAATTTTTCAAAATAACTCTGTACAAATGAAAGAAATTATCTACAATCCTATCATAGCTAATGTCATGTCCATATTTTATATGAACATAACACACAAACAACCAATAAATTTTTATATTTATTTATTTTAATTATATTTCTTGTAAAAAATAGAAAAACATTCTAAATTTTCATTTTCTCACAATTTTTATTTTGCGTAGGAACACATATTGCTTAAATTTAAAGAGAAAACTAATTTAGCATGAGACATGATATAAGAATTAAAATAAATCTATTATACAAAAATTTAATCTCAAAGTCTAAATTTTTTTATAATATTTTTCTATATTTATTCTTTATGCATACTTTCCTTCCAAATTGCTACTTGCTATTCAGTAAAAAAAGTACAATAAAATCTATTTTTTATATAAATAATTTTTTTAAAAAAAATCAGTTATAAATCTATATCTGAGGTAGTTTTCTTCATCAATCATGAATGAAAAACAAAAAAGCCTACCATGAATCAAGTCTTGCTGAATATAAAAGGGAAGAGGTGACGGAATATGACAGAATGGATACCTCTCAATTAGCTCTTAACCAAAGAAATTTTTTGAACCTTCAATAAAAAAAATAAAAAAACAACAAAAAGTTTTTTCAAAAATATATTAAAATTGAATTTGTAAATGTATATGTATCTTCTATATAAAAAAATATAATTTATTCAAAATAAATATAAATATATATTATATAGAGCATAAAATAAGTGCAAAATGCTTTATTGCAGTTCAAACTCACCGTGCGAATCAAAGGGTAAATGCAACATGAAGTCTAGTGCCCAGTTCGGAATTAGAGTTTATTTCATGCCCTTTTTTTATTGATTAGACTAAACTTTATCCAACACCAGTTTAAGTAGATAAGACTCCCAGCTCAAAATGTTTAAATTGTCACACCGGTAAAGATTAAAATATATTAAATAGAAATTTTCACAATCAATTGATATTGGTTTATCGAGTGCCGCTTACGCATATTTTCTTAAGAATTAAGATAATTTTAGTATTCCCTATTTAATCTCAGCTTGTCGGGTATATATATATCGCTTAACATCTTTCTTCTTTTCTTTTTTTTATATACATGGGGTGTCCCCGCGACCTAGCTTAACATCTTTTTTAAACAATAAATTTTTTGAATTAGGTTAGGTGAATATGTTTGTATATTTTTATCTAGTAATCTTAGAAACTAATCATCTCTTCATGGATTAGGTGAATATGTTTGTATATTTTTATCTAGTAATCTTAGAGACTAATCATCTCTTCATGGATGCATTGATGAGGTTATGAAATTTGATATGTTTGGACTAAGCATAATTCCATAGATTTTGAGTCGCCTAAATGGTTAAGTTATTATCATATAGCAAAGTGGACCTAAACAATGTCAATATGCTCCTAGAAGTTGGTGAATCCAAGAAATCTCTTGACTGGCATTTATAGTTTCTTCAAATCATACATATATAGTAGAATGAGAAATCCCCTATTTCTTTGTGTGTGGGAATAGGAATGAGAGGTGAGAGGTGTGGATGAAATGATATCTTGGGATAATGGTATATAAGAGGGAGGTTCTTAAGCTTGTGAAATATAGTTTGGGGTATAAAATCGGCCCAATGTCATAAAACCCATTAACAATGTATATGCCACGTATCAAAAGATTGTCATTTATGTAATGTGTATGGGAAGAGGTATAAAAGGTAAGAGGCACAAATGAGGTGAAGTCTAGGTAATTGCTTAGAAGGGTACTTAATCCAGTATGATATGTAGTGCAGAAAAATAAATTATCTTGGCTAAGTGATTTAATAGAAGGTCAATTGGTGGTAGATGATTTACAAGAATAGAGGTGTGATACATCATTTGAGCAATGGGTATCTTAGGAAGAGTTAAATCAAGAGCTAAGCCATAGAGGGGAGTGAAAGTGAAAATAGATAAATATCAAATGGTGGGAAACTAGTAGCCATGGTACTATTGGGGATGACTAATGGTGTTGGAACAAGTAATGGTAGAGGATAGATCTATGGTTTAAGTATATGCATTGGTCACTATCGATGAAGCAATCTAACATAAGGTGCTTCCAAAGTCTTAATATGTATGGATTATTAGAAAATGTATAATAAAACATCTTTGCTATATTTTTAAGATTTTTAATATTTTATTCAACTCATTTACAAAGCCTAGATTGTTCACATGAGCATCATGATCATATCCCTTAATAATCTCATTATGACCATTAGACTAGCATTAACTCTCAGTAGACTAATCCATGTTAGGGTTTAAAAAATAACTTATTCATAATGAAATATTGGGATCACAAGTGGCTCGTCACATGAACAAAGGATGTTAAATTAAAGAACAAATGTAAAACCTCATGTTGTAAAATTAGAAATATCAATGTTATATCAAATCTAGAATTAAAACCCTAATATGATGGCTATGGGATGTTAGGGTGGATGAAAAAAATCACAATAAAGCTCAAAACCTAATCAAGTAAGATATAACTATGTAAAAATTGTTACAAGTAGTAGTTGTCATTGCACCAAAAGATCGACCTGTTAATGCCCGATAAAACCACTAGACTTATAGAAGACACAGGAGGCGGTTAAGCCATGTCACAAATCTTGAGGGGAGCGCTGACCATTTTGCCAACAAAAATAATGAATTAAATGAATGTGAAGCATTTTAAAGTTAAATATAATATGTAAATGTAATTAAAAAGTGGATCTAAAAACCATAATAGAGATGAACACTAGAAGAAAAATAGGCCTATAAGATCATTTGATTTACCAAAAAAAAGAAGGAAAACAAAATTTTCTTATAATTAACCTAGGATAATTAGGTAAACAATTAATTAATACAAATAAGCTAAGATTAATTAATGGTGGCAATTTGGACTTATAGATCTAATACTTGTACAAATATTTTTAATAAAGTAAAATGAAGGTTAGTAACACTTGTCTCTAAACTCAATGGATAATTTGATGCAACATTGGAATCTAGATATCTAAGAATTGAAAATAGGTCTTTTTTTGTCAATGAAATGACTTATAACTCAAGACCAAAAATTATATATCTAAGATCAAATTTGTAGTTCTAGGTCAACTTCACTATCATAGAATCATCCTATAAATCTAGACTTGGCCATGTGTAGTGTGTGGCTATACTATGATGTTTTCTTGGTAGTTTTTTGTTTCTCACTAATCTGATGACTAGTAATATTAGAAAACACTTAGAAAGGGTTTCCAATATATCACAAGAGACAATTTATAATCATAGGTCAACTCCTTGATACATGTGAAAGTTTGAGGACACAAAGAAAAAACCTTAGAAGTGTTGAAATGCTAATGAAACATGTTCAAGCTATAGAAGTCAAGATCAATCAAGAATGATACCCTCCATAAGAGGGTGTTGCAACAATATCTTTCTTGAATATTGAGAAATGGTCAATTGATATAAATTGATAATTAAATGATAAGTCACAATGTATAAACACCCTAACTATATAGGCAAGTTGTGATGAGGTATGACAACTACCTTGATACAAACATTAAATGCTCAATGCAAAGTATCAAATACCTAAATGACTCAAAGTAAATAATGGAACATGACCTCATTATCACTAACTTCTAGAAATGACACCTAGGATATAAGGATAACTAAGTTTACTCCTAAGCAAACTTAACATGTGAATAGGTTCCCACTAGATATGAAATAACCTCATTCACACTAACACTCCCCCCACCTTAAGTGAAACTTAGGGAATGATTTTTTTATGAAAATGATACAATTTGCTAAATGTAATATGAATATGCAATACATAGGTCCCAACAACTAAGTCATTTTAGGTACACATGCACAAATGATCTCTTACAAATGGAAAAAAAGGGGAAAACCTTATTGGACAAAAATTCTCTCCACAAGAGAGAAAATGCAAGGCATGTAAATGTGATAGAATAAGTGATGTATGGAGGTCTAAATATCAATACCCACCAAGAATTGCATCCATCACAAATATACAATACAATAACTCCTCCAACCAATGTCTCTATTAGCATGAGTGCTAATAAATGCATCACTAATGTGAATAAATGAGTGAGCAATATATTTTGAAACACTCAACTCAATAATCCAACGAATATCTATATCAACATGAGTAGTGATTAATGCATGACCTAGTGAGAGAAGAGTCCTCATGATTGGTAGAAGAATATTATGAACTATAGGATGAATAAGGAATGGAAATATGATGATCCTTGAGAAGTTGTTTCAACTCATGAATTTCCTTCTTATAGATCAAACATGTCCACTATGCCCAATCCCTTTAGAAAAGGTACACTTAGGTTTCTCCTTCATGGATTGAAACTCTTAGAAAATGTGGTGGAAGTATCACTATAGATTATGTCTTAGGCTTGCTATTTTTCTTCCCTTTTCTCTTAGGTGGTGTAGCTATCAATGCATGAGACTTAGAAGTGGTATCATTGTGGATAATCTTAGATTGTTCCCTAGTCAATCTTTCACAAAATGTCTCAAATGAAGGCATGACAAATGAAACACCTAACCCATCCATATTTGAGTAAAAGGAAGAAGATAAATATGAAAAAACACCTTCCAATAATTTAGATAAAATCATAAATATGCATTCCTCATCGATTTCTCTTCCCACAACCTGCTAATTAAGAGCTCAAATGTTTGAGCTTTACTAAATATTCCTTAATAAATTAGGAAATGAATCAGTAGAAATCTATGACAATTCTACTTCTAATTGTAAAGCTCTTGCATTGCTAACTAAACCACAGATATCCTTATATTTTGTCTCATACCACTCTAGGTGTACAACACTCCTTAATGTAGAAGAATAATGAAATGGAATCATGCAATTGCAATCAAGCTCATTGCCTCATGACTTTTGTTCTTATGTACAAACTAAATTCATACTCCTTAGTGAAGGTATAATGTTCACATTCAACATAGACCACAATCCTCTAAACCAAAAGGATATTTGCATCTATGATAGTTATGAAAAATGAGAACCTGAAATCTTGAATCATTCATTAGAGCCACAAGAAAAAATGAAGAAAAACAGGAAAAGAAACTTATTTAAAACCTCCAAGATATGATGTGAAATTTAAAATTAAGTTATCCCAAAAATAGATCTTCTCTAAATGATGCAGGAGCATCTTGGGTCTTTGAGCAATCTTGCATCAACCAAAAACATTTCCTGATTTATGTACCTGTTTGTTGTTGTTTTCTTTATATTTGTTGGTTTCATGGTGTGCAAATCTTACATTATGCTGAGGACCTATTTGGGAATCTTCTCCTATGAGCACATAAAGTTTGGATGGACTGTTTCAAAGTTACAGTTGTTTTTCTTGCCGTCGGAACCGTGTTTTCTTGCAGTTTTGGTGTTGATTGTTCATAGTGGCGATCTTGATCCATAAGGAATCAGCCTTTGAAATCTTAATGAATTTTAGAGGACCTAAAGTACTATCATTTCCCAAGAGTGCAAGCCCTAATTCATTATGAGTAAAAAGTTATGCCCATTTTTCTCGGGGACCTATTTTCTGCTAGTTTTCGGGTGAAATGTGTAGTGTTTCTTCTTGCGATGTTCCGTGTGATCAAATGGGACCTTTCACCCTTAAAGGAATGTTCTTGGGTCATGTAAGAACCTAAATCCAAATGCACATAAAATTATATTCATTCTAGCATTAGTTTTGGTTTAAATCTTGAGACTAGACCTATAATGTAATTAAATGCCTGACTGGCCGACTTGTGGCTTAGCTGGCTATATAAGGAGTCTAGATTGATGTAGTAGGGAAATGAAGAGGTAGATCTAGAAAGGATTATCAAGATATATCATTGGATACAAAGATAGGATGCAAGCTGTGATTCTGATTTCATAATTCCCATTGTATAAGGCCGAAACCCAGAAGGCCTCATAGTCGGACATGTTGAAAGAAAATATAAATTCTCTGTTGTTGCTGCTAGTTGATTGTCTCATATCCATTGTGATTTCATTATTTTCATGTAATTTTGTATTGCTTCCATTGTGTAACTCTGAGCAGGGCTTGTTTGTGGATTCAATTCTGCTTGATTCTGCTTGTATCTACCCTGCCCCTACGTCAAGTGGTATCAAAGCGAGTTCTTTCTTGTAGATTGGATCATGGAGAACCTTATTGGATTGGTTGTAGGGTGGCAGATCTAAGATCTAACCTATAACTTGTAGAAGGTTACGATCTTGCTGGAACCTGATTGTCAAGATGGTTCGTAGTAGAGGAAATGATAATGCTATCATGGATATGTTGAGGCAGATTGCAACTAGGCTTGAAGCTGTAGAGATAGCCCAGAGAAGAGGAGCACATCTTGAAGATGTTAGTGATGAAGAAGAAGAAGAAGCACCTAATGTTGAACCTGAAGTTGAACAAGATGAGGAAAGACTCTTGAGAATTTTGTCTAAGGCTAACTCAAGACCTGCGGTTGAAGTTGCTTGCTATGATGGAAGACTTGAGACCGATACACTTTTGGATTGGATCTCTGAGATGGATAAATACTTTGAGTATGAAGGTACTCCTGATAATAAGAAGGTTAAGATAGAAGTCACAAAGTTGAAAGGGCATGCATCTCTTTGGTGGGATCATTTGCAAACTGAGAGACAGAAGAGAGGAAAAGAAAAGATCAAGACATGGATGAAGATGCTTGGAAACATGAAGAAGAAGTTTCTTCCAGCTGACTACCAAGTGAGTTTGATGAGAAAAATGTAAAATCTGAGACAAAAGGACATTAGTGTGAAAGAATATACTAAGGAATTTTACAAGTTGGATATCAGATCTGGACATGTGGATGATGAAGTTGAGAAGGTGGCTAGATATCTGAATGGCCTGAGGACATCGATTCAAGATGAGATTAGTTATGTGAAAACAAATAGTGTGGAAGAAGCATTTCAATTTGCTTTGAAGGCAGAAGAAAGATTGACAAAGAGACAAGAACAAAGACAAAGAGGAAGAGGTAGCAGATTTCAGAGAAGTAGAGGAAGATCTTATAAAGAAAGTAGCAGATCTGACAATGCAGTGCAAGATAAAGGATGGGAAGATGACTCTGTTGGTAGAAGAGGTAATTACTCTAGAGGTAGCTATACTGGTTACTCTAGGAATAACAATAATGGGAAAAGAGAAGAGAAATCTTGGTTTAAAGGTACTTGTTACAAATGTGGTGAAGAAGGACATAGATCTTTTGAATGTACTAACTCTGGAAAGAAGACTGGAGGTAATGGTAAAAATAATTTGGCTTGTGAAGAAATTGAGGAAATGTCTAATGAACTTGAACATGCTGAGAACCTAATGCTAAGAAGGATCTTGTGGAATGATGAAGCTGATGAGGAACCTGTTTTGAGGAAAAGTTTGTTCAAAACCAGATGTAAGATCGCTGACAAATGTTGCAAGTTAATCATTGACAGTGGAAGTTCTGATAATTTGGCATCCAAAGAGTTGGTTAACAAATTGCAGTTGCAAAGATTGAAACATCTGAAGCCTTATCATATTGCTTGGATCCGGAAGGAGCATAAACTACTTGTAAGTGAACAATGCCTTATTAAATTTAAAATTGGGAATTATCATGATGAAGTCTTGTGTGATATTATGCCTATGGATTATTGTCATATTCTTTTGGGTAGACCTTGGTAGTATGATAGGAAAGCTTTGCATGATGGTAGATTGAATCAATATACTATTTGAATGGATGGAAAGAAACAAGTGTTATTGCCTTTGGTAGAAAAGTTTGATGAAGGTCACTGTACTACAATCTAAGTATGCTTGTTTGATGGTAAAACATTTGAAAGAGAAATGAAAGAACATAATATTTGCTTTTCATTGAATCATAAGAGTGGACAGTCAAATAAGGTTGTTGATGCCTTGAGCCAAAGAAGAATTTTGCTGACAGAGATGAGAGTTGAGGTACTTGGTTTTGATGATTTGAAGTGTTTGTATGAGACTGACATTGATTTTGCAGAACCTTGGAAAGCTTGTAAGGAACACACAGTGAGTGATAAGTGGACTGATTATTTCATTCAAGAAGACATGTTGTTAAAAGGAATTCAGTTGTCCATACCTAGAGGATCTATGAGAGAGAACATAATGGAGGAGAAACATAGTGGTGGACTTGATGGACATTTTGGGATTTATAAGACTATGTGTTTGATTTCAGAAAGATACTTTTGGCCACAGATTTATAGAGATGTGCAAAGAATGGTTAAAGGTTGCAGAATTTGCCAAACAACAAAAGGGACTAGTCAGAATTTGGGATTGTATACACCTTTGCCTATACCTGATAGACCTTGGGAAGATGTGATTATGGACTTTGTTCTTGGATTTCCTAGAACTCAGAGAGGTAATGATTCTATTTTGGTAGTGGTTGACATATTTTCAAAGATGGCTCATTTCATACCTTGTAAGAAGACATCTGATGCATTGCATGTAGCTGAATTATTCTTCAAGGAAGTGGTAAGATTGCATGGTTTGCCTAAATCTATTGTTTTAGATAGAGATACTAATTTTACTGGTTATTTTTGGAGAACACTTTGGAAAAAGATGAATACAGAATTGAAGTTTAGTTCTACATTTCACCCTCAGACAAATGGACAGATTGAAGTTGTGAATAGAAGTCTGGGAAACTTGTTGAGATGTTTAGTTGGAGAGAAGCCTGCTAATTGGGATTTAGTTTTGGCACAAGCAGAGTTTGCTTATAATAATTCTGTGAATAGAAGTACTAAGAGGACACCATTTGAGATTGTTACTGGATTTAATCCTGAGGGAACCACAGAGCTGAGAGATTTACCTACTGAGACAAGAAGAAGTGTTGAAGCTAAGGATTTTGCAGTATACATGAGAACTTTACATGATGAAATCAAAAAGAATTTGGAGGATAGTAATCTGAAATATAAATAGAGAGAAGATAAGAGAAGGAGACATAAATCTTTTGAAGTTGAAGATGAGGTTATGATTCATTTGAAGAAGAATAGATTTCTAGTTGGTACCTACAACAAGTTGAAAATGAAAAATTTTGGACCTTGTAAGATTCTGAAGAAGTTTGATAGTGGAAATGCTTATGAAGTAGAATTACTAGAGGACATGGATATATCACCTATATTCAATATTGTTGATATATTTGAGTACTTTGAATCAAATGATGAGATAGAAGATGATCTAGATTATCCTAAGAAGAACAGATACAACATTGAGAAGATCTTAAATAGCAGAGTGAGCAAGAGTACAAGAGGAAAAGACTACATGGAATATCTAGTTCAGTGGAAAGACAAGCCAGTTGAAGACAGTTCATGGTTTACACAAGCTGAGTTGGATCTTTATGATTCAGGTCAGAATATGAGTAGTTCCTGATGTGGACATCAGTTCTTTATTTACCCTAGGTGTCTGATGCAGGAGCATCTTGGGTCTTTGAGAAATCTTGCATCAACCAAAAACATTTCCTCATTTTTGTACTTATTTGCTGTTGTTTTCTTTATATTTGTTATTTTCATGGTGTGTGAATCTTACATTATGTTGAGGACCTATTTGGGAACCTTCTCCTATGAGCACATAAAGTTTGGATGGACTTTTTCAAAGTTACAGTTGTTTTCCTTGCCATCGGAACCACATTTTCCTGCAGTTTTAGTGTTGATTGTTCATAGTGGCGATCTTGATCCATAAGGAATCAGCCTTTGCACTCTTAAGTAATTTTAGAGGACCTAAATTAATATCATTTATGAAGAGCGTGAGCCCCAATTCATTATGACTAAAAATTTATGCCCATTTTTCTTGAGGACCTATTTTCTGCCAGTTTTTGAGTGAAACGTGTCGTGTTTCTTCTTGCGATATTCCGTGTGATCAAATGGGACCTTGTGCCCTTAAAGGCATGTTCTTGGGTCATGTAAGGACCTAAATCCAAAGGTGCATCAAATTATACTCATTCTAGCATCAGTTTTGGTTTAAATATTGAGACTAGACCTATAATGTAATTAAATGCCTGACTGGCCGACTTGTGGCTTAGCTGGCTATATAAGGAGTCTAGATTGATGTAGTAGGGAAATGAAGAGGTAGATCTAGAAAGGATTATCAAGATATATCATTGGGGACAAAGATAGGATGCAAGCTGTGATTCTGATTTCATAATTCTCATTGTATAAGGCCGAAACCCGAAAGGCCTCACAGTCGGGCATGTTGAAAGAAATAATATAAATTCTCTATTGTTGTTGTCAGTTGATTGTCTCATATCCATTTTGATTTCATTTCTTTCATGTAATTTTGTATTTCTTCCATTGTGTAACTCTGAGTAGGGCTTGTTTGTGGATTCAAGTGGATTCAATTCTGCTTGATTCTGCTTGTATCTACCCTGCCCCTGCGTCACTAAACTATAGTATGTCCAAGTAATCAAAATAGATGCCTCAAATTGTAAAAAAACAATAAATAATACATGGGGTTGAATTTAGAAAAAGTGCATGGAAACAATTGTAGAGCTCTTGATCATCATTTAGATGCCTTCAAATTCATCAAAATTGGACAGACTGGAAAAAAAAAGTTGTGAGCTTGGGAGTTCAAAAGGGAATTTTCACTTCAAGATACAATAAATGTTATCAAACAAAAAAAATGCTAAGGAATAAACTCACCGCCGCTAAGTTTTATGAATCATCTTTCCAATAATATGTCATTTAAAAAGTCTTGCCTCCTAGATCAAAAGTTATCTCAGTTTGAAATTGGGCACTATAGGTCAAATAGGGGGCACAAATAGCCCCTAACGATTAAGAACTTGGTCAAATCAATATGACCTCCTATTCGGCACTGCCAATAAAAAATAGAGATGGCTTGGTTCGATGGTGTCAAGGCTAAGGAAGTCGACAAAGTAGGGGTAGTTGTATGGAGGACCGTGCACCAACAAATCACTTAATCCACAAAAATCACAATGAAGGGACCTAGACAACAAGGAGAATTGGTGGTGAAGAAATGTTAGTAAACTACAATATGGACCCTAAAATAAATGACTTGTAGTTTTGTGACAAACACTACCTACAACCCTTTCAAAATAGGTTTGTGTAGTCTCTGTGTGTGCACGTGCGTACATGAAGATATGACATTGTTTTGTCTTTGGTTCATTTTGTAGGGACCTTAGTTTGTGCCCAAATAAATATGCTTATACATAAAGACACATACCCAAACCCACACATCACCAAAAATATGCAAATAGAAAATTAAAGAAAGAAAGAAAGAACAAATTGACTAAAGAAAAGAAATCGTGCGCCCGAGCACGCGTGCACACACACAAATATATATATATATATATATATATATATATATATATATATATATATATATATATATATATATATATATATATATATATATATATATATATATATATATATATATATATATATATATATATATATATATATATATCCTTTAGCATTTATTATTTACTTCCTTGGTCTTGCTTTCTTTTTGGCATTTGGTATTTTTTATTTATTCTCTATTTTTTTTATTCTCATGCACCTACTCAATCTCTTCCTCCTTTATATTTTACCTTTTGCAAACCCAAGTCTACAATCCATATTCTTCATCTCCTGGCACTCATTTGCATCCTGATAATGGATCACAGAGTGTGATCCAAAATGTTGATGAAAAAACTTAACAAGAAGCAATATCAATGTTAAACTATGGATTGTGAAAATCTAATATCTTTGATCATATACTGTTTTATCAAAATGAAAAAATAAATCAAAAAATGATAAATTTGGGTCTAATTATGGTGGTAATGGATGAGGGATTCTCAAAACAAAAATTGGGGCCAATAAAAAAATAAAAAATATTAATCTTAACCTTTAGTGTCTTTCCCATCCTTTCCCAATATGATTCAAAAAAATTTATTTAGGCCAAAATATGGTGGTCGTGCAAATGGTATAGTCATAAAATGTGTACATAAATACATACATATTGTTAATATTTTTAGATTCTAACAAGGAATATACAATCTATAGAGGTCTTCGAAGACTAAGCACAGGATGTAAAGAAAATAATTTAAGAACAAGGAGAGATAATACCCGAATTATGGCTCCGAATCAGTCCTTAGAGACTTCAAATTTGTACCTTGAGATCTTCAATTTTTCCCTTCAATATTGGCCTATCCTATATATGCCAAGTTGCCCACCTAGGGCTTCTTTAACTTTGCTCTAATATGCCATTGATCTGAACTTTGGATTGCCTCATATTTGTCCTATGATATGCACTTTAAACACTGTAATTAATTTGCACTTTATGTGTCCTTAAAGGCAGATGCGTAGTGCAGTTATAATCACACTTGAATAGATGATAAATACAACCCTGAATCAAGCTTAAGATTTCATCCTTATATTGTCGGAGTTCGCACTTAATGGACTTCTTAAACTCGCTCTTTGCATCTACCTCAATTCGCTCTTCAAGCCACCCTAAATTTGCATATTGTTGGAATTCGCACCAGCTTGAATTCACACTTTGCATCTGCCTCAATTCACTTTTCAAGATCAAACCGATGTCTGATATAATTCGCACTATATGATTAACTTATTTCGCACCATTGATGATGATATAGATCACACTTAAATGGTAGATATAACTCACACTCTTTGCACATTAAGGTCTGATCAAGTTTGCATTCCAAGATATAGTTCGCACTCTTGAATGGAAGAGTAATTCGCTGATTAGAGATTCTTGGAGGAGAAGCGCATGTTGTGTTTTTTATGCCTTTCTCCTCAAGGATCGAATCATTATATATATGAGATTTTGGAGATAAACTTCATCACCTCAAGGTGGCTAGCTTGGGCCCTCCCAAGTACAAATTAAAATTAAATATAAACGTATTTATGCAAATCGATCAAACAATAATTAATAAATATTACTTATATTTATTATTATTATTTATATCATTTTACAATTTTATATATATATATATATATATATATATATATATATATATATATATATATATATATATATATATATTTGTTATTATTATTGTCTTTAATTAGTTCAAGATGGTTGATCTATTGTCGTAAAGGCCATAATATCAACACATACATGTGTGTATGTGTGTGTGGGGGGTGGGGGTACTTTACATAATAACTAAATTAGAAAAGAATGTGGTATTAATATGTAAAACATCTAATAGACAAAATAATTCACAATTTTATATTTCTAAATAATGTCATAGATGTAGTAGCTTTTCATTGTTAGGAGATTGCATGCACAAAAAAAGCTTACATGGTTTCGAGCAATGTTTAATGAAGGTAAAAAATTCAAGAATGTTTAATATTCAAATACTGTAAGTTACTCATAGACTTTAAAAGCAAAATTATGTAAAAATATGTGAAATACTTTCAATATGCTTAGTGGCTTGGTGAAATTTAGAAAGCTATAATCTTTTTCAAAAAGAAGAAGTTTGACCTCTATATTATAATTTAATACAAAAGATATATGAAAATATAAAATGTTTGATTAATGCACACTTGTATATTTTACTTCAAAATCCTTACAAAATATATTAAACTTAATTTAGTAAGTTTATGATTTCAATATTTATAATTAATTAATTTACTATCATGCCCAATACAAATCAATATGTAATTGTATTTTTATTCCATCATAAAAATTAGACAAGTTGATTTCGTATAATAATAGATATAGATTAGTAAAATTTGGAATAAAAGAAATTTATAATTGATTGATTTACTATCAAACTATAAGAAAATTAGTAACTCCCTTTAAACCATCCCTTAAGTATTTTTCATAAATTGAGTAAACATAATTTAATTTAATATCTTTTAAGTTAAGTACAATAAGTTTAGAATTGAGTAAATTTATAGTTAATATATTTACTAGCAAAGTCTTAACAAATTAATAATAGTTGTGTCCCTTTAATCCATTCCCTTAACTCTTCTGAAGTCATCCCCTAACTACCTATCAAAAATTAATAAGTTTAATTTAAATCAATAACTTTAAGATTGGATTTTACTACACTAAAATCACTTGAAGGAATTTTGGTTTAATATTTTAATTTAATTATCATTTCCTCACTTGAGTTATAATTAGGAATCATGCATTTATAATGAATAATTTATGTACTTGTGAATTAATTCTCCACATTTTTTTGCACATAAATATTTCAGTATACTTTTTTATTATTTTTATTGCAAGTCTCCTACAACTAGATGGTGTGATTATCACTACTAGTATATTGTACGTGTGATTATCACTACTAGTACAAGGAAAATCTATTCTACATTTTACTATAAATAGGAAGTCTAATTTTCTCAATTCTAGAAGCTTAGAATAGTATTGTTTATCCAATGTTTCCTCAAATATATTAAAGTTGTCATTAAAAACCTATTGATCCTTAAAGGATTCATTTGCAAGCCACTATCAAAGCAAGGTTCATCCAATCAAATTATTCAAGCATAAATACAAGTATCAAAGGCTTTTATTACCAATGTTGAAAATGGACCCACAAAGTCACATTAAATTGGTCATACTTCCCTGTCATTGTTCATAATTATTGAACCACATACTACCTAGCCATAAGACAACACACAATTGAAAGTAAATATCAACAACTTTCATCTTCTAAAAGAATCTTCAAATGATAGTGTCACTCACCATCTATTAAGATTACCACACCTTTTTGTCCGTGTTCATAATTATTGTCGAAGTACATACTACCTAGCCATGAGGCAACACAACTGAAAGTAAATACCAACCACCACCATCTTCTTAAAGAATGCCCAAAAGAGCATTTCTCTATCAAAAATATCACACAATGAACTTACAAACAATTGTCACACCTTCCTATCCTTGTTCATGATATTGTTGAAGAATGTACTACCTAGTCATAAGACAACATACAATCGAAAGTAAATACCCACACATACAATTGAAAGACAACTGACAACCTTCATCTTCTTAAAGAATGTCCAAAAGAACAAATCTCCATAAAAAATCCCACACAGAGAATTTACAATTGGGATCATTCAGAACACAACCAAGCTTTAAGACCAAACACAAAATTTGAGATGAGCTAACGGCAAACATTCAAAGTTTGCATAAATCTGCACATCTCAATCATGTCACACTTGCATCGTCTGCAAGAGTCTGACTGATCCTAAAATTGTGGAGTTGACCTTCAGCGACAAAGAATTAGGTTTTCAGATTCCAAGGCCTTCATTCAGTCATTCTTAATTTTTCTACAAATTGAAATTTGACTTCAATATCAGTACACATATTTCCATTGGATTTCAACTATGCCATTGTTGAATAACTTTTTTAACATTTATTTTAATGCATTTATCAATTAAAGCTCTTTTATCTAGAGTAGATTCTAAATGCTCGAGTTAGCTCGTGTAAGAGGAAAAACTTATAATTTATAATCTTGATGTGTAAAACCAGGTTAATTATACTCTGATCCTTTTATTTATGAGTGTACAATCTCTTCAAGAATTGGCATATCTCATGATGATTTGATGATGATATGCCGGCCTACATTATGTCTCAAAGCTTTGTATTGAGAATTCAAACACAGATCCCTAGTTTCCAGATAAGTTGCACCATGGGGAGACTATAGTTAGCAATCTAGACCAGTTTAAGAAATCTGTGGTTGGCCCTGCACATCAGCAGCACAAAATCAAATCATGTCTAACTTATTCTGATGTCACAAACCCATTTCATATGTTTCACAGATGTAAGCTGGTGGGTCTGTCTACAGTTTACACTACTTTTAAAGCTGTGAGTTTGGATGCTTTCAGCCTTATTTCATGTTTGTTTTAATTCCATCTGTGTGACTGAATAGGTCACCATTACATTAGACTTCACCTTCAGGCTTGGGTCTTAACTCTCATCATCACACTCTACCTCACTTTCAGCAGGCTTTGGAAGCTTTTAGCCTCTGATTGCATGTTTGTTTTGATTCCATTTTTCGTCACAATTACATTCAAACTCACTTTCATGCCTTGGGGCAAATCATCACTCTACCTGCAGTAAGCTTAGAGCCTTAGCATCACACTCTACCTCACTTTCAGGCTTTGGATGCTTTTAGCCTCTGATTACATGTTTGTTTTCATTCCATATTTGGTCACAATTACATTCAAACTCATTTTCATGCTTTGGGGCAAATCATCACTCTACCTGCAGTACTGGTTGATCCAGTCCAGAAGTTGATTAGGAACCAAATAATCTCCTCGAAGACATTGACACCATACCATCTGTAGAAACTTTTGTTTTTACATTCCATCATGGTTAAAGAAATGCTAGAAGAGTCACTGTAGATTTTATCCTCGTCATAGTAGAATGCAATGGAGACCAACAGAAACTATCATAAATCATAAATACAATGGCATTGGGTTCAAATCATATGAGATAGCATTGCTCCGAATCAGCTTTCACTCGCCTGATAAGCTTTAGCATCAAGTGGAAGGAAGAAACTCTTTTAGCTACCTTGCTAGAGATAATGAATCCAGAATCAGAAATTTAAATCAACTGTAAAATATATAATGTGAGTTTCAAGCAATGTTAGTGAACAGAGATCTAAAAATACTAAAACTGTAGCCATGTAGGGTTGTATCAAAATTCTTAGAAATGTCTCTTTTTGTTAAAAAATCCAGAAACTTACTGTAAAGAAGGTTTCTTTTAGTCAAAGCAAGAAAATTATTAAAATACATTCCTAGTATTTGATTATTGATTGCAACGAAAAAATTACAAGTTGGTACAACAAAATTTCAATTATTTATTAAAAAACCTGAAAATAGAGAAATGCCTTCTCCTAAACTAATATTAAAAACTCAGCAAAATCAAGGATCATTAATGTTCTCAAGAAACCAACTCACAATGAAGGTACATAATCTGGAAGGATCTACATGCTACCAAATTTGTGAAATTGAGTTGGAGTACTGCCAGTTGGTTTACTGCCATTGTGCCATTCAAAGAAAAAGAAAATTTTATACCATACTGACCTTTTACAAAATAGGCAGCTTTTACAAATGGTAATCATGATTTTTGTATATATATATCTTGTAAAAGACTCTTTCTCCGTAGAAAATTCAGTTACACACACAAGGCTTGATTTTGCCAAGTTTGCTATACACAAATTATAATAATGAAATGACAACCAAAATTTTGGGTTACTAATAACAACTCTGTCAAATAAAGCCCAACCTTGAATAGCTGAGTTGAATGTGTTAACACTTGCACAAAGTGCCCAGAACGTTTAACCTGTAACATAAATATCATCCAACATATCTGTAAGGGTTTGCCTTTCCAAAACATGTCCTGTTGCACAACAGAAGAGATGGATGATTACATGAGAATTTTTATTGCTAAAAGCTCTACAAACACATAATACAAGAAGTTGTCTGTTGTCTGCAGTGGCAGCTGCACCAAACCTTATTTCCTCCAGGTTTCTAAAGCCAGCCAAAATGGCAACAAACTCTACAGATTGAGACTTTATACATGATTATCAGATTGAAAACAGATTTTGCTATATCACTGGTAAGTGGGGAAAATAGCAACAACGAATATATCTGGATCACAATTGATTGCAAATGCAGAGTAGCTTTCTAACAGCACTCCACCACAAAAATTTGCAATCAATCCATCACTGTTTTGAAGAGTGTAATATGAGGTTAGCTTGTCAGACGGAGAGCTCGGTATATTTCATGTTACTAAAATCAGTCCAAATCGCTATCTGAACTTTCCATCGCCTTCAGCCCCCTTGGTTTCTGCAGAGTATAATAAGTAACACAAACAGTGCAATCACTTCAGTAGATTTGTAAAGATGGTGGATTCAATCAAAGCAAAGCCTTGTGAAGCAAGCAAAAAATACAACAAATAGGGGCAAACTAAATGTTGGGAAAGATATATATATTCTTGGTAAAAAGCATTCAGCAAAATGGCTCCATATGTTGGGGAAAAAGAAAACAAACCTTCTTAGTACACTTCTTTTCTCTAACTTCATATCGTCCCCTCGTTAAATCTGAAAGCCAGATACCAGGAAAGCAATTCTACAAATACAAAATGAGAAGCAAGTTAAGCAGAATTCTGTCCTGATTGTGTAGATCTACAGAAAACAAAGCAAGAAAAACATGAGAAGATTTTATTAATACCTGTAGAACCCTCTCAACATTCTTTGGTCGTTTTTTAGGTCTCTGGGATAGTTTGGCCCCTTTCATGGCAAGAAAATCGTCTTCTTTTTCTTTGCGAGATAATGATAACAAAATTCTCGGCCATTCAAATGTTTCCATATTGACCTTCTCTGGAGGCGCATGGGCCTCTGCATCTGATGGTGTAGAAGTGCAAACCATTGCATCAGTTGCTGTACCATTCCCAAAAGCATTTGGACTGAAACAAGAAACTGTTTTGTCATGCTTGTCATGACAAGCAGATAAATGTGTATCTATCTTCTGACACAGAGTACTGTTGAGGTGGGTGCTATTCATACCTTCCCAATTCCTGGCAAAACATATTTTCTATAATAAGAATTAACCCAAAAAAAAAGGTAACTAAGCACGCACAAGAGGAGAAAACAGAATGTTTTTGAACAGATAGTTTTTCTCATTAATTTATGTTCAAACCCTCAACTGACCTTTTGATGGAGCCAGATGTGCCAGTCCTCAATGTCATGCTTCTTGAATTGACAATTACTTGAGATTCTCCAGGGACTTTCTGCTTTTCAGGCCTTGTGGCTTGTCGCTCGGTGCGAAGAATTTTTCTAGGGGGCAAGCTAGAATCTTCCCCTATACTTCTAGATTCTGGCTTGTAAGCGCGAGGCCTTTTCTTCCACTGTAAAAGCATATCACCGCCTTCTTTCAGGGCCCTGGGAGCTATATATCCCTCATTGGACTTCTGGAAAGGTTCAGACAGAATATTTTTGTTCTCATTTCCATTTTCATATTCTTGCTCTTTAAAAAGGTCAATATTATCAGGACTCCTCATTGATGATGATCCTCCTTTGAAGTTGAATCTTCCCACACTAAATGTAAATTTGCCTTCTGAAGAACCTTTACTAAAATCCCTACCACCATTCTCAAGATCATTGTCCTTGCTATATATTTTTAGATGCGGCTTCTTTCCATTGATAGGAAGGTGATGCAAAATTTCTGAATTTGCACCTTGACACCTGCACATACATAAAATGTTCATCTGAGTGACTCGTTGAAAGAACAAAACCCTAGGAAAGCTCACTTACAATAGCTACATATTGATAATGGAGAGTTATACGACAACCCAGATTCACAACAAACAAAAAATTCCATTAGACCTAAATAACAGCCTAGTATAAATCCCATACGCAAACTCACCCTAAGATCTTCTTCTTATACTTTAATAGTGTTTCAAAACATTTTCACGAACTCAACGGAAAACCCACAAATCATATATTCACAAAGCTTAATATTATCAATAGTACTACAAAATTATAATCTCTTGCTATCGAAGGGCACTGGAACCGATGCAGAATTTCAGAAGCCCAAATCCAGTATAAACGTACAATAAAAGCTTCTTCTTTTTTCCTTCTCAAACGACAGCCCTAAAACAAGAATATTGCTTCAAAATAGGCTCTAAAGTACTTCAAATTAAAAGACCCTTAAATTACATGTCGGTAAGATCAATCTCATCCACGGTACTAAACCATTAGAACCCCACGCCAATACCAGAAGAGACCCAAAAAAGAGGCCATAAAATCAATAGCACATGCCATTAAAATCTGTGAAACAACTACAAGAAAAATTAAAATTAAAATTTCATCACCAGAAAAATCAATCGTACACAGTAAAAACAAACGGACAAATAAAAACAAATAAAGATTTTTTAAAAAAACTTTAAATATCTGCTTCAATGAAATATTTTCGCCTAAACAGACCGATCCATGCAGATATCAAGGTATTTCCAGAGCAAATTAAGCAGAATGCATTAAAAGCCACCGCACTGGAAACAATTTATTTTTTTGATCCGGCAGACATAATAATCTAAGAATAACAGAGAAAAAACAACTATTTGGTTGGATCTTCGCCAAAGCAATTATAATAGCAATATAAACAAGGCTTTTTTGGTTTACTGATATAGCAACTTCCGACTGCAAGTAAAAATAAATGGGTTCTGTGCACACAGTTCGAGCACTAAAATATTCTCAAGCCCAAAAAACATATATCAGAAAAACGGTCCAAAACACAGATTCAAAACCAACCTCATAGCACAGATTGATTCAGACCGCTGACAAACAGTCGCCGAGGATGCATATGAGTTCTTTATCCCAAAGCGTAAACCTGCCATTTTTTAAGCCAACAGAAGAAAAAGAATACAGAAGCTTCAAATGGGTGTTCAAAAGCCACAGAAGTATATATGCCTATCAGCTAAAGATGATTGAAACAAGAGAAATCAAGATTATAAATAACTTGAGAGCTCAAACGAGGGACAGATGTTGGAATGTGTTTTTAGACCTTCTGGAGCGAAATTTTGGAGCTTGGCAGAGCAGAATCAATGGAAAAATGGCCGACCCAACAGATGAAATCATGTGAGTATGTGTTGCTGCAGAGCAGAACAACCACAATCTCGCTCAGAGAAATGAAGAATGTGCATGGATGGATGAATCAAATGTATTCTCCTATTGAAGATTTGGTTTACCTTTTTTTTTATAATTTTTTTCATTGTTTTAAATGAGATTATATTTAATGTGGTGAAATTAATCCCTAATGAAATTGATAACATTCTTGGTTTTGCTCGGAGAAAAAGCTTATCCCTATCACCTCCTCCTTGTTTTGGGGAAAACAGGGTGTTTGTATAAAATAATAATAATAAATACTGTATTTCATGCATTTCTTTTCATTCTCTCACATCTCTTGTTTCATGGGTTTACTGTCAAAGAATTTATGGTGGTTTTAAAAGCGTATCTTTTTCGTTTTTAATATCTGAAGCATTTTATTCAATTTTTTTATGGAACAAATTTAAAATGCTTCTCTTAGGTTTTTTAATTATCAATTAAAAAATTTGCTTACACTAAATTTAGATGTTATCTTATTATTTGGAACTATAAAATAAGGGAGATTTCTTTTTAAAAAATATGAATGGAAAAGTTAGAAAGAGATAACAAGATTAAGAAGTAAAATAAAGAATAAAGATTGTAAGGTGTGCTTTTATCTAATATAAAATAGAATAAAAATTAAAAAGGCTTGTTGAAGAAAAAATATATGAAAATAAATTATTTATTTTTTGTTTCAATGTTATTTCTATAAATTTTTCATAAAGGTGTTTTTTATTCAATCTTTAAAAAAGAAAAGGTGAATGTAAAAATATCTTTGGAAGAGTAGAGCATTGTGAAAGCAAGATGGTGGCGAGATGATTGAAAATTAAACATATGTGAAAAGTAAAGAGTTCAACATCTTTCATTCGCGTAAGCTATGATGTGTTAAAGAGAGTTCAATGGAACTTTGAAGAAGCAAAAGAATAATTCCCTAAATCTCATTACAAGGAGAGTGTCTTAAAAATAAAATGATCGTAAAGACTACATATTTGGGATAAGGAGGTGTGAGATGGGTATGTGGAAGATACCTAAGGAAATAGAAACATAACGACACTTCATCATGAAATGCACAGTTTATGAGGATATATGTACTGAGTAGAAAAAGGGCTTAAAGATTGACACATACAATAGTCATTTGAAACAGGAAAAAATCAACTAGATGGGAGCTTCTTTGTCAAAATTAATGAAGAAGATCCCACAAGAAAAACTTAAAGGTTGACAGCATACAATAGTTATTTGAAGAAGAAAAAATCGACTAAATGAGAGTCTATTTGTCAAAATTAATGAAGAAGATCCCACAAAAAAAAGAACATGAAGATAAATTAAGAATATTTTTTCTTGATCCTATAGACTATTTAGCTTTATAGACATCATTAAAATATTTCATTTCATTTTAACTTAATTTCAAATTTCATAAAACAAATTTAATAACACTATTTCTACAAATAATGTCAAAATCAACTTTTAAAATTATAATTATTTTGAATTCAAATAAATAACCTAATCTTCAAATAATCTCATCTTTAAAATAAATATATATTATAATGATGTTGAAGTTCTTAAAAAAAAGTTTTCCAAAAGCTTTATAGATCTTATCTCTACCTAAATAAATATATTCAATAAATTAATTTAATTTTAATAATCATTAATAAAAATGAATATTTTTGTGGGTGTCAATGCCCTTTTTAGTTTAACGTCTATATATGTTTGTGGGGTAGGGATGATATAAGTTTGTAATGCTTTGGCCAACTTTTTACAATTGACATTATGATGTAATTCCTCTTTTTATTATCAATGAATCTCAAAATATTACCGATAAAAAAAAAAATTTAAATTATTTTTTCTAAAATGTATGAACATAATAATCTATTTTTAATATAAAACCTCATAAAATTTTGAATTCCCAAAAAGAAATATTATTAAAAGAACTTAGAACTCTAACACATTACTCATTAAAATTGATCATTACCTTGCCTTATCCATCCATTGGTATGGAAGCGTTGACCCTCTACATTCGTAAACTCAAAAGAACCTTTACTCTAGCGCCTTATTCAAATGATTCGAATAATTTAAAAGATTCCGACTTAATTAGAGTTTGCTAAGGTTTCAGTTTTGTGGCTTCATATATTAAAAGCACTTTATAAGGTTAGTGTTTTAGATATTTACAAGTTTCATATACAACAATTCTATTTTCTTTTCTATATAAGAAATTTTAAATTTTTGATATAATATTAGTTTATTATATGTAGTTTGTGGACAATTTCGTATGTTTTCATGAGATTAGGTTTGTCCTAACTTAATTTTTTCAATTTTCATTTTATCAAAATACAATGGGTTGAGTATTAGATGAGTCTTAATATCTCACAATTACCAAAAAAAAATAGTTTATTTATTTTATCAAATTTTAAAATAATCTTTATTAAAATGTCTGATATCGTAAAAAAAATTAGTTTTCTTTAATTATTATTGAAAAAAATTATAATTATCACTTTTGGTGAATTAATATAATAAAAGCAATTAATTGAATTAGTGTTGTATTTAAATTTTTCACAGTTCTAATGTGTGTGAATTGTTTTAAGTATACATAATTTCATCATTTTTGATAAAATGTTATTTATCTAAAAGCTCGTAAATGATGCTTATCAAGATGTAATTTTTATGAAATGTTACAAATGTCTTAAATAATGTTTGTCAAGATGTAATTTTGATAAAATGTTACAATCTAAATGTTGTAAATGGTGTTTCTCAAGATGACCAATGTCTACTAATAAGCTTAGCTTTTTGTTATTTTTTCATTATCAAAATCTTCATTTTTAATGGTCTATATTTAAAGCTATGTAAGAATTTTACTTTCCTATAGCTTTTTGAATTAGGGTATTTGTTGATAGTCTTCTCTCTAGTGTATTGTGTTGGACATGAGGTACTCTCAAAGTAATTGTTATGGGTTGAAGGGTTAGAGGGAGCATTGTTGTTAGCCAAGGGTGCTCCTAGAATGGAAGATGAAGTAGTGGTGAGTTCACTAGTTGAAGATTGATGGGCACCTGTGGAGTGCGAGGATGCAACAATCGGATTAGGAGTTCATGCTTTAGGAGCAAAGGTTGCAATGTCACTATATTCATGTTAGCTTGAATATTTGTAGGTTGGGCTGGAGGCATAGCTTCCTTGTAACATTCAACAACCACCTCATTTTTGTCTCTCATCTTCTACTTCATTAGAATTTTAAAGTTGAGCATAATTTGATCATTAGTGGTTCTACAAGCACTGAAGGAAATGTTTTGATGAAACTCGTGATAAGGAATGGTGTCATTAGAGTTCTATCCATTTGTTGTCTATTGTGGATGGTTGTGCTCTCATTGAACTTATAAAATGATAGTGTTTTGTTCATGGTAATTAGGCACACTAAAATGAGGATACTAGACACTAGTACATTTGAGGTCAAATTTCGGCCGTAAATTGTCAAAAATTCAATGGCTATTTGTCGAATGTTCGACAAAAGGTGAAGTTAGAGTTATTTCATTAGAAATTGCAATAGAAATGGTAATCGTCGCAATTTTGATGAACACAACCGTCGAAAATGGAAACACATAAAAATATTATAGCATTATAGTATAAAAGGATTGCAAATTTGAACAGCATCGGAACAATAGTATTAATGTCACAATTTCGGTAGATATCTGATATCATTTCCAATGGTTATGTCATCGAGAGTATAGTGTCCCTGTCACCTTAGTCGTCGAAACTATAGCATTAATGTCACAATTCTGATGGCTATCCGGTATCATTTCCAACGGGCATCCTGTCAGGAGTATAGCATCCTTGTCGCACATTAGCATCAAAAGTTTAACATTTATGTCAAAATTTTGATGGGCATCCAATGTCATGACAATGATCCTATACAAACGCTACCTCATTCCAGATCAAACTCATCTGTATTGTTGACTATAATGTTGAAAACATGTAGCATGCAAACATCCTGTACTGCACATCATATTGGTAGATCTCTCTTTTGCTCTATTTTTTGTTATGTGTTTATCTCCCTTGAATTGTTCTTTCTTGGGGGCATTTCATAGTCGATTCATTTTTTGTATAGCAGGAGATGCACATGAGGTGTGCCAGAGGTGACTACTGGTGATAACATACCATCATTTCCTGGGTCTTCCCGTATTGCTAGTACGGTAACATTGCAGGCCACTTTGGTGGTGACCAACGAAGAAATGATTTCCTTAAAGATACAAAAGGTTGCAGTGACGAATAAGTACTTGGAACCTTCTATATCTTTAAGGGAATCAATTCTTCATCGCTCACCACCAATGTGGCCTGCATCGTTACCTAAATAGCAATACGAGAAGACCCAGGAAATGATGGTATGTCATCAGGTCAGTAGTTGCCTTTGGCGCATCCCCATGTGCATCTACTACTACAGAAAATGAATCCATTATGAAACACCTCCAAGAAAGAATACTTCAAGGGAGATAAACACATAACAAAAGGGAGAAAAAGAGGGATCTACCAATATGATGTGCAGTACAGGATTTCTACATGTTGTGTGTTTTTGACATTGTAGTCAGCAATACAAGTGGGGTTGACCTGGAATGAGGCGACGTTTGCACAGGATCATTGACATGACCTGAAAAATAATACATTAAATATAAAACATTATATATATTAACAATAATGGTGCAGGAGCAATAATACATTAAACAAATGTAAGCTTGCAAGTTGTAAGAGTACTGGGATGTACATCCAGAACTTCATCATGTGTTGTTGGTCTCCATTTACTATTGAGTATTCTCGTAGGTTGTGGGACGCTTATACCCATGCAAGCATAGTTGCAAATTTTTCAAGCATAAATGATGGCATGGGTAAAACATCCCATAGTATATGAGAATACGGTGTTCTCAAATGTTGAAGGTATGCGGCAATCCTGTTCTCATATTGACCCAAAATTAACTCTCAAAAAGAAAGTTTAAATATTTCCTTAATGTTTTCATAAAGTACTTTTGGAATGTTTTCCTAGGTGCACATAAGTCAACAATCATTATGTATAAATATGTATGCTTATAGAACATAGCCAAATATAAATGATGATCTCCTAGAAAGCTAATGTATCTCGCAAATTCCATTAACATATAACTAACTAAAATTGAAGGTGTCATGGTCATATTTAGGCAATGTAAGTCAATTTATAAGCAACTACTCATGCTAACAAAAAAAAGATTAGATCTGCTATCACTCAAATTTCAAAATAAAACTATGTAATATGCAAATATAAATAGAAAGGTTTAGTTCAACTTTCGTAACACAAATTACAAAATCTTGAAAAAAAATATTCTCAACAGACTACCTGAGGACATCTTCATTTCCTTTCCACACTGTTGCTTCATCAACTTGCCCATTTTCTACCTATCAAGCAAATTATCAATTCTAACAACTACTAATTCTATCTTGCACATTAACTTAGTGAAACACCCTACAAATTACATTGATATTTATGAGAGTATTTGAAAAACAAAATTATATGTTAAAGTGAAAATTCCTTACCACAATGAATGTTGGTAAAAGCTTCCCATTAGATGCATCCTCAACTAGAAATTACCTTGGATGGACCTAAATAAAAGAACCATTTTAGTGTTGTCTAAAACACCCATCAATTCAAATTCATTATCATAGACTTCCTAGCCAATCTTTGCCTCATTAGCTCCATTATGTTGCTTGCAGGGTAGATCAGAGTCCAGACTATTGTTTCCTACAACCATTCTTCCAGCAAATTATGATTATTTAAAGTTATGGTCATTTGTTTGAATTTTGAAGCCCAAGATAGAATGCAGTTCAAAGTTCAAATTGATTTTTTTATTTATGTTCTAGAATGTGTTGACAATTAGGGTACACTTTTTCTTGCAGTTTTCCCATGCCACACTTTTTCTAATTACTCCCTTTATTTGACACCCTAAAATTGACAACATGATGAACTTCTTGCTCTCTTTCTACGTTGATATAGTTCTCCCTATTCTATACATGAATCTAGGTCCAGTTCAGTTCGACATGCTTGCATATTCTACCAAGAAGAAATCAAGGGAATGTGAAACAAACTCAAGCAAACCCAAAATGAATCAAATGGGACTGTAAGTATCAACATAACTCCTCTATGTCAAAGTCAAAAAAATTGTGTAAGACAAATCATAACATAGATATCCAACTAACCTTGGCCAGTGACCAATTATCACATGCAACAAGAGACAATAGACAAAATAAGAGAAAAGTGCAACCTCTTCCAAACAACAATTCAAGATAGTTGGCATTCAACTGTGTACGGACTGCATAGAGTTCTTTGTAAATATAGAGCAAATAATAATATGTTTTGGTCTTTTACTTGGATATACTAAGTAGTAACTCTCATGTATGGTTGAGGAGTATTGTTTCCATTATTTTACATTGATATGAATTCATTTTCAAGACTTTGTGTTGAGTTATAGTTGACTGTACTGAGACGGTGAGGATTCACGAATGAATTACTTGCACTCAATGAGGGTACAATGTTTTCAACACTCTATTCCACCACAGTGTTTTGAGGAAAGATTCCCTAATATGTGTTAGGTGTGTTTTACAATCATTTTTTTTCAAGTTAAGGGACAAGAGAATGAATAACATCCTCGATAGTGAATTTGTGCTTTGAAAAGACACTAAAATGGAGCCATGGGAGTAGCAACAAGAAATATAGCCACATGAGGATGGTGTTTTATGTTTGAATCCATCTATATACACCAAATACAATGTGAAATGACTATTGGGAGGTTCTCGAAGTGATGGGAAGTCATCAAACTAGAAAGCACTCGCTCGGTGTCCCTAGAAAGGAGGATTTGTTGCATGGAAGGCAAGAATGATAGTAAACCCCAAATAAAGTTGAAAATATTTTGTTTTAGACCATAACCAAAGACTGTTTCAAGGTTTTGGAACTTGGGAATCCATTCTATCAGTAGTTGCTTTGTTAAAGTGCCCAATTAGGTCTAGGAAGAAAATAAAGATAGTCAATTTTTGGAAAGGATGTCCCAAAGGACCAATAGCCAAGACTAACCTATGTTACATAAATTGGATAGGGGTATCTAAAACCCTATGGGTTTTATCAAGTTTTTTGGGAAAGATTGAAGTAAATCTTGAATTGCCCGCTGAACAGGGCTAGTGGGGTTTTAGGCCTAGAATGAGGATTTGAGAGTTGGGCCTTTAAATCTTGGTAAAATTGATGATAAAACTTCATTTTGAGATGCTATAATATTTTTGAGATCATTAGATGGTTTGGAATCAGTGTCTGAAGTATGGAATTAAATGTTGTGGAGTCTAGTGGAGGTGAGAGCTAGTGTTTTGACCCTTGGTTGGTCTAATCAAGTTGGTTGGGTCTTAGCATTGTTCCTTATTGAAGGGGCCTTTTGAGGGATCTTAGGAGACAAATAAGTGATTTGAAGACTCCTTAAATAATCTTGGAATAATCTTCTTTGACCTTAAAGTAACTTATGGAGATCTTCTAATGTGTTGAAGAGTGGGATAAAGGGTACATTTGAGACCCTAGATGAGGAACAACCTTATTGAGATTCACTTTGTTTCGAGAATAGTTTAATATTATCTACTAAATAGGGCCAACCATGTGAAGGTGGAAGCTCATTTCCCCCCTGACATTACTCTAAATTCCCTGTTAACATCTAACATTCGTTCATTCTTTCATCCATTAATAGAATGTAAAATTAATGATACATATATCAAAAATTACATAGTAGGTACATTAAAAACCATAAGCATCACATATGAATTAAAAGCATTAAAAGGTACATCAAAAATTAAATAGATTAATCATTGATCACATAACTGTACATTTCTATCAAGAAAACAAAATTAAATAGATTAAGCATTGATCTCATAACTGTACATTTCTATCAAGAAATCAATATTAAATAGATTAAGCATTGATCGTGTAACTGTACATTTATATCAAGAAATCAATATTAAATAGATTAAGCATTGATCGCATAACTATACATTTTTATCAAAAAATCAAATATTAAATAGATTAAACATTGATCGCATAATTGTACATTTCATTCATGTCATTGATATTCTTCTTCATCCAACTCATCATCATCATCATCATCATTGTCGACATCATCACCACTGCCATCATTGTCATTGTCATCATTAGCATCATCATCAGTAGCAACATCAGCATCATCATGATCAATAGCAGCATCATCGTCATCGTCATCTTCTTCTTCTTCTTCAAGAAAATTTACATCAAGAACATCATCGACTAACTGTCGATCGTGATCATCATCTTCTACTTGTTCAGTAACTTCTTCTTCCATCGAATTATACCTTATCAGCCTTCCTCTTGGATCATGCCTAACAACAAATGACCAACCCAGTTTATGTGGAACCTCTGAGTAAAATACTTACTCACATTGGCTTAGAAGAACACAAGACTCATCTCCAACTAGCTCAAACCACCTTGTATTAATCATTGGAAATCCATTGTCATGTTCAATAACAGTTCTATCAGGATCATTTTGATTAAGTTGTAGCCAATACCATCTGACAATGAAAATAACTAATTTGAAGGAATTAAAGTCACACTCAAGTATATCATCCAAAATGTCATAGTATCAATTTTGAGACTCTCGAGGATGTAAGTTGTTTCTAGATGAAATATTAGTCACCTGAAAGACTGCTCTTATCCTACAATCACAATTTTCCTTTGTGTCATCTAACTTTTGATGTGAAATTTGTGACCATTGCAAAACATAGTCTTGTGGTGTTTGACCTGTGATATTATGTCAAACATGTAAAAAATATGGCATCATGAGTTGATAAACATACAAGTGATTAAAAAATTTATATGTACCTAAAAATCTCTTCAACCATATGCTAAATTTATTTCCCTTTGTGTAACATTGGAATCTCCATTATGATGAGCTTCTTTAACCAATGAAGACACACCTTCCCATGTTAATGTGTGACCAAAATGATGACATCATTCAATCCATACCGTCATCCAATCTTGATTGTTTGCATGAATATACAAATGTATTGCATCCCACTCTCGAGCAATTGTACAAAAAATAAATAGACAACTTACAATTGATTAATTTTGAAGATTAAGAATTAATTAACTACAATAACATCTTATAATTTATTACCTCTCACTTTCCTCGATCTACCTTTCCCCACCAAGTACTCCCCTATGAATTTTTTAATGGTGTCAAGATCCCAAATGCGATCTATATGGATCTTTACTGCAAGTTTAGGAAGATATTCAATAGCGTACACCATAGTTTGGTATACCATATATCCCTCCACCATAGAACTCTTAGGATGTGCTCTTTTTTGAACCAAAGCCTTCAAAAATTTCAAGTGCCTTTCAACCATCCACATTGACCGAGTGTGTACAGGTCTACACAATTAAATCTCCTCAACTTGGTGTATGAGGTAGTGTTCTTGTGCATTGAAAAAAGTTGAAGGTAGACACTTTTGTATTTCACACATTAGATGAGGAATTCTTCTCTTCCAATATTTTATATCTTCTTTATGGATTTCTTTAGATGACAACTACATACAAGACATTCAAGACACAAAAATATATAAATACGAGGCCTTACAATATATTACATAACAACAAAAACAAATTGTGAATATAATAAATATATACAACAAATTGAACAAATATTACTGCTTACCTCATGTATTTTCCAAGATCATATATCACTTGTTTGATGTTATTGTTGAAGTTCTCTAGGAGAGATAGGGGTAGCACGTACTGCAACAATTATAAACTAATCATGTCATTCTTTTCTCACATAATAAAATAAAAAGTACATGCAGTTTATAAATATATTGTAAATACAGAAGAACGTGACTTACCTTGATGAAGGTATGTCAATCATGCATTTTAAACCCTGGCCCAAATTCACTTTTCTTTGATATGAGATTGCTTATGTTCACAGCAAATCCTATGGGAAATTGAATTATCCGTATGACTTATTTTATGGCATCACTTTGTTGCTCCGTTAATAACCAAGGAGGGTCACTTATATTAATCCAGTCTCCATTACTATTTGATTCAAAAAAAAATTCATTGCATGGTTGGATTCATGAATGTCACTACAAATTTTGACAATTTTTTCTTTGTCACGCCTTCCATCCAATATTTTCCACAATGTCTCCGTTATAATCTTTCCAATATGCATAGTATCAAACTAATGCACAATTTATAGCTGCTCATAGTAGAACCTACTAAATTGTCTAGGATAATTTTTTAGTCCCTTTGGAAGGTGCTCAGTAATGCCTTGATGACCTTCGCAATCATCAATTACATAAACAGTAAATAAAACACAATATAAATATATAAGTTTTAAACATAAACCATTAGGTGGAATGACATTACCTTGACGATTAATTCTTTGATATTCCAACTTCCATAGGCGAGTTGTCATTCTTTGTGGCTTCGATGTAGTCTCTTCTTTCCCATTGAAAAGATGTTTTTCGGTAGTTTGATACTTACGATTTTTATGGAGGAAGTGTCTATACTCATCAAACAACTACTTTCCTAAACTTTTTGAATAACAAGATTTCATCTTTGGACCACAAACTAGACATGCAAATTTTCCCTTTGTTCGAAGACCTACAAGATAATGATACAATTGGATTAAATATGTTAATTTTTATAATTAAAATTATCATGTGCAACTTGAATTCACCATAACATACCACAAAAATGTGTTATCCCTAGGGCATCATGTATCGTCCATACAAGCATTGCATAGAATTGAAATTGTCTTTGTCCATTTGGTCTAGAGATGCCATACATAGTGACACCATTCTATAACTCCAACAACTCGTTGATAAGAGGCTCAATATATACATTCATATCTTTAACCTTGGTACTTACCTAGTTGAATGAACAACAACATTACATGATTATTGTGACCATTTTACTGCAAGATTTATAATTACATGCAGATAATTGTTAAGTGATAAAATACCTGGAACAATCATTTTCAACATTACGTGCTCCCTCTTTATTGACATCCATGGAGGAATGTTATTATTGATGACAAAAAAGGACACAAAGTAAACATATCTCAACTCTCCAAATAGATTGACACTGTCCACTGCCAATGAAAGCTTCAGATTTTGAGGTTCTTCTTTAAAGTGTGTCCACTTTTCCTCTATGTACATAAATGTCGAACCATTTGCAAGCATTTGAATAATGTCATCTTGACTCCTATTGTGTGCATGGTAATCCATAAATTGTGCCAAGATACTACACCTGAATAATCTTTGCAGACGTGGAATAATGGGGATGTATGAAGAACCTTACGAGGCACCTTTTTTGTTATTTGATCTTGTCGATATCTACTTGTATGAAATTCAGGGCATTCTATTGCAAATTCATGTTATTTATGATAAATAATATAATCATTGGGACAAGCATCTATTGCTTGATACCCCATTCTAATATCTTTCACAGTGGCACATAATTCTCAGTATGAGCGAGAGAAAATATTTGATGGTGGTAAAAAAAACTCACCTATCAATCTACAACAAAAAAATATAAGTTGTTAATATTAATAATTTTATGGTACATGTTTTACCCTTTATTGACTATAATGACATATATGACATACCTTAGCATACATGACATTGTTATGTTAGATAAACCATTTATAACCTTCAAGTTCACCAACAACAATACAACAGAGAGAAGATTTGTTTGAGAGCCTTCGTAAAGAGTCGTGTATGCCTTCTCAAGTAGAGGTATATCATGGACAACATCAACATCATCTTGATCATCATCATTAGTTGCACCAGTACCAAATGTTTCATGGGTCAATGTATTAGTACCATCATCTTCAAATGTGTTATCTGGCACATGATCGTCATCTTCCATGAGATCATAATCTTCAGCTTCAATATTCGCACCTCCATGATCCTCCACTTCCAAAATCATATTCTCCATATTCGCACCTTGATGTTCCATATCATGTACTACTATGGGGAGGTCGACCTATATAAAAATGATGAATGCAAATAAACCATGATAATGATCTCATCATCAAGTGTATTTCATAGGTATATTAATTGTTAAAAAAATATAATGAAAAACTTACCAATGGATGATAATCAAACCCCCCTTCAATGTGACCATTCTCCCTACAATGTTTTTAGTTTTTTTGATTAGCAGTCTTCTAGTGTTTAAGCCCTTACAAATTTTGCAGGGACAGTAACATTTTCCATCGCCTTTTCTTGTGAAGTTAGACAACAATCTAGCGATTGTCTCCCTATTTTGTTCTTCACTTAGATTATCTGACATAATCCTTCTTCACAGGAAAAAAAATCAGGCTATGGAAACTGTGGTCTATAACCTTCAAAAACTAAGCAAAACGATGTCGAAAGTACACAAATCTTCTTAGACCTAATTATATATAAAAATTGAAAAGTTAGTTATGAAATGATGTTTTAGTATAGTATACCAAATTGAAATACTTCAGCTATTGTAGTCTTCCACCTCAAACTGAGTCCTATTGTGGCAAGAAAGAAAGATATTCAAATAATATACTAGGTTGTAAATCAAAATAAAATATCATATATATTATACACACAATATATTATATGAGTTAAAACCAACTCATATAATTAGTGTGTTTTTTTCTCTAAAAAATTATTTGAGAATCCTATAAAATGTGCTTCATTTGATTGAATTATAATAGAGAAGATATTATTTTGTGTGTAAAATTGACTCCTCATTTCTCTTTTGAAATCTCTAATACAAACATCTATACTCTCTTCCATATTTGGACCTGTAGTGGCATGGCCTCAATAGTTGTAATGTATAAAATGTAAAATTGAGAGAATAAACATAGTGCTTTAGATCACTAGTAAGTGAGACAACAATTTTTCATACCCCACTTGTGGAAGTCTACAAGGGGATTGTTTCAATATCTCATTGAACTTTGGTGCAAAGCACCAAGGACAGGAGGGTACACTAGGGTCACTCATGGATCCTAGGGGAGTTGAAGACATGACCATGAAGGGTCATTTGCATTGTAATAAGACTAGGATTGGTCATTTAATGATGTTTTGTTAAGTGTTGTAATAAGATCATGAATGTAAACCATTTTGGCACTTGAGGCTAGGTAGGCACTCTTTGGGGTAACTTGATGATCCAAGAGTAAATGATGTTGATAAAGACCTTTAAGGTCACTTATGGATGTAAGTTGGCCATTAGAGCCACTAAATGTTGTGTAATGCACTAAAAGTGCCAAAAGAGTACTTAGTAGAGGTGAAAGTCTTGCTTTGAAAGGATTGGGAGAGCCCCCTTAATTGATAAAATGACTTGATCACAACCACCTGAATGGATGTCCTTATTAAATACTTTTGTATAGTGGCCAAAAATCTTCTATTTGTTGGCTCAAGGAGTCACCCAAGCCCATAAAGACACCCCACATTACTCACGGTTCATAGTAGAGATAGAAGTTCTTTGGGAAGTAATGATCCATTGAATTCAGAACTTGGTGTGCCTGAGAAGTGAGTGCACTATAAGGAGGAGCCTGTGCCTCCAAGTTCCTAGGCTGTCCACTGTGGATTTGCGTGGCAGGATTTTATTATCCTAGTGGGGATTCAACAGATACTGTCCTTTCCAACCTTAGGATTATAAGCCTATTTGTGCATTCATACTAGAACAATTAGATTAAAATCATTTATGTCTTGCGTGTGTGTGTTTATGCATTTTACCTTTTCCAAAAAAAACCAAAACATCAAAAAATCAAAAATTCTAGATCTTGCAGTTGCAATCAATCAAAAACAAAAACCTGCGCATTCATACAATTTTCCTATGCATCTGTTACACTATTCTGCACATCTGTTAATTTTACCATGCATCGGTTCATAATTGTTGTGCATTTGATTCATTTTGCTACGCATATATCACACTGTCCTATGCATTTGTCATTGCGCATATACAACAATGAGCATTTCCACAAGCTTTGAAATTTTCACAATCACTTTTTCGGATACCCATTTTCATCCTTAGTAAGATTCTAAGAAAAAAATTTGAGTTATACAGATTTCTGATTTTTTTAATTTGACCATTTCCATCAATTTTCATCATCCTTCCTTCACCAAAAGTCATCAAATCATTTCTTCCAACCTTCTGAAATTCCAAATTTAGTGTTGAAGCATCACCTTATCTATCAGATTTTGATCTTTGTGAGTTTATCCTATTAGGATTTATCATCCTCAATCAAACTTACTTAGGTTACTATCTCTTGATTTTTCTTTGTCATATCATAGTGAATCTATACCTCCTATTGACTTAGATTTTATCAAGTTGTCTCATCACTTTTCAACACTTTTCAATATATTTTCTATCAAACACTCTTTCCATATCTTTTCATCAAAAATCTTTCATCCCACAAATCAATTTTCACATTTTTATGGTTCAAACTCGATCTCAAAAACTTAAACAAACCATTGATTCAGAATCCCTAGACAAGATGGAAGGAAACAAAAGCAATGAAGAAATCCTTGGTCTGGAATTCCTAAGAAAACTTCACTTTTTACATCAGAAGAGGAACCCATAGATCAAGAACTTAGGGATGCTACACAAGATCCTAGATTTTATAATGTCATGGAAAGACTCCTAGACATGGATAGAGATATGTATTTCCTCATGCTTGCTCAACAAGGAGTCAAACTACCAACTGATTTTGATGTTTCCCATCTTAGAGAACCACCTAATACAAACAATCAAGAAATCCCTAGTGGTTCTCAAGATACTCATGGAGCAAAGGAAACCAATCAACAATCCAATGCTTCTCAAAACAACCAACAAAACAATACTTCTCAAAACAACCAACAAAACAATGCCTCTCAAAATAATCAGCAATCCAATGCTTCTCAGGATACTCAACAACAAAATGTTTCCCAAAACACTCAAGGAAACACATTATCTTTGGATCCCGTTCTATAACAAATCCAAATGCTTCAACAAAAAATCTATGACATCCAAACTAGATCATCAACTAAGAAGTATTCCTTGGATGATATATGTCCTTATCCTTTTGATAGAATTTAGCAATGATTCCATTCCCTCCTCATTTTGAGGTACCAAAATTTGACAAATACAAAGGGAATTCGGATCCACAAGACCACATTCATGAGTTTTGTGCTGCTTGTATTGAAGTCGCTCACAATAACACTTATCTTATGCGACTATTTCCATGAAGTTTAGGAGGACAAGCCATGGAATGGTTCTCCAAACTACCCCCAGGCATCAAATCTTTCAATGAGCTTCTTAACAAATTTGTGGCTCATTATTCATATAACATCAAACATGAAGTCACTATGCTTGATCTTTGCAATGCACATCAAAAGAATGGAGAACCCTTCCTTACTTTTTTGCAAAGATGACATCAATTGTTTGCCAAATATCCATGAATGATTCCTGAACAAGAAAAGATGGATATTTTTGTGCATAACCTTACACCAGAAATGAGTTATAGGTTACAATTGCAATGTCCACCAAACTTCAATAAGCTCATAGAAAATGGTATCAAGATTGAGGAAGCCATGGTCAGAAAAGGTGACATAAAACTTTATTCCAAAGACAATGCTGGATCCTCAAATTCCAATCCCAACAACTATAACAATGACAAATCCAAATTTTGGAATAAAAACAAAAACATTGTCAATGATGGGATTGTTGATAATCGTAATGTCAAACCAACACAACCCCTTCTAAATATCACAAGTCAGGCCAATGCTACTCAAGCTACCTACAACAATCAATCAGCAAATCCAAACACCAACAAAGATTTGTCTAAACCAACATTGCCTTTTATGTCACCTCAAAGAAATTTTACTCCTTTAGGGGAATCTCTCGAATCATCATTACAGAAGTTAATCAAAAAGAAACTCATTACGCTTCCTGAAACAAAGATTTTGAGCCTAGAGTGAAACCTTCTTGGTGGAATGGGAATGATTATTGCGAATTTCATAGAGGAAAAGGACATAAAACCAATGACTGCCAAAGGCTCAAAAATGTAATCCAAGACTTAATTGAAAGTGGTGAAATTGGTGTTGACGGACATACCTCTAATGAATCACATACGACTTTCAAAGATCCACTTCTTGAGCATGAAAAAGGAGGTTCTTCCAACACTAAGGGTGACAATCAAGCCAATTATAATTCTACTCCCTATAGATATGTTGGTAATATTTCTAAATGTCATCCTTCTAAGTACTATGCCAATGTCATTACCATAAAGGAAAAATCAAAGAGTCAACCAGTCCATGTTACTACTCATGCTCAATCCAAGGTTACTCTCCAAGGAGTCCCGTCTAAACCAAGCACCTCTCAAAACAAGTCTGTTTAAGTCCCAAAGTCTACACTGAATATTTCCAACCAGTACACTCTTTTGGAACAACTCAAGAAAACACCTGCCTAGATATCCATCTTAGAACTTTTGCATCTATCCCCGTCTCACAAAGATATCCTTGAAAAATCTCTCTTAGAGACCCAGGTCCCTACAAATCTAGATCATGATCAATTTCAAGCTATGCTGGGACATTTAACAACCCCACATTACCTATCCTTCACTGAAAATGATGATTTGGCTATTACCCAACCTCATAATGCTCCCCTACATATCGAAGTCCTTGTACAGAGTCACAAAATCAAGAGAGTACTAATAGATGGAGGAGCTCGCTTGAATATATGCACATTGCAACTAGTCCTTGCATTGGGATTTTCTAAAAATATTGTAGATCCAAAGAAGAAAATCGCAATAAAACTTATGATGAAGAAGAGAGGTCATCCAAGGGATCTATTGTTCTTCCTATCAGAGTAGGTCCTATAATCAAAGATGTACCTTGCCAAGTTCTTGACATGGATCTTGCTTATAACATTCTCTTGGGAAGACCATGGATTCATTCCATGCAAGCTATGTCATCAACTTATCATCAGTGCTTGAAATTCCCTCATAATGGTTAGGAGATCACTATCAAAGGAGATACTAATCCTTTCCAGTATTGTAGCTCTTTGAAGACATCTGATTCTTTGGTACCTTATAATCATACTAGATCTTCTACAACTACACCCGTTGATCCTAGTAATATAGCATCAACTTCTAAATCAAATGGGATCAAGATAGACATAAAAGAAAGAAGTATGGGAGAGTACACTTTAGGCCAAGCTCTTTGCATCATAGAGTTACCTTTATCTCCTAGATCATATGGTAGATCTTTGATCATTAAACAACAATCCGAACCCCCTTCAATACTTGTTTATGACACATTTATAAGTGGGGGCACAATATCCAAAGAGGCAGCTGAGTGTAATGCTAATCATTTGCTTAAGTCATAGAAGAATGAAGAGGATATCAAACATGAATATATATCACCTGATGTCTATGGTAAAGGGTATACCTTGCTATAAAAGATGGGATACCAAGGTCAAGAACCTATAGGGTTACAAAGAGAGGGTGTTATAAAGCCAATTTTGCAAAATCCAAATTATCAAAGAGATACCACAGGATTAGGGTATAAAGGAGAAGGACCAAAAGAACCAAAAGGAAAAGAAGAAATCACACCTTTTTCATGAAATATCTAAAGCTCCTTCCTTACAGTTCTGAAAACATGGTATGTATGTAGATCCAAAGAAACAAAGGATAGCACAAAGAATCATTGATAGACTTGGGGATAATGATGATTTTGACTCAAATGATTATGAATGGGATTCATTATCTGATTATACTGAAGAGATAGGAGTTGATGTTGTCCATAACTATAGTACCAATTACCACGAGGGAGAGAGTTCAAGGACTGACTCACTCGGATTAGTCCCACATGATACTACTTTTGTCGATTATGAGGAAAGTGAGCTTTATCTTGCGATAGGTGAATTAGATGAGAGTATGGAAATAGACCTCGTTGATACCATCATAAACCTTGACAAATTTTTCATCAATACCATATCTTCCTTTGAAACTGACCCGAATGATCCAATGCCCCTTGTACATCCCAAACTTATCGATTGGGATTCTCCCAATCATCTAGAACTTGATGTCTTCCATAATGATGACACCATCATTGACTATCTCAGAATCAGGGATCATTTACCACCAGGGGATCACAAGTCAGGATTTCCAATAGAACTCAATGACATGGCCTACTTTGGAGAGAGTGTCAATCCTTTCTATCATAAAAATATAAAAATAATCAACAGATCTAATGGTGAAAACTGCTCAATGGAAGTGTTAAATCCAAAAATAGTAAAAATAAAAGATGCATCTGATGGTGAAAACCTCTCTGAGGCACCTGACAATGGAAGGATTGACACTCTTCCCAATTATCTGTATCGAGAGCAATCTACAATTCTTATAGAACCAATAGTACCTCTTAACATTGGAACAGAGGAGTCTCCGCGCATCCTCAAAGTAGCAGCATCCTTGACAGAATCAGAGAAAGATGCGTTTGCAAAAAATTTCAAAGAGAGACAAATCAACTTTTCTTGGTCCTATGCTGATATGCCTAAGCTGGACCCTAATCTCATTATGCATCATTTATCTATTAGACCTGGTGTAAAACTAGTTAAGCAGAAGCTCTGCAAGATGCACCCGCACATTGCACTAATGGTTAAAGAAGAATTGAAGAAGCTCTTAGATGTTGGATTCATTCATGCTATTAATTATGCTGAGTGGATTGCAAGTATTGTCCCCATCTCAAAACCAAACAAGTCTATCCGGATTTGTATTGATTTTCGAGATCTTAATAAAGCTTGTCCAAAAGATGACTTTCCTCTGCCAAATATTGACATTATTGTTGATCTGATAGCTGGGCATGAGATGTTATCATTAATGGATGGTTTTTCTGGCTATAACCAGATCAAGATTGCACCAGAAGACCAGGAAAAGACTACTTTTACTTGTCCGTGGGGTACATACTACTGGAATGTGATGCCATTTGGCCTCAAAAATGTTGGAGCAACTTACCAAATAGCTATGACCACAATCTTTCATGACATGATGTTGTAGATCTCTATAGATTTTGTTGACCATTAGTGTTTCACACTTAGTCATTTATCTAGGCAATGATGGTCGATCATCACTGCGACCGAGTCATTTTGTAAAGGCTGAGTTTTGTATTGTATACTTACCGAGTAGTAGTACTGTTGAGTAGAGTCATGGTCACTATATGTTTGTAATATGCTGAGAGTATAGTTATTGTCAAGTTACATATATCAATGGTTACCGAGTGACAAAGAAGTTCAACCAATGTCGAGTATAGTTTATGCCGAGTGCCAAGAATAACTTTTGCCGAGTTAGCCACAATTGACATACAAGTTTGGAATGGCACAATGATTGAGGTAAACCATTTTTGGTGATAATAATGTTTTGTATTTTGTCTATTGAGGTAATTACGGAGGTAATTATGCATCCATATTGTTATCATTGATCCCTATGTAAAACCTAGAACCAATTAGAAAATTGTATAGTTTAGGTGATAATAGAAATAAATCTGATTCGTAGATCTTGAAACGATAAAATGTTTTTGTTGTTATATAAGGGCAAGATCTAGATCAGAGATAGGTGTGTGAATCAGAGAGATAAGATTGAATTAGTATGAGAAAATGATTATAGAAGTATATTCAGAATAGCAAAGTATTCAGACAGAGTTCAGTGGCTGAGCTAAGCAGTGAAAGGACAGAATCAAGAAAGATCAGATAGAAGAGATCTAAACAAGAGTAAAGAGGAAATCTATAATCTGCATACTAGTGCAAACCGAAAGATCAGGTACTGAGACATTTTGACCAATGTATCAAGGTAAATCTCTTAACCAAGTAGTCTTAGCAGACTTTTGTAAATCTCTTTACCAAGTGCTTACTTTATTGTAAGTTTATAAATCCTTTAACAAGGTAGACTATACAAGTCTTTTAGCTTTTAACCGAGCAGACCTTTCATAGGGTAGATCATGATTTGATCACATTTTGTAAGCCTTAACAGGCAAAACTTATTACTACAGTAGTGAAGATTTGTGGGTGTCATCCCCACCCCAGTTTTACCTTTCAAGGGTTTCTGGGTTACCAAAATCTTGGTGTTATGAGTAATTTCATGCATGCTACTTTATATGTTTTGTTGCTTACTATGATTAAGTTTTTTTTATGTTATGCATAAAGTTTTATCAGATCAAAGGATAAAAGTAGGTAATATCTGATTCACCCCCCCTCTCAGTATTACTTTCCCACTTTTATTTCCAACAATTGGTATCAGAGCATCAAGGTTTCTCTTAAGGAAGTCTAACCACTTGAGGAAAAAGATCTTAAAATGGAAGCTTATAAATTGGGAAAGATCATAGAGAATCAAAAGATTGAAGTATAGCTGGCATTGCAGCAACTGGAAGCAGCCAGAGAAGAATTGAAGAAATCTTTGAGCAAGAAAAGAGAGATTGCAATCCAACAGAATGAGCCACAATACAAAGAGGAAGACATCTCTAGACTATTTGACAATGGTAACTCTACCAAGAGTGATAAAGCTATAAAAGAACTACTAGAGAAAAATACCATACTAAATGATGACATCAGAACTCTAAGGAGAGAACAAGAAATTCAATCTGTCAGACTTTGTGAATTAGTGGAATAGAAAAAGAAAGATGAAGATGATAAGACAATGGCTGAGGAAGACAAAAGACAAATTGTAATCAGACTAGATGAAAGAACAAGTGACATGCAAAGATTGACTAATAATCAATTAGACATGGTAAATCAACTACTGATGGTTAATCAGGAATTGGGTAGAAAAGATATGGAAATCAATCAACTAAGGTCTGAGAATGATCAGTTGAAACATGATTTGAGAACTGAAAAAGAGATCAATGAAAGGATGAACAAACCCAATGAAGCTACAAAATATTTTGAAGAGCTATTAAGATCACCTAGAAGATCCAGTGATAGATCAGGACTTGGACTGAATGAACTTTCATCTACTAAAGAAGGAGAATCATCAATGAATGGAGAACAAAAGATGGCTAAATCAAAGAACACCAAACCCACATGTCATCATTGTGGAAAGCCAGGACATACAGCCAACATATGCAAAAGCAAACATGGTAAGTCTGATTCCAAGCCTAAGTTTAATGGACATTGTTTTAATTGCAAGAAGCATGGACATCAAGGATATGAATGTAGATTCAAAGCTAGTAATTCATTCACCTCACCCAAGTTTCAAGGAAGTTGTTTCAATTGTCAGAAATATGGGCATAAAGCATTTGAATGTAGATCAAGACCAAGGTGGTCATCAAATGAACAAACAAAGCCAGTCACAAAGCACAACTATTACAATTGGGATTACAACACCTGGTATAATTGCCATTATTGTGGTAAGTATGGACACATTGGAGAAAATTGCATGAAGAATCACTTTAGAGGTAAATCTAAAAGCTAGATGAATGGAAGCATGGTTTGTTACAAATGTAACAAGGTCAGTCATTTAAAGAAAGATTGCAGATCACCTATGCCAAGAAATGAAAATCAGAATGGAGGTATTCATGAGAAACTAAAGAGTCAGATTGAAAGGACATGGAGGAAGAAAGAACAAGAAAATTCAAGCGAAGCTAGCACATCGATGATCACCCAATCCAATGGATCAAGTGATCACACTTCTTCTAATTAAGCTTGAAAGGTATGTTCAGAATTGAATCTTGCAAAGCCTTATCTTTCATCAGTTCCTAACATAGAACCGAGCAAAAGTCCATATCAGCATAGATAAAGATGCACTAGGACATATGTGAACAGAATAGAAAATTTCACTTTTGATGTTGAGCATCAGTGTCAATGATTGAGCTATCAATGCATGCCGAGCACCTGCTATGGCCGAAATGCTATGTACGTCGAGTTGTATCACAACAGTTATATCGACTAAGCTTGTGAGTTTGCCGAGACAACTGTAATCTACCTAAATCTATACGGAGCATTTATGATGCCCTAATCCTATTTTTTTGGATTCTATAAAGCGGAAAATTGTCATTAATTTCATTTCACCAGGCTATTCAAGATTTTAGAGAGTGATTTAGAGTTTGAGCAACCAGATTAAGCAAAGTGATTTCAAATTCTCTTAGCGTGCTATCAGAAAAATTCATCTACAGGGTTATTGACAAAAAGGTACTTTGCTGAGAAAATATTTTCTTTTTGAAAATTATAGTTTTAAATGGCATCATCTTCGTCTGCACTAGTTAAGAAACAAGGAATGTAAGTTTTCAATGTGCAACTTGTAAGGAACGAAGTTTGCAAACCAAGGGTATTCAAGACAATGTCAGAAAGTGCAATTAGAGGAGATTTGAACGGAGCCCTATCTTCTATTCCGGAGAATGTATTATTGATGAATGACGTTAGGTCTTGCTATATGTGCAAAATTGGAGAAATTGGTGATTATGAGATCAGGGAAGCATATGACAAACTATGTGTCAACGGGGTACTAAAGCTGAAACATAAGGTTGTTGCCGATCAAGGGTTAGTGCATGCCCTAAATTTCCCACAAAATTTCAAAGTGGAATGGATCAAGATCATTTTGGGTCAAGTACATGACATGCAGTTATGGTTGGAAGACGGACCAGTGAAGATCATAAAGGAAATGATACACAAGGTCATTGGTTACCCTACAATTGACTGGAAGAGAATGATGAAATGTGCAGGAAAAGAGGAATTCAAGCAAACACCCAAGCAGTTTGGAACAAACGCGGCATGACAATTTCCACCATTACCGATCCAAAAATTGACTTCGATGTTAGGGTCATCTCGTACAAGTTTTATCAATCCAGTTAGTTGGACAGCGTCCCCTGTATGGCCGTGGACCAGGCATGGAAGATTATTAAGAAAGGGCACACATATGACATTGTCGAGCTCCAGCTGACTCAACTTGCTAAGAATTTGAACTCCATCCGGACGGCGAAAAACTCTATGTGTAAGTTTGGTTCCCTACTGATCTGTATATTCTTTTATGTTAAGAAGTGTTTTCCTACACATGGTGATGTCACATGGGATAAGAAGAAGCCCATTACAGTTCAAATTAATGATTTTATAAACCAAATTGGTGATGATTTTGAAGGGATTATGGATAATTATTTCATTGAGTTTAAGAAGAAGATGAGGAATAGGACTAGAATTCCTGTGTCTTTGATTGAGAAGTACAACAAAGATATATGTTTTCTGGTAGACACAGAATTTACCTATGCACAAGTATTCCTACCTAGGGTTTCATGGTTAATGCCATTACCCTATGAAATCAACATAGATGAAACTACTGCATCAATCACAACCCTCCTAGCTAAGGAAATTGATACAAAGACACCCTTCTTTGGAACATTTGAAGAGGCCAAATCCAAGATTTCTTTGGGATTATTGGCTGCCACTACTGAGAGGAGAAGAAAGAAAATAGTGAAAAATATGGAGGAATATGTTAAAGAATCTGAGAAGGATGCACCATTAGAGTTGACCCAAGGATTGGGAGAAGATGAACTGAGTGTAACTAGTAGTGAGAAAGAAGAAGAGGAAGAGAAGAAACCAGTAATTGTTGAGTCCCCACCAAAGAGAAGAGTGTTCAAACAAAAAGTGTCAGTGACACCATTACTAAGGCCTCGGACCAGAAGAGCTACTACCGAGACTCCAAAGAAGACTCCTGCATCTGCAAAGAGAAAATCTGCTCAACCCAAGGCAGTGTCGACCAAGGTTATGAAGAAGCCGAGAAGGAAACTTGTTTTAATAGAGGATGACTAAGAAACAGAAAGTGATGAAGCAATAAAGGGGAAGACTACACAACAAAGTAAAAAGTGTATTGTTGATGAGTTATGTCTTAAGCTTATTAAAACAACAACAGTAGATGAGGTAAAAAGATTAAAGTTTGGAAAAATGAGTATTGGAGATAAAGAGAAAGTTGAGGATGATATCCTTGAAATGTTATGCATTTTCAAGATGTTGCCAATTGAGATTGAAAATAGAATTCCAAAGGAATTATGCAACAGGGTCACACAAAAATGGGAGTATGCTATGCAAATAGAGAAGGAAATCAGGGAGAGTACACTAGCACAAGTTGAATCCACTCTCACCCCTGCAGACATCAAACAAACAATTGAGCAATACAGAGGCAAGTTTGATCCTAAAATAAGAGCCTATCACATTCTTCAACACAAGGTTGAAGATGTTGTGCAAGAAAGTTTAAGAATTTGGAAGGTATTGTATGGTTTAATACCTGCTCCTGATGAAGAAAAAGATGAAGGAAAGAATGAAGGGAAAGATGCTACCACCTCAACAGTTGTTGAACCTGACATCAAGCAAAATAAAATGGAGACTGATACTCCTAAGGAAGTGAAATCACATGATACATTTGAGGTTCACATTGTTGACATACCAGAGGAGAGTCCTATTAAGAATTTACTCTTAACTGAGGATGATTTAAAGAACACAAAAGCAACTGACACAACCCTATCCGGTAGCAACACTGTACTATTGCAAGTCATGGATTATCCCACCATTCTGAGCACACAATCTGTCGTTGATCATCCTACTCTACCTGGAGTTACTACTATTGATCAGTTAGCTGGTATAAGTCCTACCGAGGAACCTATCAAGTCAATACCACTAACTCAATCTACCGAGGAAGAAGTTAATATAGTAGAAACTATTCAAAGTCCTCCTAAGGAAGAACACAACACAGAAGAACAAGGAAGCAAATTAGATAAACAAGTTGTTAGCCCTCATGCTAAGGAGAAGGAGAAAGGAGAAGAAAACATAAAAGGAAAACTCATTGAAGAACAAGAACCAAAGGAACAAGAGGCAATAAAATCTCTTGTACAGATGTCGAGTGGAAGCACTCCACCAAGAGGACAAAAGGAGAAAGACGAGGTCACAATTGATGAAGCATTTGTTATTCCTAAATGGGATACATATAATCTTTCCTATGAGCAACTACAGATAATGAAAGATTTGTTGACAAGAAAGAGTAGGCAAGAAAAACTTCGAAGAGAGCATCAGCAAAAATAGGTTCTTCATGAAATTAAAGATATATTTAATGAAGTATATGACTTATCAGATGTAAATAGTTTCATTCGTATATTAGAACAACTTGTACATATTGTTCAAAAAGTAAATAATGAAGTTAGTTGTGCAAGTGATAAGTTATTTGAATGGTCAGAAAGAAGGTTTGAAACCAAAATGATAGATAAGATATCTGTTGAGATTGCAGTAAAATAGGTTGAGCTGTCCAATTTGGTAAAAGAGACCGAGAAACTAGTTGTGAATGGACAATCTCTATTGGCTAAGATATGTAATGTTGAACTGTTCACAGAGGAAAATCAACAATTGCTTGAAACTCTCAAGCAAGAAATCAAAGCTACAAGTCAGTCCCTAACCTTGGATGCAGACACCAGTGCTGCACATTATGTGAAAATCATGCAGACACAAGGTAAGTTAGCCGAGCTGATGGCTAATGATGGCAAGATTCGTTCTCGCCTACTCTCTATTCAAACTGTGTTAACACCACATTTAGAGGCTATACAAAGAAAATTAGAAAAGGCTAAAACATTGATCCAGAGTGATCCCCATCTGTCCATAGTCGAGAGCCTTATCAGTTTAGCTATTGATTTAGAAGTGTAGACAGAAGTTTTGAACCTTGCTTCAACTGCTTGGACCGATGCACTTTGCATGATCACAATGTTGTATAAACGGAGAAAATTTGTGAACTACCTACTAATGAAGAGATTAGTCATGTCAAAAACAAGAGGGAATCATCATGACACAAGTCCAGACAAGTGCAGAATAGGGACATGTAATAAAACTTTGAATGTGTATATATATCTCAGGGGGAGTATTAGGCTAGTACAAACATATTTTTGTAAATTATGTTTACCAATGTCATGACAAAGTGTTTTTGCCACTAATGTCAAAGGGGGAGATTGTAGATCTCTATAGTTTTTGTTGACCATTAGTGTTTCACACTTAGTCATTTATCTAGGCAATGATGGTTGGTCATCACTGTGACCGAGTCATTTTGTAAAGGCCAAGTTTTGTATTGTATACTTACCGAGCAGTAGTACTACCGAGTAGAGTCATGGTCACTATATGTTTGTCATATGCTAAAAGTATAGTTATTTTTGAGTTACATATATCAATGGTTACTAAGTGATAGAGAAGTTCAACCGATGCCAAGTACAGTTTATGCAAAGCGCAAGGAATAAGTTTTGCCAAGTTAGCCACAATTGACATACAAGTTTGGAATGGCACAATGATCGAGGTAAACCATTTTTGGTGATAATAATGTTTTGTATTTTGTCTATTGAGGTAATTACGAAGGTAATTACGCATCCATATTGTTATCATTGATCCCTATGTAAAACCTAGAACCAATCAGAAAATTGTATAGTTTAGGTGGCAATAGAAATAAATCTAATCCGTAGATCTTGAAACGGTAAAACATTTTTGTTGTTATATAAGGGCAAGATCTAGATCAGAGATAGGTGTGTGAATCAAAGAGATAAGATTGAATTAGTATGAGAAAATGATTATAGAAGTATATTCAGAATAGTGAAGTATTCAGACAGAGTTCAGTGGCCGAGTTAAGCAGTGAAAGGACAGAATCAAGAAAGATCAGATAGAAGAGATCTAAACAAGAGTAAAGAGGAGATATGTAATCTACATACTAGTGCAAACCGAAAGATCGGGTACTGAGACATTTTGACCAGTGTATCAGGGTAAATCTCTTAACAAAGTAGTCTTAGCAGACTTTTGTAAATCTCTTTATCGAGTGCTTACTTTATTGTACGTTTATAAATCCTTTAACAAGGTAGACTATACAAGTCTTTTAGATTTTAACTGAGCAGACCTTTCACAGGGTAGATCATGATTTGATCACATTTTGTAAGCCTTAACAGGAAAAACTTATTACTGCAATAGTGAAGATTTATGGGTGTCATCCCCACCCCAGTTTTACCTTTCAAGGGTTTCTGGGTTACCAAAATCTTGGTGTTATGAGTAATTTCATGCATGCTGCTTTATATGTTTTGTTGCTTACTATGATTAAGTTTTGTTTATGTTATGCATAAAGTTTTATCAGATCAAAGGATAAAAGTGGGTAATATCTGATTCACCCCCCCTCTCAGTATTACTTTCCCACTTGTATTTCCAACAGATGCATACCATTATGGAAGATTATGTTGATGACATTTTAGCAAAATCCAAAGACAGAGCTGGTCATTTGAGAGTGTTGGATAGAATATTCACCCGGATGGAAAAGTATCAGATTCGACTCAATCCAAAGAAATGTGCTTTCGGGGTCACCTCTGGTAAACTATTAGGGTACATTGTCTCAGCCAAAGGAATCGAGGTAGATCCAGAAAAAGTTAAAGCAATAAGGGAGATGGCTTCCCCCACTAACATTAGTCAGTTAAGATCTTTGCAAGGACGTCTCCAATCCATCCAAAGATTTGTTTCTCAACTAGCAAATTGAAGTCATCCCTTTCAACATTTGTTGTATAAAAATATCTTATTCCAATGGGATGATAATTGTGAGGAAGCTTTCAATAAAATCAAGCAATATTTAGAAAATCCTCAAACTCTGATGTCACTAATTCCGAGCAAGCCACTCTTGCTCTACATTTCAGCTACGACAGTCTCACTAGGTGCTCTTCTGGCTCAGCAAGATCATGACGGGAAAGAAAAAGCCATATACTAAATCAGTTTCACCCTAGTGGGATATGAGCTAAACTATTCTCCTATAGGAAGAGCATGTCTAGCTGTTGTTTTTGCTTCATAGAAGTGGTGACATTACATGTTTTCACATTCAATAAAACTCATTGCAAAGATTGATCCTTTAAAGTATCTATTAAGCAAGACAACATTGACAGGAAGATTGGCTAAGTGGATCATGCTACTTAGTGAATTTGATATTGAATATGTGGACAGGAAGGCTATCAAAGGCCAAGTGATAGTAGATCAACTAGTTGATGCTCCATTAACGAATGACCAACCTATACACACAAAGTTTCCTAATGCACACATCTTGGCTTTGTCTACACAAACATGGAAACTATACTTTGATGGATCATGTACTCAACAGAGTTTAGGAGCTGGTATTCTCTTTATCATGCCACAAGGATACACAATTATGAAATCTTACAAGCTACTTTTTCCTTGCACCAATAATGTAGCAGAATATGAAGCTTTGCTGATTGGGCTAAAGATGGCTTTACAACAGAAAGTAGTTGAAATGAATGTCTATGAGGATTCTCAGCTAATTATAAACCAGGTTAATGATGATTATCAGACTAAATATGATAAGTTATTACCATATAAATGTATGGTTGATGACTTCAAACAATATTTTTCAATCATCACTTTTGAGCAGATTCCCTAGCATGATAACAAGGTTGCCAATGCAATGGCTTCGATTGCTTCTTTGTTTGATACAGAGGATACCAAGGCCCATTTTGAGTTTTTGGTGGAATCCCTGACTTGTCCTACATATGATGATCCTGATACAAGTATTATATGTCATCTTATTGGACACGACTCCCCAATTTATGGAAAAATCTATTCTTATCTGAAAAATGACATCCTACCCCCTAACCTATCCCGAAATAAAAAATGAACTTTTCTCTACCAAGCCTCCCACTATGTCCTAATATCTGACACCCTTTATCGGTGAGGTCTTGACGGTACTCTCCTATGATGTCTCGAGCATGATGAAGCTCAAACTACCTTGTGAGACGTACATGAGGGTATGTGTGGGACACATTCGAGTGGTCCCTCTTTGGTTAAGAAACTCATGCGTATGGGTTATTATTGGCCTACCATGGAAATAGATTCCTTTCATTTTGCTAGGGCATGCAAGAAATGTTAGATACATGGAAACCTTATTCATGCTCCAGCACAAGAATTACATCCTTTTACAAATACCTTGCCATTTAGTCGATGGGGACTAGATCTTGTAGGTGCCATCAACCCTCCATCTTCCAATGGTCACAAATGGATTATTACTGCAACAGTGTATTTTACTAAATGGATTGAGGCCATTCCATTGATTACCGCCACAGGGAAACAAATATCCATGTTTATCCTAAATTATATCATTTGCAGATATGGTATACCTATGTATCTCATTACTAATAATGGGAAACAGTTTCAAAATTAGGACATGGATGAACTGTGCACAAAATTCCATATCACTCATAACTATTCCTCCATATACTATCCCCGAGGAAATGACCAAGCTGAGGCGTCAAACAAAACAATTGTTAAAATCCTAAAAAAGATTGTCAATGATGCTGACTGTGATTGGCATACCCAACTGAATCCAACCTTACGGGCTTACCGCACCTCCATCCGTACTCCCACTAGAGCCACCCCATATTCCCTTGTCTATGGATCCAAAGTAGTCCTACCCCTCGAGGTCAAGTTGCCTTCACTTCGTGTAACTCTCAAAGATTTGATTCCTGATGAAGAGTATAGAGTTGCACGATTGACTGAACTAGAATTGCTAGATGAACGTCATCAGAGAGCTTATGATCATTTGAAAGTCTATCAGCAACGTATGTCTCATCAGTTTAACAGCAAGGTGAAAATCAGAGACTTCCAGCTGGGTGATTTAGTCCTTCAGGAAAATCCAAAGAATCAACAGCATCATGAGAAGAAGGGAAAGTTTGAACCCAATTGGTTAGGTCCTTTTTTAATTACAACAGTTTATGGTTCCGGGGCTTATCAATTGTCCACACCTAAGGGAGATCCTTTGGATGAACCTCTTAACAACATACACTTCAAGAAGTTCTATCCTTGAAATCCCAAAGCAAGGGCTATGTATATATTATGTAAATTAAAAAAATAAAAAAAGAAAAAAAAAAGAAAATTGCAATAAAAGCATGTGGTGAAAACTTGGCAACAGGCGCTATGTGTGACTAGTTAGCTCCTCTATCTATTAGGATTCTTCTAGTGTGTCTGTTCATTGTCTATATCCACAATAAAATGGTTAGTCAGTCACCATTCCTGCCATGTATATATCATAATAAAATGCCCAGTTCATACACCATCCATTGTATCTACCCATAATAAAATCCCATCATAGCTTGATCTTTTGTCATGGTCTTCATCCTAGTCTTGTTGCGTCCTTCTTCATCCATAATAAGTCAGTCCATCACCTAGCTGGGGGCATGTCCTTGACCTAGTTCGGGAAGCGGATCTATGATATTTGTGACTCTTAGAGGACATAATGGATTTTTTTTTAAAGGAAACTTAGGTGCGGAAACAGCTTTCTACGCTAATCTCTATAGGAGAGTATTGTGCAAATTCTTATAAATCCTTACAATTTCAGATTTGTTAACTACTTTAACAAAGATATTGCAACCACATACAATGCATACAGAAAAATAGAGAATGACATAATGATATACCTTAGGGAAAACCTTTCGGTAAAAAACCCCAACACTCCAAAACCTGCACAATGTATTATCTTCAACACAAAAATTACAATACACTTGCAATGCAAGTTCTTTCTAGAAATGAGAGACAAAGCCAACAAGACTTAAATTTTGTTATATTTCTCCCATAGGAGTAGCATCATATATATAGACTCCTCTAGACCCAAAAATAGGCACAACCACCAAGATCCATGCACAAAGCCACATGTACATAGTTGTTACATGCAATCCCAAGAATAGACGTCCATCCCTAGAATAGACTATGATAGCTTGTCATAGAATCCACCAAAAATAATGGTCATAAGAGAAGTGTAAGAGAATCTGTCATACCAACCTATTTTTGGCATATTCTCTTACACACACCAACCACTTCTTCTTGGGTGCCCAAATAGGCCCAAGTCATAAGATGCTCTTACACCTGTCATAGCACATTCCTTAAATAGTTCTTACGCATCATAGGAATCCATCATGACCATTTCAATCATGATCTCCTTACGCACAAGATGCCGACACATCAAGTGGAGTGACACATCAACATGCCAACTAGACATGTACACTCACACTTAATTACATTATTTGCAAAAAATACATTTACAAAACAAATAATAAGAATAGGAATTATCCAAGGTTGAGACACCTTATTCCTAGTTCAATTTTCACTAGGCAAGCAAACATAATCAAACTTTCTTCCATAATGGTATCTTCCTAATGAATCACAATCTGTGATCTATCCTTCGAAACATGGTCGCTTATCTATCATTCTTGACTATACATCATCAATTAAACTGCTCACTATACCTCACACTATCTTTTGGCAAAAGAAATGTATATTCATAACTGGCATGTTAGAATGGTTTGTTGTAGATTATGCATTCATATCTGGATTTCATTTTTATCATGTTTCCTATGCTATTCCGGGATATCTTTGACATGAGTTTGAAACTCCAATATGTCATTGATTAGAATAGTCGGGATGGGGCATGGTATTTTCTTTGATTGTTGTTTGTGGCATATTTTTCTGATGAAATCGAAGGAACAAATAATTGGGGTGTCTGTGCGTAAGTGCCTTCATCATTTTAATAGTATTGACAACATACAAATCATGTTGTTCTACAAATGCTATTAATGGTGATATGCCAACACATACCTCGACTCCAAATATTTGTTCCCCGATGGAGGGGGGAATATTCCTTATTTGTTATGCAAATGAAACTCAGGTAATCTTGGTTCAATTATGTAATCACCTAAAAATGGTCATCTAGACTATTAGCCCCTTTTGCTAAATCATAAATTGCTTATTCTTGATCAAATCCTAGTTCTGTAATTTATTCGATTATTTTGTATGGGCTAACCATTTTATCCTAATTTTTTATTTATTAAAAGGAATATTTCCTCCCCTTTTAATAAATAAAAAGCCCCCCCTTTTCCTCTTATCCTAAGTTGCACAAATAAAGCATTATTCCTATTTTACAAAAAGAGAAAAAAATACTTTTTGTCTCATATGGACACAAAAGTCAACTCTTATTTTCTCATTGGAGGATACTTGTGCACATGGATTGCTCCTCTTTGATGCTCCACCCTTGATTAAATATTTTGCCTCTTAATCTCCATGGTCCATTCCTTTTCATTTCTTATAAAAAGAGAGCTCTCTCCTTCATTTTCATATCTTAAGTTTTTATGCTAATGTTATGCTGCAAGTTTTCTAGGTACATTTGGAGCTTTTGAAGATTTGGAGCTTTATTGACTTTTGCATCTACATGTTATCATAGTTTTCATTTTTTGCATTATCATGGCATTCTTAGCTTAGATTTCCTTTATACTTTAGATTAATCCATCTAGCTTAACTAGGAGGCTTTGTAATACTTGCATCTTTCATTTTCATAGCTTAGCTTGCATTTCCATTTCTAGCATAGCATTGCATTGCATTTTCATTCTTGATTCTTGAGGATATTGGCATTCTTGCCCTTGTCTTCATTGAATCTTCCATTGCATGGTTTACTAGCAAGGTTATAGGCTAAATAGCTCTAGTTGAGAGCATTCTTAAAACCCTTACACTCCATGCCTAGGGAGCTATGGATCAATTTTTGAGACTTCATTCTTGAGTGTTCTTGAATGTAATGATTCATAGAAGTGTGGTCACATTTTCATCATACATTTTTGGCGCCCACCATGGGGCAGAGTAGACTAGCTTTGTCCCTTCTTTTTCTGCATTTTTGTCATTTTTCATCAATTTTTCAGCAAGTTTTTAGCTTAATTTTTGGTCTCTATTTTTCTATCTCAGACTATCGTACGATACTTTCCAGAAGTATCGCACGATAGTTCTCTATATGCGCGTGCGATACTTCACTTGTCAGAAGTATCACCTAGCTATTGCAATGAATATCACCTGGTCTCGGGCGAAGTATCGCCTGACATCGAGCGAAGTATCGTACAGACTAATATTATTGCCCCAGTATACTGAGAAGTATCGCGTGATAATTCTAGTGTCTATAACTATCGCCTATACCTGGCAGTGAGCTGTTTTTGAGTTATTTTATCTATCTTGCAAGTTTTGGGTTCTCTACTAACTTTTTGAAAATTTTAGCATTTTCAAATCCGTACCACTATTGAAAACGGGTGCCCATTTTTGAGAAATTTTTGCAAATGGTATCGAAAATCAAAGTGTGATATATCGTTGGAAAGGTCTTTCCATGCCTAATCCAACCATGATGGTTTCATTTTCAGATTTTGTCATTTGATCAGTTATTTTTTTGCAGACTATCTGATTTTTCATGTGCTAACCATTGTTAGATTTTAGATTTTCCTAACCCTTGTTGGTCTAACAAGTTGTTTTGAAGGTGCTCTTGCTTTCATGGAAAATGCTTAAAATTGCTTGAGGTACTTTGTTTCATCTCTACAACATTTGGATTTTGGGATTAAAATTGAACCTCTCATGTGTTTGGCTTGAGTGTTTACATGCTTTCATAGAACACATTTCAATTGATGCTCTTAATGGGAAATGAAAGAACATAGATTTGTTTTTACAAGTTTGTGTAAGTGAATGCCTGTGTTTAAACCTTAAGTAATTCTTGGTTCCAATATCAAATATCTCATTGAGTGATTAAAGGCATGGATTCATTCCTTGTTTACATAGGGAGTTAAATGCACCACTTTGTGGACTCACTCTATGTTTGCTTGGAAAGTTAAATATTCCATTGATTCAACCCTTTGTCATTTGTGAGTAGTATTGATAAGCAACTTTAGATTACTTTTGATTGACCTTGTTAGCTAAATTGGGTGTTGGACTCACTTATTTCTAATCGCCCCTCATTACTGCCCTTTGGATGCAAGGTCAGCATTCATACATAGGGGAGGGCTCTACTTGAAAAAAGCGTTAAGTGTTCCATAAAGTTTCCCCCTTTTTATGCTTTCTTGATCTCATTAGTTTTCTAAGGTGTGGACTCACTTTGAGTTTGTGTGAGGAGTTAAATGTTCCACTTTTGGACTCACTTTGAGTTTGTGTGAGGAGTTAAATGTTCCACCTTGTGGACTCACTTCACATTCACTTGAAGAGTTAAATGTTTCACTTTTGGACTCACTTCACATTCACTTGAAGATTTAAATGTTCCACTTTTGGACTCACTTCACATTTACTTGAAGAGTTAAGTGTTCCACCTTTAGTTCTTTAAATACTTTTGATAGTGAATTACTTACTTTTTATTTCTAGAAGGCCTACTTGGGGACACACCACCTCAAGGGATGACCTTAACTCTTGTGTTCCGGCAGAGTATAAATAGCGGGAGGTGAATCGAAAGACACCTCTCTTGGGAATTGAGTTTGATATCACTCTTGGCTAAGCCTCAAAGAACTTTATACCTTTGAGAAGTGAAGGAGGAGATTTGGGTTACCGTCTCCCCTCGGCTATGTGATTTTAGATTCTTCTCATCTACAAATTTGGGCCTCATGTACCTTGCGTATATGGAGGAATCCCTTTAGCAAAGCTATGTATATCCCTGTAGACAACTTGATAGGATGTTGTTGTGTTCTAAGTGCCTGCTAAAACATTTTCAAGAACATACACAAGTAGAATCTTTAAGGAGTAGAAATACTAAGTCACTATTCTTGTTCATGTGCAAGGTTGCTTTGCCCCTTTCTCATTGTTTGAAGACAATTGCTTGCTTGAACTCCTTGATTGTTGTCTTATGTACTTGATCCATGATAAAAATCTGTTGATATACTTACTTGATCTTTTAAAATGCTTCAAAACTAAGATTTTTATGTTCATTGGTCATAGAGTCGTATGACTCTGCAACAGTGTCGCCCAGCCTTATTAGAAATTGTCGCTTGGCTTAGGGTGAAGTGTCGCCTCACTATAAACTATCGCCTTGTCTACCTGGAAAGTGTCACCCAGAACCTTTTTGTTGTCTTGTTGCTGTTGCAATCCGGAGCTGCTAAACTTGCATTTTAACCTATTGTAGAGTGTCTTTTTCTATTCTTACCTGAAGCTGGACTGTTATCTGCATGCTTAGACTTGTTCTAGACTGAAATAAATGAGCTAAAACTATTGGATTTGAGCTTAATGAATGCTACTCTTGATCACTTGTCACATCACGGTTACCTCTCTAGCTACTTGCTTATTGAGCTTCTTGCTCGCTGCTCGGCTTTAGTCAATTGATTTTTGTAAGTGCTTGAGCACTTTTGATGAGCCATCTCTCTAATGTTCTACTTTGACAAGTGATCTTTATTATCTTTGCTTATCTCAAATCTGAGAAACTTTGTCTCATTCTATTAGTCAACCAACATCCCTTTTCATGCCGGTTACAACTCGGTCTCAATTTGAGCAGGAGAGTCATCCTCTGTTCAATTATACACAGTTACCTTCTCCAACTAGATGCTCACAAGTGCCCATTAGCAACAACAGTTCTAGTTCTAACCAATCTGAGGATCCTAAGGCTACCCCGTGGTACAAAGGAGGTTTCCTCTTTTCCACATTCAAGACCCCCAAAAACACGGACAATGTCTCACTTACTTTGACTAAACAAGAAAAATTTCAATGCTTGCAAGAACATTTTGAGCATAAAGATAACCAAGCGCGCTTAGACAAAGAACACAATCAACAAAGGATGGATGCTGCTAGGTGCATGGCTTATAGAGGAATGTCTTATGAGCAACCTGAGACTAGTAACTATGAGCATAGACCTCTTTTTAATGGCAACAATGGCAACAACATGCCACCAAGATCTCCTCCAAGACCCACTTTTGGTATGCCTTCTTCACCTCCTAGACCTCCTCCCTCTCAACATGAGGCAGAGGCTGATGATGAGATTTCTAGTGAGAATCTTATGAGATTTGAACAAGATGTGGTCTCCCAACGAATGATGCATAAGCTTTTAGAGCGTAATGGTGACCAATATTTCCAATATATGACTTCTAGAGGATACAAGCTTCCTCCCAGCTATGATGTCAGACAAATTGTCCAACAAAGAGTACCAACTAAATTGGAAGTCCTTCAAGAAGAACTACGTCGGACAAATCAACGCCTTACCCAAATGGCAATAGACAGAGAGCCTCCAAAGGTCTGCTTTGTAGAATCAATTTGTGCTCTTCCCTTTGATAGGAGTCTATACATGGTCCCGTTTCCTAGGGATATTGAGGTTCCCAAATATGACAAGTATGATGGAAATGGTGATCCCCATGACCATGTGCATCACTTTTACACTCTTAGCATGGAATTTCTTCATGAAGACACATTTCTTCTATGACTATTCCCTAGAAGTTTAAGAGGCCAAGCTTTGGAATGGTTTGCAAAATTGACACCACCTCTTAAGACTTTTGATGAGTTAGCTATGTGCTTCACACAACACTATTCATACAATATCCAACAGCCTATCACCATGATATATCTTGGTGCTTTAAGACAACATCAAGGTGAGCCATTTGCAACTTACTTACAATGTTGGAGGTCATTGTATTCTAGGTATCCTCGTCAGTTACCCTAGAGAGAAAAGATTGATATTTTTGTCAACACTCTTGTGCCAGAACTATATTATGCTCTAAGGAAACAACTATTCTCCTCTTTCAATGACATGGTTGAAAGTCCATATCGAATTGAGGATGTAGCTATAAGAAAAGGGGATATTGTTATTAATAAAGATGCTAAAGGCAATGGAAAAGACAAGAACAAACCTTGGAATAAAAACAAGTATGTTGTTAATGATGGGGTTGTTGACGCTCCTAAAGCTAAAGAGCCTGCTTTCAATCTCTCCAATGCTATCTATGCAGCAAAACAACAAGAAGCTGCCAATGCTCATAGTGCTCCTAAACCTCAATATGCAGATAAGCCTAAGAAGTCATTTCGAAAGTGAGTCTATACCAAGTTGGCAGAACCTTATGATGTGATCCTTAAGACTTTGGTTGATAATGGATATCTTACGCTTCCTAATAAACCTGGTAACTGGGATTTGATAAATAGGCCTGATTAGTGGTGAGAGGATTCTTATTGTCATTATCATAGAAACAAGGGACATCCAACAGACAATTGTTTTAAGCCTATGGATGATATTCAGGATCTTATTGAGAATGGCACAATCTCCACTGATGGCTTAACTAAAAATTCTGATCACACAGCTTTCAAAGATCCTCTACCTAAGCATGATAAGGGGGAAACCTCTCAAGCACATAAGAAGAATCATGATGCTAAGATCAATTACACGTATCCTTCTAATACACCTGTGATCAACATGGTAGAGCCCATTGAGAGTGTTTTAATGATGAGGTCTCAAGAGGATAATAAAGCCAATCATGGTAAGCCAAAGTTGGTCTTGCAAACACATGGTAGTTCATCTTCCCAAGGTGAGACACTGAATGCTGTTACTAGGGGGCAAGCCAAGATTGTCCTTAAAACTACACAAGATCCCAAGCAAGCTTTGCCTTCCAAACAAGCAGCTCCTTCAGCCACCCTTAGCTATGATCTTGTCCAACATTTGCAAAAGACACCAGCACAGATATCTATGCTTGAGTTGCTTCGGTTATCCCCTTCACATAGAGAGATTCTTGATGAGGCTTTACGTACAACATGTGTTCCCAATGACATTGATCCAGATCAATTTCAGGCTATGGTCAACCACATTTCATCTCCGCTATCTCTCTCCTTTTCTGCAGAAGATGACATATCTATTGCTCACCTGCATAATCTAGCTTTACACATTGAAGTTCTAGTCTACAATACCCGAGTCCACCGAGTCCTGATAGAAAATGGTGTAGGGTTAAATATTGTTTCTTTCAATGTCATACAACAATTGGGTTTGTCAGAATGTGTTGTGGATTCTAAGAAGAAGATTACTATAAAAGCTTACGATGAAGTGGAAAGATCTTCCAAAGGTCTTGTCATGCTGCCTATCTGAGTGGGCCCTGTCATGAAAGATATTAGCTTCCAAGTATTGGACATCCCACTCGCATATAACATTCTTTTGGGTCATCCTTGGATCCATGACATGCAGGTTGTTCCTTCCACTTATCATCAGTGCGTCAAATTTCTGTACAATGGCACTGAAGTTGTGATTCCTGGAGACCATACTATTGCTATTAATGCTCTTGTTGCTGCTAAAAAATTTGTTCCTCACAATGAACCTTATATTGATCCTAGTACGTCTCTAGTTGCTGCTAAGAAAACACTTAAGATGATGAGCCTTGGTATGGGTGAATATATGCTGGATTCCTTTGCTTCTATACCTATTTCTCCTAGGTCATATGGGAGACCTTCTGATCAGATGAAGCCTTCCACTTCTACTATGACGATCTTTGATACTTTTTTTCCTTCATCCATTCCTTTACAAGCAGAAAGAGAAGAACAAGCTATTCAAGAGTGGATCTATAGAGAAGATGAGGGTAGATTTTCCCTCCTTGATAATTCCAGAAATAATCCCATGCTCAGTAATTCAGACACAGATACAGATGAGTCACCACTGCACACTATGGTTCAAATGGGAGATGATATTCCTTCTACTTCACTTCTTTGGGGAGAAGAATGTATATCTACTGATGATATAGCTGAGGCCTCTATGTCTAGAACCTATGTGCCTAAAGAATCATTGAACTATGATAGACAACATTACAACATTGCACGACTGCTACAAAGAGGTGATCTCTCACATAATGACATGAGTATCTCTACTTCTCGGCATCTTAAGCCTCTTCCAAAAGATCCTCCCATGATAGATATGGATGTTGATGTGGTTCATACCTCTTGTAACCCACCTAACATAGTTGATGAGTCTCGTGTCGGGTCTAATGAGTTTGTTCCCTATATTGCCTTAGTTGACTACGTTGGTCCTTCTATGACAACTCTAGATCTGGCTACTTTTTGAGCTTACCCTATAGGCTTGACCTCTCTTGTCACCAGAGATGATATCCCTCACATAAATTCTATTGAACTAATCGCTTCATTTCATCTTGCATCAACACCTGTTACTTCTTCCCCCAGCGAACTAGCAACAAAAAAGATTGAATCAGCAATCAAGCATCACAATCATCAAGTCAAAAGAAAAGAGCAATGGTTGGATGGAAAAAACCACATTGTGGCAGTATCTGAACCTAAGAAAAGTAAAAATAAAAATCTACTCAAAAATAATGATTATCAAATAAAAGATGACAAGTTGATTCTCTACAAAAAAATGGTGCACTACTTCAAGCATGATCTCATATATGTTACACTTCAGCCCATTCCTAGAGCTGAGAACAAAGTTGGTAATGCCTTGGTTACTTCGACATCCATCTTACAAATGAAAAAGCATAAATTTCACTTCAAGTTCCTAGTGGACAAATTACACTATCCTGCTCACAAATCCTACAATCCTACCATCTTTTCATGTCTTCCACCTCATATACTTCCTGACAATCCACCACGCCATTCTTTCCGCCATCCCTTACACTTTGCCTTTGTCTCTGGTGACTTGTATAGGAAGGGTCTAGACAGAACTCTCCTTAAGTGTCTAGAAATAGAGGAGTCAGAAAAAGTGTTAGCTGAAATCCATGATGGAATATGTGGATCACATTCTAACGATCCTCCACTAGCTTAGACATTTCTTAGGGCTGATTATTATTGGTCGAACTGGTTGAGACCTCCTATCGTCACAGTTGCAGCATTTTGGCCTGGAGCCTATCAGTTCTCTACATCAGAGGAAGCAGATTTTTGATACCCATTTCTGTCTGGGGCATTCTTTGTACATACTTTATGATCCTGAAAAAATTCCAAAAAAATTCATATATGATGCTAAAAAAATCCTAAAAAGCATAAAAAGTACTGAAAAAAAGAGCATCCTAGTGAAAACCTAGCAATAGGTGCTTTGATGTCTCACCAAAAAAATCAAAAAAATCAAAAAAATTCAAAAAAAATAGAAAAAGTGCCTTGGTGAAAACCTGGAAATAGGCGCCTTGGTAGCAAAAATACAAAAAAAATTTATAAAAAGTCCTGAAAAAAAAAATTTGCAATAAATCTATAAGTGGTGAAAACCTGGAAACAGGCACTGCTTGAGACCCTCTGCACCTATGTCTATCAGTCTTGCATGGTGCTCCTCCGCCCCACTTCTTACTTTGTCTCTCTAGCCTGGAATTGACTCTTGTCTTAGTCTAGGGGGCATACATTGTTCTAGCTTATCTTGGGTCTCTTTGTGCGTCTGGGTTTCTTAGGCACCTCACAAATGGTGTTTTTCAACACCCCCCAACTGTGTTTTTCAATACTACCCTAGTGTTGAGTGTTTCTTAACACTTATCAGATGTCCTACCCACAGTCTAGATGATGCAATATTTCTCACTGGTAGATGTGATACTCAAAGCTTGACTCTATGACCTACACACATGCACTTGACTCGCTGAGACTTGCTTGGCTTTATTTTCTTTGTGTGTTGTCTATGATGATTTATTTGCTGAGTGTTCTCCCCCTATGATCATTTTCGATGAGGCATAGCTAGAAGACTGAGGGTATGAGAACATGTTTTATTTCTTTATCTGCTTGTGGGTATATTTTGTTGGTCCTAACTGTCATGAGCATTTATGCTGGTCTTACTTGACACTATGGATTGACAAGGTATTATCCTTGACTGTTATGCGAGTGCATGCTTATAGTCATCTTGACTTTCGTGTGTCTTAATACAAGCATAATCTTGCCATATCAAACTTCGGTAATCTCACTGCACTAGTCATCTTGACCTACATGTCTCTGATGCCTAGGTGAGATTTCCACATTTCTATCTGATATAGATCATATTTAGATTCACATAGTTATGCTAGTGTGTATTGTATGATCTTGCGATGCTACCAATAATGCTCGATGATGATAATTAGATGTCTATTGGCTTTGTAACCTTGCAAGTAAACCACTTTTCATGTAGCTTGCATTCTTAAATTCATGTTAGTTTAGTTTTGCATCTTGCATATGGAGAGAGCTCTCCTTTATCTTTCATGGACTTGTTAATCAAACTGCGCTCCCCTTTCACTTCTTCCTGATCATGTCTTTCACTTCTTGTCTTTCATATCCCATCATTTTCTCTTCATTTCAGGATCAAAATGGAAATTTGAGTTCACCTTGATTATTCCCATCGCATTTCTCCTTTTTCTGCGCAGTTGGCTGACCATTTGAGGCCTGATCCTTCGATCTTCACTGGGGCATTCTTCATCCCCATCTCTTTCAAACTTCCAGTCTTTCATTCACTTTCAAATCCCAAGTTCAAATCCCCCTCCGTGGTGTTTACGGGTTAAGGGACCGATAGGTTCGTGCCCCGTGTCCCATGTGTGGGGCATATCTTCACTGCTTGATGGTTATTCTATTCTCTTTCTTGGATTATGATTTCTAGCGATTTGATCATGTCTCTCTTGCTTCTACTTTCCCTCTACCTAGATTTTGCTTTCGATCCCAAGGGGGCAGACACATCATATCTTATTGGCTATCTCTTTCCTAAGTGTTCAGTATTGTAGCTACCAGGTTGACCATGTAGGATTTGTAATTTTTCTGCACTTCATTCTTTGGAGTCAGAACGCTACTACTTGCCTTCTTGGCTATCTCTTACCTTCTTGGCTGATCTATTCTTTGACGTAAGGTGTTCCCAGATCGATCACACATTAGTCAAAGAGGGGAAAATGTAATCACCTAAAAATGGTCATCTAGACTATTAGCCCCTTTTGCTAAATCATAAATTGCTTATTCTTGATCAAATCCTAGTTTTGTCATTTATTCGATTATTTTGTATGGGCTAACCATTTTATCCTAAGTTTTTATTTATTAAAAGGAATATTTCCTCCCCTTTTAATAAATAAAAATCCCCCCCTTTTCCTCTTATCCTAAGTTGCACAAATAAATCATTATTCCTATTTTACAAAAAGGGAAAAAACACTTTTTGTCTCATATGGACACAAAAGTCGACTCTTATTTTCTCATTGGAGGATACTTGTGCACATGGATTGCTCCTCTTTGATGCTCCACCCTTGATTAAATCTTTTTCCTCTTAATCTCCATGGTCCATTCCTTTTCATTTCTTATAAAAGGAGAGCTCTCTCCTTCATTTTCATATCTTAGGTTTTTATGCTAATGTTATGCTGCAGGTTTTCTAGGTACATTTGGACCTTTTGAAGATTTGGAGTATTCTTGACTTTTGCATCTACATGTTATCATAGTTTTCATTTATTGCATTATCATGGCATTCTTACCTTAGATTTCCTTTATGCTTTAGATTAATCCATCTAGCTTAACTAGGAGGCTTTGTAATACTTGCATCTTTCATTTTCATAGCTTATCTTGCATTTCCATTTCTAGAATAGCATTGCATTGCATTTTCATTCTTGATTCTTGAGGATATTGGCATTCTTGCCCTTGTCTTCATTGAATCTCCCATTGCATGGTTTACTAGCAAGGTTATAGGCTAAATAGCTCTAGTTGAGAGAATTCTTAAAACCCTTGCACTCCATGCCTAGGGAGCTATGGATCGATTTTTGAGACCTCATTCTTGAGTGTTCTTGAATGTAATGATTCATAGAAGTGTGGTCACATTTTCACCATACAAATTATACCTAGATGCTTGTCATGTTTGCAATATTAAAATCCATGCAAGAAGTGCTCAGGTCATCCTAGTTCAATTATACCATGATGCTTGCATTTTCTTGCAACATAACGAGCTCAATGATGAAAATCAAATTCCAGTTATTATGAAGTTCTAAGATGTTACATGAAGCTGTGGAGATATACTCATTTCATATTTCATTTTGCATTACATTGAAACAGTTCACGACTTGCATATCAGTGCTCCTTTTATAGGGATTGGTAGGTTATCTTTCTTATTAGGTCATATGTTCTCTTAAGTCCATTCTTCTTGTGTCAGATACATTTTTATTTGAGTTGAGGACATTTGGACAACAAAAACATTAATTTTTCACCTCGCATCTTACAACATTTAATCAATTCATTTAGGCTATGCATTATCTTCATTAGGTATGTTCATTTGTATATTACCCATCTATGTTAACATACATATTTCATGTGTTATTTTGTTATAGTTATCATAAAATCCCATTATCTTTTTATTATGGTGTAAGTTGTTATATTTATTCATCTTAAGAACATTTTTATTCATTACATATCATTTTCATTATATCATCATTTATTATCCATTACATGTATTATATCATCATGCATTTATTATCATTCATTTATTATCCATTCATTATCCATTATCTACATTGTTTTTTACATCATTGTATTAGTAACCACATAGCATTGTATAGAGTAAAATCATTTAGGACATGCATTTATATAACATCATATGTTAGATCATTAACCATTATGCATCAAATAGAAAATAAATCATTTTTCATCCTAGGACATACATTCTATGCATATTAAAGTAAATCATCACATCCTGCATATGTCAGTACGCACATGTGTATATCATAATCAAAGAAAATTATGATAGAACTGCATCACCATATATAGAGAGTCCATCATATAAATGTCCATAAAACACAAAAAAATGTCCAATGATATATCATATATAACAATGTGTCCAAAGTAACCACTATCAAGTTAATAACATAATGAAACATAATGATACAATGCTACAAAGAGTGTATTCAATGATATCCAAAATCTATGATCCGTTGCCTCCAGACTCTGTATGTCACTACCTGTGAGATGCAATAAGACCCCATGCTACTGAACCACCTGATCTTGAGGCTCCAGCTGGATCCCCTGAACCTGTGGGTGCTCTCAAAGGGTGTGATGATACACCTCCACTACCACCTGGTACCTGTCTGTCATACACTATTGTCCTAACAGCAACTAAGCTCTCTCTGAAGCTCCCAATCCACTAATTTCTAGGAACTACCTATCTATAGGCCTCTCGCCAATAGGATATCTCCTTCCCGGCCTATATCATAGCTCTCAAATTGTCTCCGTGAGGACCCAAATCCTCTATCTATTGCAGCTCATCTAGTCTCTAACTCCCCGAGTCTCTCTATAGCAACATCACGCTCATGTCTAAGCACTCCCATCTGGCTCTCTAGTCTCTCTATCCATCTCTCCAGTCCAGGGACACGGTCTGCCTACACCTATGTCATTGCTAGTCAGACTAGCAATGAGTCAATATCTAGATCCTCCTCCTCCATAGCATCTCTCTATAAATAGGGATCTTGTCCCCTGATATCCATCCCTATTGGCTCCTCCTGAGCATCCAGATCTAGCATCTGTGCATCCTACCCTGCTATGTCAAGAATCTACTCATCTTGTATATCATCATGAACCTGTCCACCCTGTACCACTCTGACCTAGGCTAATAATACATCCGCCTTGTCCTATCCCTATCCTGCCTATATCGGCACTTGTACCTATACTACTGGTACCTATACTTGGGCAACTGGTATCTGTGGTGCAGCTCCTACTGCTGGCTATGCTAGAGACTGTCTCCATCCCTATCTTGCTGGAGGTGGCATCAAACCTCTCTATCTCACACCACCACCTCTCATCCGAGGTCCAGCTCTATCTCCTCTCCCACCATCTCCTCCATCTCCTCTCCCTCCATTTCCTCCATCTCCTCCATCACCATCTCCACCGTCGCCTCCACCTCCTCTCCCTCGGCCTCTCCTATCTCAGCCTCAACATCTCACATGACGTCTCTCTATTGGATCTCTCTCTGGTGGCCTAGCTATCAGATCCATCAAGTGAGGTACTGGATAATCTCTAAGGTACTACTCCATATCAGCAGTCATCCCTGGGTCCACTACCCCCTGTATCATCATCCATGCCTGAAATGACATGTGAAGAAACTCATGTCTAGCTATGTCAAATGATACCATGGGCCCCTAGTCACATCTCTCCTGATGTGTATGTGCAAACTCTGTGACTCCCTGTGGCATGCCTTGGATCTTGCCAAATTATCCCAGAACTTGGCTAACCAATTATCTCTCAATGATATAAGGTGTCTGCCTTATCAACCATCATGACTCAAAACAAAAACCAATTTGTCTCTCATCATCCCAGGGCTCACACCCTAGGTAAGGTCTCCATGTGACTATATCTAGTGTATCAAAAGTGTACCGCTAGAACTCTAAGTGTCCCAGTTTTGCCTGAGACAAAACTGATGAATACAAATGAATATATGGTTGTCCTGCACCATGAAATCTGATCGCCACTGACCGTGTAACTGCAATATGCTCCCATGCCCATACATGGAGCAATGTGACACCTGCTGATAATGAAGCACCCCTATGGTACACCACCTGATGAAGATCATGGTATAAATGGGCTAACAGACAGACACCCCAAGCAAATCAAGTCTCGTCATCCATCATTCACTGCAATGTGCAGCCCCAAAAAATTGCAAACACATGTGACCTACGATTAGGGCATACAAATCCCCCAATTGCTCCTGCTAAAACCACTGGTAGAGGCTCATCCAAATCAACCATATCCTCCCACCTAATCTCCCCCTCATCAATATCATCATCACCAAAAACTACTCTACACTCTGTCACTTCATCGTGCCGATCATAGTGCACCAGCTTGCCTGTGATAGGAAGCCGGAGGATGTGATATACATCCTCGAGTGTAACTATCATCTCTCCTATCGGGAGATGAAAAGTACTCATCTCTAAGTGCCATCGCTCTGCTAACGCAGTCATCATGCTCAAATTCACCCAAATCTCAGGCGTGTAGATAACATGATATAGTCCAGTGCTCCAATCAAAAGTCTGTCAGTCTTTGACGGCATTGGTCTCAAGTTCTGAGTGACGGGATATCTCTCCCGTGACATCAGAATATTGGTAATATCCTCCTATCAAATTCAACAAATTCAAGCTATCAAATTTTGATTAACTGATCTATCAATCTATCTATCCTATCATATCAATTACAAACATGTTTATCATGTGTTTCAACAGATGATTCTATCAATTATCTAAAACCAAGACTGGTCAACTAGTGACCATGCTACGATGTTGCCTATCTTGATCAAATTGATCCAAATCAACAGTTGACAGATCAAATCGGCTTATCAACATCCAGTTTGACCTAATTGACTTGCTAATTTGACCAAATTCTATCAACTAAACAAATGTGCAGCACTGAAAAATGCATGCACAGTTTCCCTAAATATTTGTGCAGGTTTACACACTTGCGCATTTTTATCTAACCTTTGCACAGGATCCCCTTATGTTTGCATAGTTTTAACGTTTGTGCGATTTTAATCAACATTTGCGTAGAAATAATTGACAAAAGTGTAGAACCTATATATGCGCACATTTATTGCACATTTGCACAGCCTAGCATAAATTTCTACACATGTGCAGTTCTATGACATGTATGCACAGAAACACAAGTTTGCTGCACAAATGTCACGAATTGTTGCGCATTCATTCGCCGCAACTGTGCATTTGTTCACCACCCAAGAACAAGAATTTTTCTAACCTAAATCTATGATTCAAACTAACCTAAACATGCTAAAATTCTACTGCAAAGCATTCAAAATCATCAAATTGACAAAGAGGATCTAGTCACCTACTGGCTCTCCTGAATCGGGTGGTCTTCTGAAGCGTTTGGCCCTCTCGAAGTGATGATCTAACAGCGGGAACAACATCTTGGTAGCTCTGCTCTTCTCTCTCTCAAGCTCTGATCTCCAAATGACAAGTGTGCATAATGAGCCTATTGTGGACCCCTTAGCCCTATTTATAGCCTGTGGACCTGATGTGCTTGGTGTGTGGACCCTAATTCCCATTTTCCTTTTGTTTCACCCCGTTTTCATCCATCTTTTCTATCATTTCTTTTGTGAGATTGATTGTCCAACTCGACAAAATAATTTTTTTTAAAAAAATCAATTCAAATAATCTTTTTTGTTAATCAATCTCTCGAGGGGGCATGCATAGGTCGTCTGAGACATTGTCTGGGGCAGGGGCAAAAATGCATGAAATTTTCTTTGAAACAATGTGACACGCACATTATTTCAAAGAGGGGCAAAATGTATACACTTAAAAATGTCTTCATTAATTAATTAAATATGTATTATTTAATTGATATTGACTTGATAAATTAATTAAATATTTATTATTTAATTAATAATTATTTCCTCTATTTATTAAATAGATTATTCAATTTATTTAGTAAATTCATTATAGTCTATTCCTCTATCCTAAGTCTTCTAATTAGTTTTATTAAAGTGATTTAATTAAATATACAATCACCTAAATATGACTTAGTCCCTTAGTCCACCTCACTTACCTAGTCACCTGACACATCACTTTGGCTAAAATAAATAATTATTATTAATTATTTATTGCTAATTATCCTCACCCACACATGTCCTATTCTTAAGGGCTATGTGGCCTCATAGGACTTGGTCTCATGACCACATGTCCTCTCTTAAACCAAGTCAAGGGACATTACCTATTCCTAAGGGACTTCTCAAGCCACCTCTAAGGGTCAAAGGTGACTCATGGGACACTTGTGCCAAGAGTCCTCATGAGGAAAAAGTCCTTCCCTCTTCCTCTCTTTGGTCTTTGTGAGACACTTGACATGTGTCTTTCTCTTCCGCCTTGTTCTCCTCCATGTCAATGTGAGAGGAACATCATCCCTATTCTTCCTCTCACATTCCAACTACATCCCCCTTTCTCTCAACTCCTTCAACCAAGTCAATTCTAGCCCTAGGAGCTTCCACCTTTCATTCTCTACCGTAGGATTGTGCCACCTAGGCTTAGATCCTCCAAAACTCTATAAAAGGAGCCTCATTTCCCCTTTGTGAGATAATAGTGAATAGGCAATCAAGCATTCAAACAATCAAGCAATCAAGCATTCTAAGAGCATTTCAAGAGCATTCAAGCATAATCAAGCCATTTTCATATCACTTGCATCTCATTCACCATATTTTCATAATTAAGCTTTAGTTTTGCATACATTCATCATCAATCTCCACACATTGGTATCATCTTGGGCAAGAGGCTTCATTTGGAAATCTGAGAGCTCAACATCCTCAAGAAATCAAGGCTAGGAGGACAATGGAGACAAGCTACATGGTAGGTGAAGGTAAAACCTTTTTTAAGCTTCATTTTTAATGTATTCTTCATTGTTGTTTGCTAATTAGTTTGATTTATTAATCTTAGAATAGTTAATTTATCATTTAGAGTAGTTAGACATCTAATTTGCATACAGGTAGTAAGGTCTAAATGTTAGGAATTGATCCTAAAAGACCTTTAGAAGGTGTTTTTCAATAATATAAATGCATAAGGATAAGAAGTTGTTGAGTTGACAACTATGTTGGCAACTTGGCAACATTAAACAAAGTGTAACAATCAGTTTTAAACTGATTGCAGTCGGTTTGGAGAGTAGTTGTTGGTAGTTATCAAGTTTTAGAGAGTTTTGAGGGATCTATTTGAGGAAGATCCACACAAGGGATGGTAGTATAGAGAGGTTTGTGTCAAGAAGAAACCAACGTAAAGGTTTTTGAATTAATAAACAAATATTTCTTGCAACTGTCAATGTTCTGGCCGTAGGGTACAATCCCTGATTCCATGCTTTTAAATGGTTGAAACAAAGTGATATTGATTAGGGAATGAATTAAAAGGATTTTATTCTTATTTTTTTCATTTATATGCTATTTTACTATTTCATTGAGTTTTAAAGGCAAAGAATTTAATTTGTTGTGACTGTTCCTGAATAATGTGGGTGCAATCAACGATTTATTATTTTGAAGTCTTCATGAATCCATAGACTCTCCCACTTTATGTGATCCATATGGTTTGTGGGAGGATTCTAGCCCTGTACAATATGTTTTTGTATTGATTTGAGTGCAAGGATATGCAAGGTTGTGGAGGAGAGACCACAAGATGGAGGCAAAGTGTTGATTGAGGGTGCATTAAACAACACTGGTGTTAGTGTGAGCATATTCTCTAAAGGAGGGGTATGTTTTGGGATGGATATTGCCTAGATAGATCCATGTGAAGGTGTTAGGTCCATTGGAGGGATCTAGAGAGGGTTGGAAAAGCCTTTTTGACAAAGCCCTAGCCTAATGACCCTAAGAGTGAGGTTTTGATGCCAAGAAGTATAGATAAGATCTGATACCCTAAAACCTTGAAAATTTATTTTTTTTAACCATGATCTAATACTTTTTCATGGTTTGGAGTCAAGGAAGCAATTTATTTTATGATTTTCTTTGTTATTGGGGGCTTATTAGGCCTATTTAATTGTTGCAGGGGTAAGGGATATATGTGTTGGTCCAAAGTAACCTACCTTGAGTTTGAGGTATGTTTTGTAGTAGTGAAAAGGGTATCCAAACTAGTGAATATTTTTCCTAGTTATTTGGGAAAGTGTTGAGTTAAGGGAAAATAACCAGGTTGACAGGGCTACAAGGAATAAGGCTCTTAGATTGGAGTTGTGAAGCAAGTTTATTGACCAAACTTAGATATCTAGTAGAACATGTGTAATGGGCTATGTTTTGATTTTATAAGATGATAGGACAAGTGGATAATTCTTGCTATGATATTTGGCAAGTTGGAGGCACTAGGTGCATGGGAATGGCCTAGGAAGTGGGTCCTTGAATGGATCTTTGATGTGGGAAGTTGTATCTCACATGTTGATTAAAAGGTTATCCTATTAATTAGGATATTGGGCCAAGTTGAGGCACACCCCTCTGCATCAAACTTAGAGGCTTCAAGTAGGTTTACAAAAAACTCTACCTTCCTTCATATTGGAACATATACAATCTTCTATGGATAAAACACTATGATCATTAGGTTGACCTATCCCCCTGGTGGAAGATTACAAGGGTATTTATTATTTCACCATTTTAATTATTGTTCAAAAAGTTATACAACAACTCACCCATTCTATATTTGCACTTGTTCCCTTCTATTTGGAAGAAACAAAGTCATTATCAATTGGACCCAGGTTGTACTATAAGAATTAGTGAGGTTTGATCTTAAATGAATTTACAATAACTTACCAAAATAGAATTTTTATTTGTGTTTTTTGTTTATGATGCAAGAAATAATGTCATTATCTAGTGAATTTAGTTTTTTACTATAATTAGTAGTGAGAGTTGAGCTTATAAATCTCTTAATGGAATAAAGTTGAGACACTTTCCTTATTGAGTGGACTCAAATAATTCAGGGATTTTTTTAGTGGTGAATATTCGCCAATTGGCGAATATGTCATGATCGGGTGATAGAAATTGGCGAATAAAACAATCAAATACAAGTCAGATCATTCGCCCAAATTTTATAAAATGGTCATATAGTGGTCGGAATGTTCGCCACTATTATTACGTAATTTTAGTTTGGTAGTTGGGTTCTTCGCCCATATTTCTCTTTACTGTTTACTCTTATTCACCATGGATTAAATTGAGTGTCTCTTTCGAGGATCTTCATTCGCCAAATTCCCATTTTCCTATGTGAAATTTTTATTTGTCCTAGGACCCAATTCGCCATGCATCACACGCAATGGGGTCCCAAGTTCCCGCCCTATTCACCCACTCAATTACTTGAAATTACATGGGGTTCACCAAATATTAGTTCTTATCATATGTAACGGTCAGCCCATTCACCAAAATGGACGATGCCGATTATGAGGCAAAATCTGATGGTTGATATGAAAATGGTTTATTTGTAGTTGTCTATTTAAGATATATGAGTTTCATTATTGAAACATGCCAGAAAGAAGGAGCCTTCGAGAGATTTTCATTTAGTACTTAGTAGCATAATAATTCAGTTGATTATGAGCTTAGAGCTCATAATTGCGATCGGTAGCGAACCGAAATGACTACGACTACGAGTTTGTAGTATTTTATTGCAGCCTTAATTTGATGGAGATGTCACAGTCAAATTTAAATAGGAAGAGGACTAATGAAGGTGGAGATGTCCAAGAGAGGCCAACAAAATGCAGAAATATATCTTCATACTTTGGCGGGGGTAGATGCAACAGTGTTGGTCAAAGTGAGGAAGATACATCATCAGAGGAACCTGTACAATCTCAACCTACACAGGAGTCTATTCAACAAATTGGGGAGCCTAATAAATCTGGTGACGAAGTTGCAAAACCTAATATCTCTAATGAAGATGACCTTGACGAAGAATATCCAATAAATAACCAATACCAGGATGAATCAATCAACTTCGGTGATGATGATGGTGCAATTAACAGTAACACTAAAGGGAGAGGAAAATCAAAAGAAAAAACTGATCGTCAATGGGAGATGGCCAGGAGATTTAAATTTGATTGGGCAGAAAAGTATCCATTCATTGAGCCCGTGGACAATCCAATTGTAGGTGAGCCACCAGTAGAATGCAGATGTACGATTTGTAGTTGGAAGTATAAAAAGGAAAAGTGGTTGCAGCTTAAACTAGACACCATAGAGAAACATGTTGGTAAGATTTACGAAACCTCAAATGTAGATGGAAGGGAAATAAAAGTGGTAAGATATAAAACAAAGGAGCAATGTCAACATAAAAGGAATGCTGAGGAATATTATTTATTTCAAAAATTTAAGACGAAGCTTGGTGAAGTTCAAGGTTCTATTAATGCTATTTTTGCAAAAGCAAGTGAAGTAGAAGAACGTGGAAAAGTTGTTCAATTAAATAATGTTTTCCATATTTTGAGCAGAGGGCGTCCAATGACAAACTATCTAGAAATGAGTGGTTTGTTACACTTTCTGAAAGTTCCTAACTATCCTGTCAGTCATTGGTCGATAAACAGTGGATGGGAATGGGCAAGTTGTATTGCGCAGGTTGAAATAAAGGATGTACAAAGAAAAATAAAAGAGTCAACCTTTATTGCATTGTCCTTAGATGAAGTTATGGCAATAGATAATACATCGTGGGTATGCATGCATGTTTAAACTATACAGAATAATGTCCGCCAACCACATCTACTAACTGTTGCTAAATTGAGAGACAATGCTACAGCAGAAACTTTATTTCAGTTAGTAAAGAGCCATTTAATTGAATATGGAGCTATGGATGAATTGACAATAGCAAAGAAGTTGATCTACGTTGGAGTGGATGGAGCTTCAGTAATGCAAGGTTAAAGGAATGGTCTTTGCACAAAGATGCAGGCTTCTTGTTCACCATATGTTGTTGGCATTCACTGTATGGCCCACAGGATGAATCTTGCTTTTAGAGTTGTGAAGAAGTTTCCTTCAGTAAACAAGGTTGAAGATTTAGTAAGAGAGTTGTACGCATATTTTTGTCAAAGTCCCAAACATTTTAGGGAATTTCAGCACTTTGCTGATGGAATTACCGATGGAAACAAGCTTCTTAAAGATGTTGATACCAAATGGATCTCTTTGGATGGACCAGCGCATCGAGTATTTTTCAAATATCAATCTTTGATTGGACTGATGTACAAAAATCGGGACAATGCAGAAAATCAAAGATGTGGCGACTTGCTTCGGAGGTTGAGCAATTTAGAGACATTTTTTACTTTGGCATCTCTTCTTCCCATGCTAGAAGAAATGACGTTAATTATGAAAAAAGCCCAGCAAAGAGCCATGTATATTGCAGAATATGCTCACTTGCATAAAATGTCATGCCAAGCCCTCGATAGTCTCTATCGTACTGACCTAAATTTATCTGATGATAGATTTAATCACTGGAGGAAACTAATAGATTTGGATGATCCTGATAATTATTTAAAGATCATTGAAAATGGAGATTTATGTGTTTGTGTAAGGGGATTTCAGATACCAATGTACTACAATGCGCCAAAGAAGCAAGCTACAAGAGTTACAAGGGAAGAGTTTAACAATATCGTCGAGTCTATAACAGCTAATGCAAGGGACATAGCCTATATAGTTTCCTCTGAAATAAGATCATGATTCCCATATGATCAACTGCTTGAGGCCATGGCAGTTGTGTTTCCTCAATATTGGTCCTTCAACTGTAAGGAAGATTATCGTAAAAGGTTGTTGACTTTGATAAAGGAATTTTGCAAATCTGTAGAATTCAATGGAGTGACTATCAAAGGAATATTAGATGAGGGTCTTCTTAGACAGCAATCAGGAACCTTTTCAAGGACTATGAAGCATCAATATCAATTAATGCATAACCCACATGAAGAGGGCTCGGCAACAAAGCTTTGGATAGAACTAAAAGAGAGCACAATGTTGCGTGAAGAAATTTCAGAGTACTTCAAGCTTGCTGATCTATGTCAAACCATGATATTGGGTTCAGTGGAGGATGAGAGAGTTTTCAGTGCTTTGGGATTCCTAAAATCAAAGCTAAGAAACAAACTAGACAAGAATTTGGAATCATGCTTGAGGGTATACACATCTAGGTATGATGTCAATACTTTTCCTTATCAAAAAGAAATGGAAATTTGGAAGAAAAGATGCAAAAGAAGAGGGGTGGGCAACACCATTAACCAATCTCCTATAACAACTCCAAGTGGGACAAGTACAGTTGGCAGTGGCACTAGTGATGGGATTGGGAGTCATAGAAGCGGAGGTCAGAGTGAACTTGAAGAAGACACAAACGAAAATGAAGAGAACAATGAAGCAACTGCAATACCAGAATTGGATGATGATGACGACACGGAGATGAATTGGCAAATTTAGGAAATTTTTGTTAAATTAGCAATGGCAACCAATAGGTATTTTTTGAACTTATTAACTACTATATGATATCCTATCATTCAATGTTCATTTTAGAAAAGCAAGAATGTATTATGTTTCATCATTAAAATTTGAGAACAAAGAGTATTATTACTATAGAGTGTAGTTTATATCATGTCATCAATGATCATTCATATTTGAATTTGAAATTCTTGAATGAAATTTTGTATTCCAATAGCATATAACATAGTAATTTTTTATTCTTAGTTAAACTCAACTAAGAATAAAAGAATAAAATAGAGTAACTCAACATACATTGAATTGGAAAACATGAAAATTAGATAGAATCATAGAGCACAATTTGTTTTGTATTCATTTGCAATATATTACAATTTAAAGTAGTTCAAAATTCAGAGCAATCTTTGTAGGCCACTCCAAACATCCTCTGATGGCAGAACAATTTGGTTCATAGTATAGTCACACTCTTGCAACTTCGTTAGCAATTCATATTTGGAAGTGTGACTTGACAGCATTGTTGATTCTAAAAGTCCATTCAAAGTTTTCACTGGTTTGATGAAATCCAAGAATGCATCACAAGATATGTCTGCAAGGAGAAAGCGTACATCAGTATTTATTTTGTCTTGCAACCTTGTTTTGTAATTTTCTCGTCCAATGAACTGATTTGCTTCAAATCCCTTAGGCAAACCAAGACTTTCCATTTTCGCTTTCCTTTGTTCCATCTTTGTGATCTTCTGCTTAGCTTTGTCATCCAATTCCTGTGCTTCCCGAGGCTTCTCACATTTGTGAATGATACTTGATACCTTTACTGATGTATCAAGGCGGTTGCTAATTCCCTTGTTTGATAGATAACTATCACTCTTACTATAGAGTTGTTGCATAATATCTTTTGCTGTCTCTTCTTTGTTGACAACATCCATGTTCTGTTGAATGTTGTTTTGGAGCTTCAAGTAACATACTCTCATACTTTGAAGCATTTCAAACCAGTCATACAAGCTATTAGACATCACCAATATTTGGCCCCAAATGTGTTCTTTTGTAATCTTCACTAAATTATGACTAGTATCTGTTAAAGTCTTAATTGTACAATTGGCCTTCTTTAGTTCTTCTGCCATTTTTTCATAATTTTTTTTCTCTTCTACTACTTTTTGTTCCTAATGATTGGCTTTATCCACCTGAGAGGCAGCATTACTCTCCAGATTTTTAAATAACTTTTTTGAACTGGCTCTTTCTTCGTCAAGTTTTTTTATCATTTCTACCAATTTTCCCCTCAGTTCCTGTTCCTTCACCTGCTCCTGTGCCAATTTTCCCCTCAATTCCTTGAGCTCTTATTCCTTCAGTTTCACCTGCTCCTACTCCTATTCCTTCACTACCAGCTCAGCATGTCCTTGCTCTGTATCTGCTGATTTTTTAATCTTTTTTTTTGCAATTCTTTCAAACTGTTCTCTGAAGCTTTCCTCTTTGCTTTTTCATTGCCAATGTCTACCTGTAACTTTTCTATATTTTTCTCAAGCTTGCTTTTCGCTCTTTCCACCTTTAGCAGTGCACTGTAGACCACTTAGTTTGTAGACTTTGAGACATTGATTTTGTCCACATTTTTTACTTTGGAAAAATCCATTTGGAGAGTGCTAACTTCAAATTCAGAGTGATCTATCTGACTCTCTGGTGGGTTTTCATCTTTGTTTGGTGGAATAACAACCATGAACTCCATCATGTCTCTCTTTGGGTCATATGTTGGAAAAACCCTATTGGATGCAGGTTGTTCCTGTGCAGCTACAGTAAGGGCACCATACTCCAATGCATTCTTTGATTCCTTATTCTTTGTTTTTGTTTCTGCAAAATTATTATAGAAATCCTTGTAATGAAAATATGGTGTTGCAGAAGGATTTGAATGTTTGAAAGGTGAAGAAGAGACAAAGCTTGCAATGGCTGTTGATCTAACTAATGCTCTTTGAGGATTTGAACTTCTAGAGGGTTTTGCTGAACCTGAAATTGGCAACACTTCTTTATGATCTAATGTCATTGTTCTGGAACTGGAACTGGAACTGGAAAACTTTTGCTTCTTGACACTATCTTCTTGTATGGGATTCTCAGTAGATTCTAGTGGCCTCTTTAGAGAGGGAACTTGTTCTATAAGGTTCCCACTCCTACCAATTCCAGTCCCATGAATGCCACTAGTACTACCACTAGGTCCACTATCAGAGCCAAGTCCTGCACCACGATCATGAGCAATTTTTTCTGTCTGAATTGTATTCCAGACACCTTCTCCTGTGGGACCCAAACCACCACCTTTATAACCCATTTTGTCAAGAATGACTTCCCCTTTGCTATATACATTTTTCCGGTCCTCGAAGATTTCATAGTGACTCCCAGTCTGTGGAGTACATGCATTATCAATATCATGATCATCTAGATCACTGCTGTCAGTGTCGTATGTGGAGTTAGGATGCTCCATATTCCACAATTTGCTAAACTCTATATCCTCGTCTATGTCATCCAAATCTTCACTGGTCTTTGGTTCACCAAGAGCCTTTCTCATACTCCAAAAATCATCCATTTTCATTCTAGTCCATTTTCTATCCTTACAAGCTTCTGCTATTCTCTTTGTTATTTTTATGTTTGATGGCTGAGCAGCTTTGTCATAGAAATTGAAGGACATCCTAGGCTGTACAATGCCCTGATTTATTGTTGTCATAATTTGTGATGACAACTGTTCAACTGAAATGTTTTCCTTAATGGAAACTTTCTCCATCTCTTTTCTAACGTCATCCCAGCTATCCTTGTTTTTGAACTTCTCTAGCAATGGTTTACTTTCATGTTGAAATAAGTTTGCAGAGTTCTTATTAGCAACAAGCTTTTCTTGAATGACATTGAGTGTATCATACTTCTAGTACCACTCTAAATCAAATTGAAAAATATCTATAAAAAATTGTGCCACTTGGAAAGCCTTTCTCTCAAATTTTAACCCTCCAATTGAGAAAGGTAAGGAAGGGAATATGCTCTTCTTCGATTGGCTAGAGAAGAGTCTATCTGTGCTCTCTAGTTGTACCACATATTCTACTGCAAACACCCTATCTGTCACATGCATTGGAAGTTTGTGGGGTTGCAGTTCTGATTCGTAAAACCTTAGCACAGTGTAATCTTCCATTAAGTACCAGTCAGCCAATTGAGTTGTGCTTCCAAGTTGGATGCAATCCCTACATGAAGCAGACAATCTAGGCATTGGAGTGCTTGTTATTTCTTTGTACAATGGGGCCAAAAAGAAGTCTACAAAATTACTGTAATTCCTTCTGTTATCATAGAATCTTATCTGAGGTGTCCAGTTATATATTGGATTTGGAGTACCTCTCCCCCTCTGAATTTCAAGGTTGTTGTCGTTGCTCATTAATATTGCAGCATTCTTGGCTAGCAGAAGATAGCACAATTAGGTTGTGAACCTAAATGTCTTAGAATTGCCTCTTTTAATCAATGTTAATTGCTCTTGCATCGATTCAACCACGTGTCTAACAAAATTATATCTTACTGGTTCATTCAGACTATGGATATCCCAAATGAATTGAAGAATGTTGGCACTCACTTCCCTATTGTTTTCCAGTCCCAGGCAAAATGATAGCGAGGATATAGTATCCTGAACCCATGGCACAAAAACCTTAAAATCATAAGGAGGCTTATGGTTCTCACCCAATGAAGCCTTTGCCTCAGCAACTATTAGACCCTTTACAAATGAATTTTTTCCATCTTGCGGGACTGCCTCATATTGCTCTACCAACACTCCCAAGTCGATTTTGGCATTACAGTTTTGTGGGTCAAACCCTAGGTCTAGAAAATTGACAAATTCTTCCTAGGTTATTGTTAAAATTTCTTCTTGAGTTTGTTTATTCACAATTGATTTTTTTTCTTCATCATAATTTTCTACACAAATCTTGACAATTTCTGGGCAAGGGAAAACTTCGGGTAATAGCATGTTACCCAGATCAACATCCCAGGAAGCAACTTTATTGGTTGTTGCACCTATTGTTGCGTTAAATTTTATAAATTCAGACCTCCTTGGCCCAGTTGCCTTACTGCACAATGTATGTTTAATTGCTATAACTCTCTTTTCACCTTCGATAACAGGATCATAAACATCGTGATACGCATCGGTGAAACCAGGGATTTGTACTAGTTTTCTAAAGTCCATTATAGTTTTCCCTTCTGCTTGCCCTAGGCCTTGAGTTTTCTCTTTCCCCATTGTTCTTTGAAAAAATTAAAAAACAAAGATTCACAGATATTTACTAATAGTGATAATATCACAGATATTAACTAACTAATTAAGAAAACCCCAATTGAAGAAAACCCCAATTTAAGAAAACCCCAATAGAACATGCAAGAATTAAAATTTCAAAATCAAGTTAAACTTAGTACTTACCCGAAATTAAACTTTGAATTTTGAAATTAGGATAGATATAAGTTCAAACGGCTAAGGCTCTCACAAATTACAGTCTCAATTTTCAAATCTCCGGTGACGGTTCCCATTCAACAGTTCTTTTTAACTCTGCTGTTATGAGTACGAGTCGATAGGTTTTAAAAAAGTAAATGTTAAAAACCTTTCATTAAATGGTAAAGTAATCTTTCTACATCATACACGTGTAATGTAAACATTCATAATCTTTCTAAAACATTACACGTCAACTTTCAACGTGTCACGTTTCTGGAGTGAGTTTTCAAAAAAGCTTTTTGAAACCCATAGAACTTCTGAAATACAACTTCAGCCATTCACCTGTCGTAATCTAACGATTGTCATGATTTTAAAATATTAATAATTTAACATACACTAATGAATATTAATGAAGCGGATGAGCTGGCTGACCTGGCAACTAGAGGAACAAATTTGAAAATTCTATCCGACGTGAGCGGAGTTTCAACGGAGCTCATTGAATCTAACCACTAAATCAGTGAATGGGGGCTTGCCTTTATTACTAAAACACAATGGTGGGTCTTGGTGTCCAGATGAGTCAGAAGGTCTTGACATGTCAGAGCATCAACAGTGGCCTCTAAAGCGCAAGGGAGTTGCCAGAGATCTGCGAAATCACATCGGCTGTTGATTCTTCTTTACGGTGTAGGGTTTCAAACTATGGGTCCATGGTGACATGTATGCACAAATGGCACTCTCCTATTGGCCGAAGGAAATAAAGAGGTGGAGTGTTGTTAGCAGGGCTTGGGCTAGAGATTTTGATCGATGGGCGGCATGTGATCGCATGGAATATTCTCTCCCCATGCAATCATGCGCCCACCATCCGATTAGATGTCATTGGTTTGTATGTAGTGGGACCACATGATGATTCATTATTGAGTATGTGCACTGCTGCGATTGTTAGGGGCCCAATTCTTCATCATGTTCGTTGTCGCTAGGTCAGGGAATGGAGAAAGTCTCCAACGAATGGGAGTTTGCCTTTATTGCTAAATCTCAATGGTGGGGCCTGGTTTTCGGATGAGTCAGATGGTCTTGTCATGTCAGAGCATCAACGGTGGTCGCTAAAGCTCAAGGGAGTTGCTAGAGATATGTAAAATCATGTCGGCCATTGATTCTTCTTTACGGTGTAGGGTTTCAAACTATGGGCCATGGTGACATGTATGCACAAATGGCACTCCCCTATTGGCCACTAAAAAAATCCCTGATGCACAAATGGCACTCCCCTATTGGCCGAAGGAAATAAAGATATGGAGTGTGGTCAGCGGGGCTTGGGCTAGAGATTTTGATCGACGGTCGGCGTGTGATTGCATGGAATATTCTCTCCCCATGCGATCATGCGCCCACTGTCCGATTATATGCTGTTGGTTTGTCTACAATGGGACCACGTGATGATTCATCATCGAGGTGTTAGGTTGTGATTGGTTGAGCTGGTAAAATGTTCAGTTGTCGCATGATCGCATGTCAAAAAATTTTGACATGCGACCAAGCGACCGGTTACTTCTTGTGCTGGGTCTGTTGGAGGGGAGGGCAGTGGTCCCACTGGTGATTATGTGGCATCCTGTGGGTGGCTATCGCATGATCGCATGTCAGAGTTTTATGACATGTGATCATGTGACTGATTGACACCTGTTCCTCAGCTTGGTGTTAACTAACTAATTAAGAAAACCCCAATTTAAGAAAACCCCAATAGAACATGCAAGAATTAAAATTTCAAAATCAAGTTAAACTTAGTACTTACCCAAAATTAAACTTTGAATTTTGAAATCAGGATAGATATAAGTTCGAACGGCTAAGGCTCTCACAAATTACAGTCTCGATTTCCAAATCTTCGATGATGGTTCTTGTTCAATAGTTCTTTTTAACTCTACTGCTACGAGTACAAGTTGATAGGTTTTAAAAAAGTAAATGTTAAAAATATTTCGTTAAATGGTAAAGTAATCTTTCTACATCATACACGTGTAATGTAAACATTCGTAATCTTTCTAAAACATTACACGTCAACTTTCAACGTGTCACGTTTCCGGAGCGAGTTTTCAGAAAAGCTTTTTGAAACCCATAGAACTTCTGAAATACAACTTCAGCCATTCATCTGTTGTAATCTAACGATTGTCATGATTTTAAAATATTAATAATTTAACATACACTAATGAATATTAATGAAGTGGATGAGCTGGCTGACTTGGCAACTAGAGGAACAAATTTGAAAATTCTATCCGACGTCAATGGAGTTTCAACGGAGCTCATTGAATCTAACCACTAAATCAATGAATGGGGGCTTGCCTTTATTGCTAAAACACAATGGTGGGTCCTGGTGTCCAGATGAGTCAGAAGGTCTTGACATGTCAAAGCATCAACGGTGGCCGCTAAAGTGCAAGGGAGTTGCCAGAGATTTGTGAAATCACATCGGCCGTTGATTCTTCTTTACGGTGTAGGGTTTCAAACTATGGGTCCATGGTGACATGTATGCACAAATGGCACTCTCCTATTGGCCAAAGGAAATAAAGAGGTGGAGTGTTGTCAGCGGGGCTTGGGCTAGAGATTTTGATCGATGGGTGGCGTGTGATCACATGGAATATTCTCTCCCCATGTGATCATGCGCCCACCGTCCAATTAGATGCCATTGGTTTGTATGCAGTGGGACCATGTGATGATTCATCATTGAGTATGTGCACTGCTGCGATTGTGAGGGGCCCAATTCTTCATCATGTTAGTCGTCACTAGGTCAGGGAATGGAGAAAGTCTCCAGCGAATGGGAGTTTGCCTTTATTGCTAAATCTTAATGGTGGGGCCTGGTTTCCGGATGAGTCAGATGGTCGTGTCATGTTAGAGCATCAACGATGGTCGCTAAAGTGCAAGGGAGTTGCCAGAGATATGCGAAATCACGTCGGTCGTTGATTCTTCTTTACGGTGTAGGGTTTCAAACTGTGGGCCATGGTGACATGTATGCACAAATGGCGCTCCCCTATTGGCCACTAAAAAAATCCCTGATGCACAAATGGCACTCCCCTATTGGCCGAAGGAAATAAAGAGATGGAGTGTGGTCAGCAAGGCTTGGGCTAGAGATTTTGATCGACGGTCAGCGTGTGATCACATGGAATATTCTCTCCCCATGCAATCATGCACCCATCATCTGATTAGATGTCATTGGTTTGTCTGCAATGGGACCATGTGATGATTCATCATTGAGGTGTTAGGTTGTGATTGGATGAGCTGGTAAAATGTTCAGTTGTCGCATGATCGCATGTCAAAAAATTTTGACATGCGACCAAGCGACCGGTTACTTCTTGTGCTGGGTCCATTGGAGGGGAGGGTAGTGGTCCCACCGGTGGTTATGTGGCATCCTATGGGTGGCTGTCGCATGATCGCATGTCAGAGTTTTCTAACATGCGATCATGCGACTGGTTGACACCTATTCCTATGCCCGGTGTTAACTAACTAATTAAGAAAACCCCAATTGAAGAAAACCCCAATTTAAGAAAATAATTCAACTATTTGGAAAATAATTTTGCCATTTTTTTATAAAAATGGTATCGGTTATTAAAATATTCGCCAACCAATACCCATATTTCAAAACATAATTCGCCATCAATATTAATAAATTTATTTTTTAAAAAAAATTTAATCACCATTTTTTTATAAAAATTGTGTAAACTATTAAAAAATTCACCACCAAATATCCATAGATTGACGCATAATTCGCCAACACTATTAATTTTTTTTCACCCAAATCACATGTGATTCGCCACAATTTTATACTTTTCGGGAGGGGGGGGGGGGGTTCCTTAAAGTTATCCCTGCTCAAATTGTACTCTTAAGTAATAGTGAGATTTGAACTAACAAACAAATCTCCTATTTGCATGTATTGTAACTTACCAAGACATTAGTGGTATTTGTGTCTGATGTAAATGATGCATTTTCCAAATTCATTTCTTACAGTTACATTGCTTTCTATATTGTTTTGACTCTCCTCTTCCAAAATAAGCATTAAGGAGATGGTACGATAAAATGCAATTACATGGAATCCCTATAACTTTCCATGTGAAATTATGTTGAGGAAAAGAAAGTTTCAAACAAGAGCACATACAAAATGAAGAAAAATTGGTAAGCACAGTTTGGTCATTTTCTATGAATAGGTAGATACATTAGTTATAGACTTCTCTTCAATGTTATCATTACATATTTATCATGTCCATTATTCCTCAAGGTTGTTGACTGTATTGGAGAGCACAAGTATGTTACATTCCTATTTGAGGAATCTCAATGGGGGGATGACATCCATTATCATTTAATTGTGTAGGTTATGATTGATACAAAAGCCATCTATAGGTTTGTAGTATTTTAGGGTCTGAGCATGCACACAAATGTTTCATAATGCATTAAAAATTATAGAGAATGACATTGGTAGGATTGATTGGGTTTCATAGTTGACATGTACTGACATTGTTCCACAACTTCCATCTATCCATAATCATTTGCAGGTCTTATTAGATGAAGGGACTGCTCAAGTGCAATGTGCCAAAATGTAGCAACTACTTCTCTACATGGGATGTTGCTTGAGGTGAAACCAACATTGCAGATAATGATTTATGTTACTAAGTGGTAACTAGTTTGGTTGGGGAGACTCTTTTTATGATGAGATTAGGAAACCAGGAAGGTGAAACTTTGTTCATGCAATGAATGATTAGAGGGTAGATTTTCATATACTAGATATGCAATGTTTATAGATTTTAGCAACCAGAGTTCATGATATATTATGCTCCTAATTGTGAAATGGTAACTTAGAAGAAATAAACTTAGAAAAATGAATATTAAATATCACAATACATAACCAAATTTTTAAAAATTAATGCATGCCTAGGGCATTGAGTGTACAAATTTGGTGGCCTTGTTTGATGGATCCTTATATAATTTTAAAAAGTAAATGAGCCCTTTACTCCAATAAGGAAAGCTCTCAGAATTACATCAAAATTCCCCTTCAAGAGTCTCAGACTGATCTATCTTATATAGCTCGGACTACATTGTTGCAACCAAATTGTTTGATGGCATGTTGAAGCAGAACATTCAGTCTTTGACAATGACTAAAAGTAGATATTGGATTTTCATTTCACATCTAAATTGTAACAACCCTTTTACTTTAAACGGTTGGTTACTAGACACAAATTATGTTGTTTCTTTTGGATTCCTTAATTACAGGAATGAATGACTTTTTTGGGTTAATATTGGGCCTTGGCTGATTTTTTTTATCTCCATTATTCCATGAAGTTGAGGTTTCTTCATCTTTCCCATGTTATAATTAACACATAATATCATTTGAAAACAAGTCTCTTTCAAAGTGAGTAGATTTCCACAATCCATAAGTGATTTGAGTGTTATTTATAGATTTTATTATGTAAGCATTTTTTTGCATCAACATTTCAGATCACACCCCATGATCCATCATTAGGATTTATCTCTAACATCCTGATAATGGGTCATAGAAATGTTGATGCAAAAAAAATGCTTACACAATCTAGAAACACCACTCAGAAAGAGTCTATTGTTTCACTTTTTTTTAATTGATCTTTTTTATTTGACTTATAGCACTTAATTCTTCTTAATTAACTTGTTGGATTATATATAACAATTTAAACCCCACTTTGATGCCTCTTATACAAATGGAGTAATCTTTTTCAGAACTTCCTACATGTTGGGCATATATTTTTAACCCCATATTAGATATGCATAACTATATAGATGACTACATTATGAAAAGGAAACAAATGTCACATGAGGAATCTATCGTAGTTGACCATTGGACATATAACACATGGGTAATTTCTCATGTGTTAAATGGAAAAACCTCTCCTTGTAAACCCATATAATCTTTGCCAGCCCATGCTCTATGCATTATTCTCTGGCATAGTTGCACTTCTTATGGAATCATAAGACCTATTTTATGGCTTCACTTATAATGAGCTTATGCTAATATGTTTTTTTATCATTAGGGTGTAATATATTGTGATATTGTCTCTCTATAATGAGGCAACATGCTGTACTTTTCTATTTGTAAGTTCTATTGAGTACAAACAAATTAAAGTGTTGATATTTATACTCATGAGTCATAAGCCCTTCAATATGCAGAGATTCAAAAGAAGGCATTGTTGATATTGACTTAGGTTCTGATTATAAACCATTTTATTGTTGGAATTTGGATTTCAATGTATTGAGGACCATAAATCTTGATTGATAATATCTTTTAGCAACTGATCTACATGTTATTCAATCAAATTTGGTGCCTAGTTTTATTGGATCTATAAGTTAAAATGGTATATGGTACATAATTGAAAATACTTTCCTAGAATTTTCAAAGCAGATGGAGATGTATCTCAACCCATTGCTCCAATATTAGGGGACCCCATGGACATCCTAACTGATTTGTATCTTGTATTAAGAAAATCATTGGCCCATGATGGTCTTTCTTGTGGTCTTCATGAGGGTGCTAAAGAAATTGAGAAGCATATAGAGAGCCATGTGAGGAATGAGAGTAAGTATGTAGAGGTGTGTGTGAGTCAAGAGAAGGAATGTAAACAAGTTTTGATTAATAAAAAAATACATTCTTGCAACAATCACTATTCTGGCCGTCCATATTGTTTACCACACATTGAACCTCATATGAAGATTTTAAAGGATCAAAGAATAAGGGGAGCCCTAAAACATGCCAACACAATTTATTTCCATACCAAATTATGTTGGCATGTTTTAGGGCATGTAAATTAAGTATAAAGATTAGTCTCAAACATGATACTACAACTGCTAATGGAAATGTGGCACACACGATGCACAACTTGTAGAAGACAATGTATTCTCCAAGGACTTCCAGACTGGAACATTTCACAGGAGTATCTTTTGGAAGAGTTGTTATGTGGTGCGCATGACACACAACTTGCAAAATATAATATATTATCCAAGGACTTTAAGAAATACTCCCACTACAACAATGGAGTGACCGTCAGGGATAGATCTGCAAGTCATGAGACCATTCTAACTCAAAATGTGAGTAGGGCGCGAAGCTCTGGCTGCGAAGACTTTATAACATGAAAATAATATTTTTTCACTTTTTTTTATATAGCCCGCAAATGTTGTAATTCTGACGATCTACTAAATAGACGTTAAAATTCCAACATTATCAGGGACAATTGCAAAAAAAAATCACCAATTTAAAAAATTGTGCCCCTCTGTCGGAAATGACCGTCGAAAAAGAGGTCCAAATGTATTAGTGATAGGTTGGTTTATTTAAGTCATTAGAGACCTTCGACGGGGTTTCAATTCGTGCTTTTTTTATTCTTTGAATCATGCCTAGGTGGCTTTATAATACATGTCATGGGTTGTACATGGAAAAACTTTCTATCTCCAAGTATGGAGCTTTGATGTCCACCTTAAGGGTATTGTTAAATCAAGGAGATAAAAACTTTGATTGAAAACAATAAGCTTGTTCTAAATCTAATATTAATTTAAGATGTATAATTTTTTTAAAAATAGAAATTTTAATCTAAAAAATGATATTGATGATAATTGCAATATTTACATAAAGATATTGACACTAACATACCCTCATAAAATCATTCTGATAAAAATCTAGTACTCAATAGAAATATCTCATTATATTAATTCTATAACAAGATACAAGATACAATGAAGGGGTTCACCAATTTGATGTAGTGACAAGCTCTTCAAATTAAAATCAAACAAGCAATCAAACCCCACTCTCCAAACTTATGCTACCAAAACTACTCATCCAAACATTTAATTTGTAGAATGTAGGCTAGATCAATATCACCCAAAGACATTTAAAACCATGAAAGAAATTGATTAACACATATGAACACAATACATGCAGGGAGTTGCATGAAAGAAGACCCCACCACACTAAGGGTACTATGAAAGAGAGATTCTTTGTACAAATTATGACTTTCAACTTCCCAAAATAGAGGGTCATTTTCAAGGAGACTAGTCAAAGTTACAATTCCTCCTTCCAATGATCCTACATGTCACACAAAGTTTTAGGAAGAATCTTGTTGGTCCTTAAAGGAGATTTTATACACACAACATTAGACTAATACAATGTTATATCTAGATTTATTACATAATATTGAAACCTTTAAAGTCAACATTACAATAACACCCTAACATTTTAACTAGGACCTACATAGTACAACACACTTAATCCAAACAAACATGTCCAAATTAAAACACCCTATGTGGATAGAAATATCTTGTCTTGATATTTCATTCTATGATTCCTAAGTGATGTTGTTAGCCAACATGGAAGGATCATGTGATGTAAAATTGATATAAAAAAAATGTAGCCTTAGAATATATCCACACACCTAGATTGAGATTCATCTCTCCTAAACCACTCTCTAAATCCATCAATTTGTCTAGTCGTTCACAGTTAATAAAATTATTGAATCTACCTTAACAACTTGAATTTATACTTTTACTATTAGTGCATGAATTAGGGAAATGCAACAATTCCTAGTCAATCCAATTAGGAGAACAATGAAATTATACCAAGTCTAATGAAATCTAGCAAATTTTTGATATGCAACACTTAGAATAGTAACTAGAATAGAAGAAAGGAAGAGAAGAAGAGGTGCAACTTATACATGAAGTGACACTAATATAGATTAGAAAGAACCTACAAAGAGAAAAACCTAGACTCTAGAGCACATATTCAAATATATTATTATCAACAAAAAAGTTATAATGTAACTTAAAAAGACCTAAACTCTAAACATTGAGAATGTTAGTAGCATAACCCTAAATAAAACATGACATATAATCTCCATCCCAAGCCCTATGTGTTGGATTAATGAGAGGGAGGTGAATGAGTAATCAATGATTCTTTAAACCTTAAGAACTTTCTCTAATTCAACTAGGTAACAACTCGGTAAGACAAACTTCAATAGTAATCGATAACAACAATAACTTTGAGTATTCAAAAAATAACATGCACAATAAACATTCAACAAATTTGACACTAGTATTTAATGTGGAAACCTAATTTGGGAAAAACCATTGTGGGAATTATCACCCACTAATCAAAATACTCTTCTGAAGTATACTCGGTTAAGAGTCAATCCTATTAAAAATTACAATGCACATTGTTAAATGTGACCCTATTAGGGGATTTGCCTTAGATCTGTTAGGATCTTTAGCCTGTTAGGAGTGGCCTGGTTAAAAGTCTTTGAACACTCTTCTTGAATGTCACCTCTCTCAAGGATTTTCAATAAGATGGTTAAGTCCACTCGGTTAAGAGATTTTCCTGCTACAAATGTTAATAAGCAACAGTATAAAACTTGATCTGTAAGTCTGCAACTACCTCTTGCTTAGTCAAATCCCTTATGCGCTCTTTGTCTTCACTTCATTCCATCACTACTCACTGGCCTCAAGACTTCAACAATCTCTACTTGCAGACTCAGATTTCAACCTTTTTTCTTCTTCACTGCATCATTCAGTTACACATCCACACTTCAACTTGAATTTTCATCCCCTTGTATTAGTCCCTTCTCAATACTGAATTTCCCTCTTGGGATTCCATTTACCAAGATAGAGAATTTAAGATTTTCAATGCAAGTTCTGATGAGGTTAATCAATCTCTCATTGAAGCCAAGCGTATCTAAGACTTTATAAATAAAATCCCATCTTACCTGGTCATAAGATTTAGAGATGTCAATCTTAAACCATCCCAAGCACACTAATTATTTCCATGGAGTGGGTCAATTCATGAGCTGTGATCATTGCATCAAGCATTTTTCATCTCAGCACAAATTCTTTCTAATTTTTGTTAATCATTCTATCAAGAAAAGGCTTAATTTTGTTGACAAGGACTTCGGTGAAGATTTTATAGACAATGTTACATAAGCTTATATGTCTGAAATCCCAAATCCTCTTTGGTTCTTATATTTAGGTAGTAACAAAATAAATGTATTGTTGATTTTCTTGAGTAATCACCCCACTCATAGAAAATCCTTAGCAACCATAGTTAGATCAAACTTGACTATGTCCCTAAACTCCTGGAAAAAAGTAGGAGGGAAACCATTTGGTTTAGAGGCTTTATATGCCCCCATAGAGAAGACTACAACATTCATGCCATCCTTAGATGTTGGGATAAGAATTATGGACTTCTCCTTTGGGGGTAAGATTTGGTTGTATACAATGAAGGATTTGTTCCTCAATAATTTCATCATTCTGACCATCATCTTTATAAACCTTGTGAAAGTAATTTGTAACCAAACTTCCTAACTAGTGATTACCAATGACATCCTAATCCACCTCATATTTAAGGCTCACTATCTTATTTTGTCTCTTATGTTTTCATGTTGATTTGTGGAAGAAATAAGAGTTTCCATCTCCTTCTTGACCATTGCATATGAGATCTTTGCATCCAGAAAATCTCCTTTTTTATTCTGCCATTTTCCCTTTTGGATTCTTCTTCATTACATATATCCTAAGAATGATCCCCTCGAGTAATTCTTAATTGGTTCTCCTTAAGTTTACTTTCCATTTCCTTCTTTTGAAATAAAATATCCAAGGTCATTTTTTCCCAATCTCTAACTTTTTTCTTGATTAATTCTAGCTTTTGGTTAACTCTAATCATAGTCAAACCCTGAATTGGGGTATTCCACAAAGTTTGTATACATTTTTTGAAATCTAGATGCAAAGACCACATTATTTCATAACTAAAATTAGAATGTTACTAATATACAATAATATAAAAAATGTAAACAATGAGTGAATAGTAAAAATAAAAATTATAGAAATAAAATTAAAAAAACTACAACTTGAATCTACACAATGAATGTCATAACTTGTTAGTTTACATCATCCTTAAATTCTTGACTTGAGACAGAGTGATAAATACTAAAAAATTAATTGTAAGTCATTTATCCCAAAATGTTGGGAACACTATTGTGAGATCATCTAGGATAGTTACGAAATGATAGAGGTTGATCCCTATAGACATCATGGATCAACTATACTCCTATATGCTCACTAGCCTCATAAAAGAATCTACAAATTTCATTACCATAGTATGTTCTCAACCATAACCCTCTTATCCTCCACCATGTCATGAACAAAGTGACATTAAACATTAGTATGCCTCACTCATGAATGAAAATAAAAAGATAATTTCCCAATTTGAAAGCACTTTAGCTGTTAGACTAAATGAACACTATATCTTCAATGAACCCAAAGTTTGAACATAATCTTCAAAGCTAAATTGCCTCCTTACAAGCATGATTGGTTTTCATATATTATATGTTTGTAGTTGAAATATAAATCACAATATATCAGTCTCATATCTAATTGAGTGCACCACTAAGTAGGATAAGCACATATCCATTAGTATATTATATATTATTCATATCACCAAATCAATCAAAATCCATTAATTCAGATAGTATATTCACCATTCTTATCTTCAATAATATCCTTGTTGGTAGAAAATAAAATAATTTGACGTGCCACTAGGATAATTGGAGGCCTTCTTCATTATAGTCCAATAATTTTTTCTTAGATTGGACATACACCTTCTTAGGAATTTCTTTGTTTATTAATGTCTAGTGTATTTTAAACCATAATATGCATAAGTTCATCAACTGCAAGCACATAGGGTACATGGCTAATATGATCTACCTCAACTAGTTTCAAATGAATATATTCTAGTAAACATGTATTCCCATAAAAATGATAACACTTACTAGCTTGTAATCATGCATAGTGAACCACTACAAAATCAAGTTAGTTCATACTTCATCTAATTGATCTAGATTTTTTTCTTACCTCTATCTCTTTTGATCTACATCCTTTAAATGAACTTAGATACTTACAAATCCTTCATATCAAACTATGAAAAGAGTTAATATTTCAAAAACCCTAATAATCTCCTCACTGTTACTAATAAATAATATAACATTAATGAATTTTTATGGAGTCTCTAAAGAAAATCCAGGGGTCTTGGGAGCTAATTATGTGCTCAAAAGTCATCAGGGTAAAATCATTGTAGCTCTTTCCCCCAAACTTCATTATGGATCTACTAATTCAACTAAGGCTCAATCTCTTCTATGTGGTCTTAATTTGGATTTAACGCATAGGTGTTCAATATCCATGTTGAAGGTGATTCTCAATTAATTATTATGTTGTCATAAATTTTAAGCACCTAAGTGATGTACAATTTCATGATTGCTTAGCGCCTACCTTAGTGTGTTCTCATTATAGATTGCATAATAAGATTTCACAATTGCACTTGATGCATGCCTAAATTCAAATACGGGTCCTCTATTCCTTTAATATTGCTCAAAATCAAGATAGGCCCTTATTTCTAATTTTGCTCCTCTATTGTTCTTCTAATCAAATAACTCATCTCATCTCCTAGGCCCTATCTGACCATTTTCACCCTCAGTATCTTGTCTTAACATTGAAATTGGGTGTTCGACAAAATCCTACATCCCCTAACTTTCCAAGACCCACAGACCAAATTTGGGCTTGATTACGGTGGGATAGAATGTCATTGGAATTTTGTCCCTAGTATAGAATGCCAATGGAATTATGTACCCAAACATTTTCACCCAAATTCAAATTGGGTCCTCATCTCAGTGTTTTAGTGGAGGATATTGATTTGTCAACCTTCTTGCTTCTATCTCCTGATTTTGTATAAAATTAATCCTCAATCTTTATTTTGGTACAATGAAACCAATTGCAAGGTTGGAGACCCAATTTGAAGATATCCCATAAAGTGAGGACTTGATAATCAAGGTTGCATCAACTATTTTTTCAACCAATCAACCTGTTAAAGAACTCAATCATATTTTCAACATTATATACCCACAAAAGGATCATGATGATGACTAGGAGGTCATCAATTAATGATTATCTTACTCTTTCTTCTAGGGTTGGGTATGGGTTATTATTATTTTCATATCTATACATTTGTCCTTCATATCCATGTTTATTTGCATGCTCTCAATCACATATTGATTTTATTTTCATATTAGGGTTTACACTAGAGTAGATCTTATCTTTGCATTTATGCACTTTATCTCGAAGCAATTTAGACATACTCTAGATTCACAAGCACTACACACTTTATTTTTGTCATATTTGGTTATATGTGAAGGTGGGAATCACCAAAATTGGGTTTTGATCAAGGCAAACCCCTATATAGCCACCCATACACACAAATATCAGATTTGCACATACAAAAGACCTCAGTTTTAGATGTCGAAGCATCGGAGCCATCTTGAGAATAGACAAATTGTCTGTTACTTTTCCAGGAGAAAATTGAGGGTACAAAATGGCATTGTCCTTCTATACCTACGTACAAAATGAAATTGGCACCTTGTTCCCTCCGGTATTTAGTGAAATTTAAGGGACAAGCATATTCAAGTCTCAGATTCCAATTCTATAGTTACAGGTCATTTCGAGATTCTGACTGTCAAGAATTCAAATCTGAAGTCTCACTTCTTCCATTTCATTTCTAGGTGCACTCAATTTCTTGTCTATCCACTTTTACATCTACCTTTTAGTTGAATTAGATAAGATCTGTTCCTATTTAATCACGTGTAAATCAATATCATGTCTTCTTTATCAATTCTAAGCAACAAAGGAATGAAACCTCAAAAGTGAAGGTCTCGCATGAGCATCCCTCCTATTAGGTGGTGCTAATTTGATTTATCTTGAAGTGGCCTCATATTCCAATGTGTGTTATGGATTGAGAAATGCCCCTTTTTTATTACTTTCCATTTCATATTACACATTTTGGTGAACCCATCTCTTTCATGCATATTACCTTTTGTTTTGGTTAGTTAGATCTTGCATTTGTTTGTATTTAAAAATCATAAAAATAAAAATAATAATATTATCTTTTCATTTCTTTAATTACATTTCATTGCATTTGTATCTTAGAAAAACCAAAAAAATATAAAAAATATATTTAAAAAATCATTTTTCATTTTCCTTGTTTAGTTACAGTTTTTCTTTTTTAATGTCTAATTTCTTTATGCAATAGTTTAGAGCCTTTGATGAGTTGTTTAGTAGTGATGACTTTGATATGCTAGATGAATCTCTTGACGACTTCATCTCTATTTAGTATTCCTCTACATCCTATTGCCAAAAATTGCTTGATTTGCTTCCTGTGAATGGCTATATTAACAATGTTGAAAAACCAAAGATAGTTGTTCACCTTGCTCAAAATAATTCTCAACCAACAAATAAACTTGTGATTTTTGTTCAAGGTTGTAATGAACAAAATTCCTTTCAAACTCCTAACAAACCAATCATAACTATGAAAGGAAAATCAAAAAGTCCTTTGGAGTTTTTTAAGAATTATCAAGTAGTTTCTCATACTTATCACACAAGAAACAATCCTCAACATACCAATTTGGTTGTGTCTAACCCTCTTCCATCTTCTCAACCTGTACTTCCTCCAGCACCTTGTCTTCCCCCTAATCTTGGAAAAGAGTATGATTTAGTAGAATAATAATTGTGTGCTACTCCTACCAAGATATCTCTTTGGGAACTTCTCCAAACTTCTCCTAATTATCACGAGGCATTGAAATAAGTTCTAATAAATCTTTCTACTCTAGCTTTTGTACAAGCTAATATAAATTTTCTATTGGAATGTATGCATGTGGTTAACTCTCAAGCTCAAATTGTGTTTTCTCAAAATGAGTTACCTCGTAAAAAGATAAAAGATCAACATGATTCTCTTATGGTTGTTATTATCAATGGTGACCTTATTATTAGGGCCTTATTTGCTAATGGTTCCAAATTGAATGTTTGTAGTATTGACTTGTTACACAAGATCTACACAAATGTTTCTACAATCAAACATAATTCTATCCCTATATGTGGCTTTGGTAATGTTGCTAAGAAAACTTTGGGTATTATCACTTTACCTATTAAGCTAGGTCCTATTATCTTGTCTAGACTCCTATTCATTTTTTGCTAGGTTCTCTTAACTACAATGTTCTTTTAGGAAGACCATGGTTATATGATATGCATGTTATTCCTTCAACACTTCATTACAAAGTGAAGTTCATATATAACAACATTATGTACACTCTTGTTCCTGATGACAAATTGCAAAATTATTTGCGTACTAAATCCAATACCAAACCTATTACTACTTTAGTCCAACAAGAAACACCTTCATCTTCTCAGACTAACCCTTCCCCTACTAGTGTCCTTTTGGACAATGATTGGGGGTATTTAGATTTTACACCTACCTTTTTAGGATAATATAAGATTTCATCGACAAAATCTAAACAAGTTGAATTTGTTCAAGAATCCAAGAAAGACTTCTTTTTTTGGCCTACTTTGAACTTAGGAATAACTTTTTGTTCCCTCTAATTCTAACAAATATATGGAGACTATAAAACCTTATTTTTATGTCATAGTGACCTATGAAGCTCTGTTAACACTTTCTGATATGGCTTTTCGTTATGGTCTTGGTTATCATCTTTTAGCTAAACATAGTTTTAATGGTAATGGATGTGGCATAAATGAACAAGGAATTCAAGTTCCTTTAGGAAGTGATGGGAATGAACATTCTTTTGGCCTAGGGTACAATACTTATAAGCCGTTGAAACAATCTTACAAATCTTCCCTCAATGTTAATATTATCTCTTTTGAACGTCCATCTCTTTTTAAGCATCATCTTATTGGTTATGATGTCATCTCTATAACACCTTCTTTGGACATTTTTAGTATTGATGATGCTTTGGCTGAATTTTTAGGAGTTTATGATGATCTCCTACATTATCACCATAATCAAGGGTTTCCTTATTTTCTAAATGTTGAGGCATACTTTGGGAAAGATGTGATGTTCCCATTTTGAAATAAGATTTAATAATAATTAATAATTAAACAATAAATTATTATTAAAATATTAATATAATATATACATATAAATAATATAAATATAATAATATATTATTAATAAATAATATATTAATATATTATTAAATATAATAATATATTAAAGAAATAACATATTATTAATAAAAACTGTAATATAATTACATATAATAAATAATAATGATTCAAATATAAATATAAATATTATTTAACAGCATGAGATTTCCACAATCCATTAGTAATGAGATAAATTTCTGGATTCGATTGTGTGTGTATTTTTAGCATCAACGTTTCGGATCACACTCTGTGATCCATCATCAGGATAGAGAAAGTGCCAAGAAGAATAGTAAAAATACACACACAATCGAATCCAGAAATTTATCCCATAAATATTATTGATTCGATATATTATTATTATTATACATCATTGATATAATGATATATAATTACTATAACAAAGGGTTAGAACCATATAATAATAAATAAATAAATACAAAATTTGCAAACCAAACCAAAGTAGTGTTCGCTGCCCTTGGAAAGTGGAGGGCATTGTCCATCCATTAACCATATATGTATATGGTGGCTCTTGGGAGATATAAGGGGATAAGACTACATTACACGAGCTATTCAGTATGAAGTAAAATATATATTTATACGATCATCATAGATTTATTAGAAGAGCATATAAATTCAAGGGAAAGTTGAATGAATTAGTCCCAAAAGTACTACCATGAGAAAATACATTGAGAGGAATATAATATAGAATAGGAAATTATATTTACATTGGGTTTGGGCTCATTAAGGGAGAATAAGAACCAAACATCATACGTGCGAGATGGCAAAATAGGAATTTGAAATATTCATATAAAGATTCTAAACCCATTAATACTAGCTCAATGGCTAAGATAAATAAGAAATGGACATAGAAGATATAATTAATTATGTACTAATATAATTAGAAAATAAACTCATTTTATATAGTTTGAATATATGAAATCACATAAGTGTGATAGAAAACCAATAATTAATAGATATATATTGTTCATGAAATAAATTTATGAAATGTATATATAAGAATTATGATATTATAATAAATATGTTTATGGTAATTTATGAGATAAGTATAACATTCAGATGTTCAATAATGTATATTAAAAATATATATAAGAAGTCAAGAATTCTTATGTTATATGTTAATAAAGATAAAATTTTATATATATGTGTGTGTGTGTTAATAAAGATAAAATTATATATATATATATATATATATATATATATATATATATATATGAAGTTAGAATTAGGTATCAGTTACGTTATATATATTTATTTATATTTTTGTAATGTAAAATATTAATATATGCTTGGCCAATTTCTTAATAATTGATTAATTACTACTAAGGGGATATGGAGTATGTGTAGGAAGAGGCGAGTAAATCAATCACATGATGGAAAGATTCCGAGATAGGTAGAGCCTTGAGAGAATCCACTTGTAGACTGTGCAAGCGTCCTAGCACAATAAGTCTACCATCTTTCTTAAGGTAAGTGATTATGAGTGAAGTAATGAATCAGGGCTCACATATGTATTACGAATTCATGATTGTTCTTAATATAACCTAATCTAAATGTATAATGTGGTATATTCATCATTGGGAATTGACATTCTCCTTGTAGCGAATTTTACAAGTTGTCATTCTAAGTGCAACCCAAACACTAATTGGGAATTTCAAAAAAATTTAAGGTCCTAAAAGGGATCTTTACAAGTGGTATTAGAGCATGATCCTGCCATCCTGTAGGGTAGAAGAAGATAAACAAAAATCAATCACTATGAAAGACTAATGCAGAGGATAGAGGCTATAGAGAAATAAACAACTGCCTAGCATTGCATCCATAAAAGGAAGATAAGTCACAATTATATTATTTAATAATATTTGCAATGTCATAGCAAGTAAACAAATATAAGTTATCTTTTAAGAATTATGTATAAGATTATTAAGTTGAATAGTAAAATAAATTTTAACATTTTAGACAAATTTATATTTATGATGATGCAGGTACTACTCGAAGTAGAAATTAACCTGACAAGTAGCATGTCATAAGAACATAGGATAGGGGATTTGTGGAGGGAGAGGCAAAGTAATCCAGTTACATTGAGGTGGAGAATCCCAAAATGGGTATGAACCATGAGGGAACCTCTTGTAGACTGTTTCATGTGCCCTTAGCACAATAATTCCACCACCTTATGTTGGATCTAGCAATGGGGAAAAAAATGCAATTAAGGGAGAATTGTTAGGACACCTCATTGCAGTAGTAGTTAAGGGAGAACCGCTATGAGGGCACCCTACTACTCTGCGATTAAGGGAGAACTACTAGGGAACCTTATTACAAGCAAGTACCTTTCTGACAATACTGCAATTAAGGGAGAATCGCTAGGGCACTCTACTGCAGTAGTAGTTAAGGGATAACCACTATGAGGGCATGATCTAAATTATGAAATAAGATTACAATACCTGGTGTGATACCTGCAGTATTGTAAAATTCAACATAAAAATTGAGAAGATTAACAACAATATTGCAAGCCAAAAAGTGATCCATTCTATTCAAAATTAGAGTTTATACAAATTTGAAGGATCTGAAGAGTCATCATAATGTTTATTACAAATAAACTATTAAAAATATCAAAATTTATCAAAAAACTATATATATAAAATAGGTCCACTTGCAGAAGGCATAACTTTCTAGTCCTAGCTCTGAATTGCGAACCATTTACTTCGTTGGATTTTAGTATTTTCCCAATTTAATCCTGACCAGGGCACCCTACTACTATGTGATTAAGGGATAACTGCTAAGGCACCCTATTAAAAGTGTCTTTCCTATGGAGTCTACAATCAAGGGAGAATCGCTAGGGCACCCTATCGTAATAACAGTTAAGGAGAATTTCTATTAGGGCACCCTACTGCTTTGCGATAAAGGGAGAACTACTAAGGCACACTTAGAGTTGGCTTGTGTGATGACAATTCCCTTTATGCATCTTAGGTTTCCTACATGTGTTGGTTGCTTCTAGTTGAGTATGTTTTACCTTGTTATCCTATTGTACCTTTTGAGTTAGAATGCTTTCAAGATCTCTTCCTTAGCTTGTATTGTGTTGATTGTTGATATTTTTTTATCCCAGTGGGGTATGTTGTTATCTCCTCAGCATAGAGGGAGTGGACCATTTAAGTTCCACGAGGTCGGGTGGTAGTGATTCTTTTACCATTTGAGATTCTGACGTTCGTGTACTAATGCTGGATGATCCTTGTAGTAGTTGTACCTTCTTATTCTTCATTGATTGAGATATATTCTTATATTTCTTATTCTATGATTTCTTGTACCCTTGTATTAGATTATTCAGGTGATATCACATTGTACTTTATTCTAGTTATTATATTACATACCCTGTGACATGTGTAGTGGATGTGGATTATTATGAATACCTTATGGTACCAATTGTATTTATGTTACCCTTTATATGTTGTTGTGGTTATCATTCATTTGTATACATGAGATTTGTAATTATACCCAATCTAAAGTAATTAATTAATGTTTTACGTAATCTACATCAAGGAACCCTTGAGATTTGTAATCTATGTGGAGTTGTATTCATGTGTGAGTTGTAAATTATATTGTATTTCTTCCACATTGTAAAACATTATTGTTGTTGTTTGTTAACACTTAAGAAAAAAATTATTTTGTAAACTTAGTTGCATGTTTAGGTTAATTTCTCCTGGGTTCCCTAGCGGGGCATTGCACTTGGTATCAGAGCCTGAGTTTCTACACTGAGAACTCTGGGAATTTGTGTGCCCATTAGATGTTTAAACTATCAAAACTTAAAACAAAACTTAGACATACAACACTCTATATTTCAGACTATCTTTTTTATATATCATGCCTTTCTTTTATTCTTGGTTGGTTATGAATTATCGTTCTTCTGATTGGATGTTGTAGTAGAGATGGTTTAGAGCTAGATATGTTGGTAGAGGACGTAGTGGAGACCGTAGTAGAGGACGTGGGAGGGGTAGGCATCATAGCCCTCCTGTGAGTCATAGAGATGATAGTTTGCATGAGGATAGTGGTACTATCATGGTGACTCTAGAGATCCTAATACCAAGCATATACTTCAGACCATCCTGGAACATCTACCTATTCACAACATGACTAAGAGAGGTGAGTCACACCATTCTGGAAATGAGAAGAGACAAAGATCCAAGAGTCCTAGGAGGAAGGACACTATCATCGGTCAGGAAGCCTTCAAGGTTAATCAGATGAGAGATCTTTTGAGATCATGACCTCCTCCCTTTGATGGTCTCAGTACTGATTTTGAGGCAGAGACATGGCTCATTGCATTGGATCGATGCTTTGCTATGCAAAAATTCGATACCAATGTTAAGGTGAGGTGTTCCATCATGCACCTCATGGATTTTGTAGCTATTTGGTGGAAGACTGAAGAGCAAAAACTTGGACTCAGTATGGAGTTTTTTACGTGGGAGTTATTTCTTGATAAATTTTAGGAACGGTTTCTATTTGATTAGTGGAAATAGAAACACGCAGATGAATTTCACAACTTGTGGTAATTAACTATGTATGTTCAGGATTATGAGCGTTGTTTCTTCAAGCTCAAGCCCTATGCAGGTTTTGGTGATAATTCAACACTAATGGTTCAGCATTTCATTAGGGGGCTTAATGGTTGCATCATTGGAGAAGTTAGGCTTTTCGAACCTAAGACCCTCAAGGAGGCAGTTATTAAGGCTACATTGGTGGAGGCGAACCTGGCTTTGGGTCATGCATCTTCAGGATCTAGGGGGGATCTGTCTCAGAATAATGGAAATGCTCAAAACCCTTCTACCTTTTCATGAGGTAATCAGAACTAGCAGCAGAAGGGGTTCTCTTCCCTAGCTTAGGGTGGTGGTTCTCAGTCTAGGAACTTGTGTAATGCTCAACGTATCAAGAGTCATTCTCATAGTCAACCTACTCAGAGTTTTCATCAGGAGGTTAGTAGAGGTATTTTCCAAAATTTTAGTGCACCTTCAGCAGGGAGAGGGTTTAGTAGAGATTGTTTCTCTTGTGGTTAGTATGGTCATAAGGCAAACAATTGTCCCTAGCGTTTAGTGCAATATTCAGGATAGAGGTTAGCATCTTCTGAGCCTATAGTTGGGGATGCAAGTAGCTACCATAAGGCTTTTTTAGTAGGGAATGATCCTCAGAGTTCAAACCATAAGGCAGGGAAGGGTCTGATGGGACCTACTCATTGATCCTTTTCTTTGATTTCAGTTGAGTGCAGCAAGGTTTATGGGACTTATGTTCCTATTTTGTTTGTAGGCTTCCAAGAGTAAGCCCATTTTCAGGGGAGGTGGATGTAGTGCCCCTCCATAGTTTGTTTTTCAAATTTTTATTGCCAAATTCTTTTAGGCCACTTTCATGTGTGCGTTGATATTTCAATTTTATTATGATATTAGATGTATGACACTACATGGTGAATTTTAATAAATGGATGGTTATGATGGTTATATTGATGCATTTAGATGTTGTTAGTTATGATGATGTTGTACTTGATTTGATATGATGCTTATGATGATGATTATACTTACCCCATACTTGCATGTGTATGGTGTTCATGTATGCTTTTATTTTCATGTATGATGTGCTTGATATGGTTGAGGGATGGAGTCGTAGTTACCTGCTTGTGGGATCCACACGATGTCCCGATCCCCACCATTGTTTGCTTATATATATGTACGTACATGTGGGTTTTGTATGCACATTTGCAAGTACTGGGCATCGAATTCCCTGAATTATTAGGATGAGCGCGCCCTATCACTAGTCTCAATGGTAAAAGAGGGGAGATAATGTTCAGATCCAAATCCTAACCTAAGCCATAATATTGTCCTGAAATAGTGGACAAGATCCTATTATCCTACCCTTTTAAACTCATCCCATTGATGTATAATCCCTTTCTTGAGTATGAATGTGGTTCTTTAGGTTCATTTGATTTTGGTTGTTGGTGTGATTTCTATAATTAGATTATTTAATTAGATTAAATTATGTAATTTAAATAAATTAGATCTTTATTATTTTTAACTATGAGAGATTATTTAATTGGAAATTAATTAAATGCAATTATTAATTTTAATTTATTATTTAAAGATTTATTGTGGGTAGAAGTATTTAATTAATGAGAATTAATTAAATACATTCACCTTAGAATTATTTAATTATAAATTTAACCTTTTTCAATTAAAAGGTATTTATTAATTTAGAAATTAATTTAGCATGTGGAAATTATTGTAGACTAAATATTTTATTTTTAAATTATTAGAATGCATTAAGTTGCACAAGCAAATTGAGTAAATTAAATTAAAGGTATTAGTTTGTTTTTAGTTAAGTGTTTTCAACTTAGGCAAAGTGGAGAAGAGACATTAGTTCAACTGAAATTTAACTGAAAATTAGAGTTTAATTTATGCAAAGCTTGTTGTAGAGTTGAGTTCCAAACCCTCGCATGTGGAATTGAAATTCCTATATGTTGAAGGTTTGACCATTATTCTCAACACACAAGTTTTGAGAGATTTTGGCAACGGTTGAACTTTGGGAGCAATTATCTTGGTAGCTTGGATTTTCTTCGTTTCTGGTCTTTGTCAATTATTCATTGGTGTTTTGAGGTAGGATTCATTATCTTGGAAATTTGAAAGTGATTTTTTTCTTCGTACTTGATTCTCTCTCTCTCTCTCTCGTATTCTGGAATTAGATTTATGGAAATCCTTGCTGCATGCATTCATTGATTTCATATTTTGGAATAGATTGCATTAAGGAGGAATTTGGTGTAATTCTGGTTAAATTGTTGTTAATTGGGTTTTCTATGGCAATTGGACCAACTAGAAATCCTAGGCTTGGAAAAATATGATTGTGAGAATGTATCTGGTAGATCTGTAAACTTGATGAAAAAACCCTAATTAATACCCTTGGGAATATTTGGCTATTAATCTAGTTTTTCCATTTATTCTATAATTAATTTTGTTATTAAAAAAGAAATATAAATACCCCCCCACCTTGTTGTTATAGACAAGCCTGTTGTTTTGAAACTATGTATATTCATGTTTTAAAACTATGTATAAAATTTGGATTGAAAATTTAATTTTTTAAAAAATTAATATAAAAATTGGGGAGGCGGGTCGTACCCAGCCCCCCTCCTTACCACCACACGACACCCAAGGAGTCGTGCGCAGTCCAAAGGACTGTCACACAGTAGCCCATGGGGGTCGTGTGATAGCCCTTTGGGCTGTGACGGTAGCCCACAGGGCCTGTCACCCCATAGTCCCCCCTTTTGCTTTTTCAAATTTTGTTTTAAATTTAATTTAATTTAATTTAATTTTTTATTTAAAATACAAAAAATAAAAAAATAAAAAAAATCAATAAGTTTTGGTTTATATTTTTTAGATTTAATTTTTAAAGGGAAATTATGTGTGTGAGTGTGATTTTATATTTTATTTAAAATGGTAAATTTATATATATTTCATATATATATATATTATTTTCTCATTGAAGATTAGTTATTATTGTGTTGCATGTAATGGATTGCATGGATATTATATTTTGAATATTTAATTGTCATTTTATTGCATGTTTTATTATGTCTTAGTAAAATTTAATTTGGTGATATGGGCATGCAAGGTGTTTAAAATTAAATGCATTGGCCGAGTTATTGATTTTTATCTGGTGATTGTATTTGTTGAAATTTAAATCAATTTGGGTATATTTTGGACTGCAAAATTATATTGATTTAGTAATTTTAATGCCTAAATCAATTTATATCATTTAATTTAATAAATTGATTTTAGGGTTAGAATTTAATTGTTGTAAATATAATTATAGTCATTTAGTAATTATTGCATGGATTAATTTCACGATGAATTACAAATTAGTCTATTTAAATTAAATTATGTATAGTCTTTTATTACCCTATGTGTTTTGGATTAAGGGGTTAGAATGTCAGCTAGTGGGAATGTAATCCAGAGGTGGGAATTAGATGTTCTATCATGTTTGTTTGCCTTGCATACTCGATTGTAATCGATTGATTTGATCCAACCCGATGTGAAGATTGTTCTATGATGGTTTTTGGTCTTGCATGTTCTTCTCACTTTTGGAACTAGTTATTGAGTTTCATGAGTTGTGTTAACTCAGAGTTATGCTTTGATCTTGTGAAACCCTAGGGTAGGTTAACTAAGTGTATAGGTGGGAAGTGGCTTGTAATTGGTGTCGGAGCCCGCAAGTGGATGCCAGGATATCCTATTGCAAGTGACTTAACAAGAGATAATTAAATGATATTAAGAGTTTAAAATGAATTAATAAGATATTATGTGCCTCGCCCATGCCTGAGTTCCTGATTGAGTTTTGACTAGGATGGGAGTGGGAAGATGCTTGCCACCTACATGGACTAGATATAGCATAGTTAGTACCTCGTCTATACGAGAGGTTACTAATACCGCATAGAGTCACTAGGGTGTCAGGGTCTTGAGAGACTACTAGGATAACCTTAGAGTTGGACCGTGTGATGACACTTCCCTTTATGCATCTTAGGTTTCCTACGTGTGTTGGTTGCCTCTGGTTGAGTATGTTTTACCTTTTTATCCTATTGTACCTTTTAAGTTAGAATGTTTTCAAGATCTCTTCCTTAGCTTGTATTGTGTTGATAGTTGATGTTTGTTATCCGAGTGGGGTTTGTTGTTATCTCCTCAGCATGGTGGGAGTGGACCATTTAGGTTTCACGAGGTCGGGTGGTAGTGATTCTTTTACCATTTAAGATTCTGACATTCGTGTACCAGTGTTGGATGATTCATGTACCAGTTGTACCTTCTTGTTCTTCATTGATGGAGATATATTCCTATCTTTCTTATTCTATGATTCCTTGTACCCTTGTATCAGATTATTCAGGTGATATCACCTTATACTTTTTTCTAGTTATTGTATTACATACCTTGTGACATGTGCAGTGGATGTGGATTATTATGGATACCTTATGGTACCAATTGTATTTATGTTACCCTTTATATGATGTTGTGGTTATCATTCATTTGTATACATGAGAGTTGTAATTATACCTGATCTAAAGTAATTAATTAATGTTTTACGTAATCTACATCAAGGAACCCTTGAGATTTGTAATCTATGTGGAGTTGTATTCATGTGTGAGTTCTAAATTATATTACATTGCTTCCGCATTGTAAAACATTGTTGTTGTTGTTGTTTGTTAACACTTAAGAAAAAAATTATTCTATAAACTTAGTTGCATGTTTAGGTTAATTTCTCCTTGGTTCCCTGGCGGGGCATTACATGTATAGTGGATTTTTTTTTAGATTTATAATTTTAAATAAGGGTATTGAAGTAGATACTAGAAATATTGATGCCATTGTCAACATGTCACCTCCCCAAAATATATCACAACTTTTCACTCTACAAGGAAAAATTCAAGCTATTTGTAGGTTTGTATCAGACCTTGTGGATCAAATAATTCCTTTTATTTCATTGCTAAAAAAGAATAACAACTTTTCATGGAATGAAGACTTCCAAAAAGATTTTGAGCAATTTGAACAATGTCTTTCTAATCCTCCCATCTTGCAACCAACTTTACCTAATCAACCTTTCCTTCTATATGCTTATGTTTCTCCTCATGCCCTTATGAGTGTCTTAGCTCAACATGGTCAAAATGGAAAAGAGTAACCTATGTATTACATTATTTGTATTTTCTTGATTATGAAACTCGATACTCCTATAGAAAAACAATGTCTCACATTAGTTTTTTTTACTAAAAATTGAGACATTATCTTCTTAATACAAAAACAAATGTCATCACAAAGTTCAGTCCTTTAAAGCATCTTTTCTCAAAAATAGACCTTTCAAGATGCCTTGTTAAATGGGTGAAGATGTTAAGTGAATTTGATCTTAAATTTCTTTCTCAAAAGGAAATCAAAGGATGAGATTTGACTAATCACCTAGCCAAAGCTCCTTCACCTAAGTACTAATTCTACTTCTACTATTTTTCTTGATGATTTTGTTTTTCCAATAGATGTTGATAATACATGGGAATTTTACTTTGATGGTTCTAGATGTTGAACTAGTTATGGTGTTGGTGTCATATTATTACCTCCTTTAAGAAATCCAATTCCTTTATCTTATCATCTTAATTTCCCTTGCAGTAATAACATTGTGGAATACGAAGCCCTTATTGCTAGATTAAATGTGACTTTATCCTATAATGTGAAACTTATATGTATGTATGCAGATTCACAATTGATAGTGAAACAAATTAGTGGGACTTATCAAGCTAAACATTCTAAGTTATCTCAATATCGTGACCTTGTGACCTTGACCTAATGATGCTTAGTAAATTTGGTTCTTATTATATTATCTCTCTACCTTAGAAAAATAATAGACACACATATGTAATGACAAGTGTCGCATCCCTATCTCACTTGATGATCATGCTGATAGTTGTCAATTTACCATACATAATGTTAGGAGTCCTATATTTCTGAAAGTTCTAGCCATGAGACTTTTTTTTAGTCTTGATTCAGATGAAGGGTATTCACACATCTTTTCTTATTTACAAGATGAAACTTTTCCTAAATTTACAACATGGAACACTAGAGCTTGAATTCAAAAATTTTCTACATGATACATAATTCTTTCCAATGTTCTTTATAGACACTCTTAAAATGGTCTTCTTTTACGATGCCTTAAAAAAACTAAGATCCTAGTGGTCCTTGAAGAAGCTCATTCATGTTCTTATGGGGGGCATTTTGGTGGGAAATCTCTAGTGAACAAGTTACCTTGCATGATAGATTATTGGCAAACTATGGAACATGATTCTTTCACTTTTGTCAAAAGATGTGATCAGTTCCAACAACATAAGAATTTGATCCATGATCCCACTCATGAATTCCAATCTCAAGTAGCTTCATGGCCCTTTAATCTATGGGTCTTGGATTTTATTGGGAAAATATCCCCTTCTTCCTCTCAAGGACATACTCATATAATAACTGTCACTAGTATATTTGAGCCCTTTTTTCTGACGGCATATTGTTAGAATTATGACTATATACCGTCAATAAAGTAACACCACCCGACGTCATAGTTTTGCAGTCGAAAAAAATGATGGCTTTGATTGGTGTCGTAATTACGATGACAATGGACATCGTAAGAAGGGGGTGCCAACAAGGTGAACCTATTGTCAGACCTATTTGTGGCCGTCGCAATCGGGACACCTATCCATTGCAAAAAAATACAAACGATGGCGAGCCGTCAAAATCTTCCATTAGGTCGCTGTCGTTTGTAGTTTGTTTGTTGATGGAGATGTTGTTAATGTGATGGATATATGTCGGAAGTTTATGATGGATATCCATCATTTGTAGTTTGTAACGACAACGATGCTATACATGCGATGGAGACCCATCGGAAGTTTACGACAAATATACGTCGTTTATAGTTTTTTACCGACAATGATGTTGTACATGCGACAGCTGGATGTCAGGTTGTTTCGAAAGATAAGCGTTGTTGTTTTATGGCTGTTGCAGTTGCGATGAAAGTTAGGTGTGTGTGTGTGTGTATATATATATATATATATATATATATATATATATATATATATATATATATATATATATATATATATATATATATATATATTTGTTGATCAAGTTGGTATCGATTCAGAACGGTGTTCTTGCAGATCTGGTTCCTACTCGTGATTTGGTTATGGATCATTCGGAGATGACTTTGCAGTAGATTCGATAGTGGCTCATGGATTATTGAGTCGATTCTAGAGACTTGGATTTGGAATGGATCCTACCGAATTGAGATTTCTGATAGCGACTGCTCCACCACAAGAAGCTAGTGCGGCAATCAGAGATGCATTCTTCCTTATGTGTTTGTGGGATATATGTAGACCTGATTGCATTCAAATCTGATTCGAGTGACTTCTTGAATTCTTTGGTCTAAATTAGATGTGATTTGTTCCTATGGAGTGTCACAGTGACTTGACTTGGAGTTTGAGTAGACTGTGCATTGATTGGCTTGAAGACAGAATCAAGATACTCTTTGCGTTATTGTTGAGATCGGGTTGTGACGAATCATTGGGATCATCTACCATTTTTTCCATAGTTTCGAATGAGTTAGATGTGATGTCAAGAGAGCGACATGCAGAACTTGCACATTGGATATTCGTAGATCACTATGGTGTCCGTGATGACTTGGGAGAAGTCTTCTTCTTGGTGAACCGAGCTTAGAGACTTAGATTATAGAAAGTGGGTCATTTGATGCAACTTATGAGACATTGGATGCCCCTTCACAACGGGTTCCCAGTGTGGTCTATGGTGTTTCTTTGCAACTGGGTTCTTGGCAGAGATCTGTTGATTTGGTAGCCATTGAGATGGATTGATATATATTTGTTGTACATAGATTAAGATCTTAAATTATTGAGCTTCTCTTTGTTTCAAGAATAGTTTAACATTCTCTACTTAACAAGGCCAATCACGTGAAGGTGGAATTTCATCTAACCCCCCCTAGGAGCCTCTTATGACCCTTTACGACATTTTAAGACCTTTAAGATGTATTCTTAGGGATCATAAAGGGTCATAAGGGGTCTTGGGATACAACAGCTGAGAAACCTAAATGTAGGCATCATGGTCACAATTTTTTGGAAACACAACATAATTGAGTGGTTTACCTAGATGATGCAACACAACCACTACTCTTCCAGTTCCAAGTTGACACTACTGTAAATAAAACCCATATGATAAAAAATAAATTTAGAGAGTGCAAGAGGAGAGTGATAATGACCAAAATAATATAGGGACCCTATATTATTTTGGTCATTACTACCCTCCTACGCTCTCTAAATTTATTCTTTATTAATGGGTTTGTTTACCGTAGCGTAAACTTGGAACCATATGAGTGATATATAGTTGTGTTGCATCATCTGGGTATACCATTCAATTATGTTGTGTTTCCAAAAAATTGTGACCATGATGCCTACATTTATGTTTCTCAGTTGTTGTGATATCTACATTTATGTTTCTCATTTGTCATGTTTATGTGCATGTTCTTATGTGTATCTACTAGAAATTCTTTAAAAAAAATAGTATCTACAATAGCCCTTTGTTAACCACATTTACGCATATGGTCCCAAAAAAGTAGTGCACAAACCACACAAAGAAGGCATCGTAGAAATATGATTTTTGCTTTCTCCATTAAAGAAATCTTGGTGACACTAGTTGCCTCTCAAACCTTGCACAAGTTGCACTCATTTCCTACATCAGGTATAGATGTAGATGGGGTAGATGTAAATGTGGTTTGATCAACCCACCGAAAGTATTGACATCCACTATTTCCCTGCAATACCAAATGTACATCATTTCTTCATAAAATGATTAGTTGTCACATTATTTTTAAACATAAAATATAATTACGTATCCAGACCTTTTTCCTATTTGGGCAAACCCAAAAATTGACACCCATGATTACTTGTTGTGCGTGACATCTTCAACATGCATGGGCCAACACCACATTGACACATAAGCACATTGACCGAAGTCATCGACGCTATTTCGACAAATATTGCATTATCAAAAATATTGCATTGTCATTATTTTGTTCATTCATACTAATTATAATTACAATAAAAAGAAACATACCAATGTAGACTTTCACATTTTTTTGCTAAGTCAAAGTATTTGGTTTAAATCACTAGACACTCAAAACAAAATGACAAACCAAAGACAACCATACAATAAAAAGAAATTACTAAGCAATTCAGAATTAGCTCACTCCATTGCAGGGAACAAAGAGAATCCCCTATGATTTAACATCATTGATGTGCAAGGAAATAGAAAATTAGCAAAAGCAACTCTCATAAGATAGTATTTAGATTAAATGCATTGATATAAAAAAATACCCTAGAAAATTATAAAGAAAGGTAATTTTCTTAATCACATCACTAATTTGTGCATGTCTAAATACTGGTGTCTTTCAAGTGATTTGATTCTTGTCATGCCCACTACAAATGAGAATAGTCTTAACTAGTGAGGTTGTTTAAGCATATAGAGATTAAATACACTTTTTTAGAATGAAATTTCTCTTAACAAAAGAGAAAAGATATATAAGTAGGACATATAAAATAAGGTGAATAAGAGTAGTACATATAAAACAATCATTAGAACATGCCAAACATCTGTCATAATTGTACATTTCATTCATGTCATTGATATTCTTCTTCATCCATCTCATCATCAAGATCATCATCATCGATGACATCATCACCACCACTATCATCATCATCATCATCATCATCACCATCATCATCATCATCATCATCCTCATCATCATCGTCATCAGTAGCAGCATCATCATCATCTTCTTCTTCATATTCTTCTTTGACTAGCTCTCGATCGTGATCATCATCTACATCATCTTCTACTTCTTCATCTTCCTCAGTATCTTCTTCCATCGCATTATACTTTATTGGACTTCCTCTTGGATCATGTCTAACAAAAAATGACCAACCCAGTTTATGTGGAACCTCTAAGTAAAATACTTGTTCACATTGGCTTGGAAGAACATAGGGCTCTTCTCCAACTGGCTCAAACAACCTTGTATTAATCATTGGAAATCCATTGTCATGTTCAATAATAGTTCTATTACGATCATTTTTATTGAGTCGTAGTCTATACCATTTCACAATGAAGAGAACTAATTTGAAGGAATTAAAATCATAGTCAAGTATATCAACCAAAATACCATAGTATCGATTTTGCGACTCTCGAAGATGTAAGTCATTTCTAGATGAAATATTAGTCACCTGGAACACTACACTTATCCCAAAATCACAAGTTCTCTTCGTGTCATCCAACTTTTTGATGCAAAATTTATAACCATTGCAAAACATAGCCTTGTGGTGTTTCACCTGCAATAATGTCAAACATGTATAAATTATTGCATCATGAGTTGAAAAACATACGGTTGATTAATTAACAAATTTATAAGTACCTGGTGATCTCTTATACCATATGCTAAATCTATTTCCTTTTGTTTAACATTGGGATCTCCATTACAATGAGCTTGTATAACCAATGAAGACACAGATTCCCATGTTAATTTATGACCATCATGCTGACATCGTTCAATCCATACTGTCATCCAATCTTGATTGTTTGCAATAAACAAATGTATTGCATCTCACTTTTTAGTAGCTGTAAAAAAATAAATAGATGACTTACAATAAATTTATTTTGAAGATTAAGAATTAATTAACTACAATAACATCTCATAATTTATTACCTTTCAGTTTCCTAAATCTATCATTTTCCACCAAGTACTCCCCTTCAAATTTTTTAATTGAGTCGAGATCCCAAATGCAATTTATATGGGTCTTTGCTGCAAGATTAGGAAGATATTGAGTAATGTACACCATCATCTAGTATACCATATATCCCTCAACCATAGAACCCTCGGGACGTGCTCTTTGTCATACCAAAACTTTCAAAAATTTCAAGTGTCTCTCAACCATCCACATCGACCTAGCATGTACAGGTCCACATAATTCAATCTCCTCAACTTGGTGTATGAGGTAGTGTTCTTGTGCATTGAAAAAAGTTGGAGGTAAACACTTTTGCATTTCACACATTAATCGACAAATTATTTTCTTCCAATATTTTATATATTCTTTATGGATTTCTTTAGATGACAACCACCTACAAGGGATTCAAGACATAAATATATAAATACGAGACTTTACAATATATTACTTGTTTGATATTATTGTTTGATATATTGAACAAATATCACTGCTGTAGACATAGAAAATTGGCAAAGGCTTAAATCAATAAAAAGGTGCAATCAAATCATCAAAATAGCACAAAAAATTGATAAATGGAACAAAGGCAATTCAAATCAAAGGAAAATTCAATTAAATGATTAAATGATTAAATAAAGCTTGAAAAGGGGAAAAACACTAAGAAATTGATTAAATTCAATTAATGACATAGTTGTTGAAATGAAAAACCAAAATGAACCTCTTACCCTTCATGGCTAAATTTAATTACTTTAATTAATTAATAAATCATAAATTCCCTCAACAAAGAAAATTGGAGACAAAATGGACACAAATCACTCACTTTTGTTGAAATGGTCTAGCCTTTTGAAACTACTTAAATGATTGTCCCCTCCTTGTCCCCCCATTTATGGACAAAGCAAAGCCAATTGACCTTACCCAAGCATAACCATGGTTATCGCACTCTACCCCCTACCCTTGGGAAAATCTTATATATTGAAGGCATTTAGAAGCATAATTCATCCACTCCATATCTTTGAATTGCAGCAAAGCTCTGTCAATTTGCATCCATATCACTCACTTATCATTTGTCATTGCTAATTAGCTTAAATTGCATTGATCATAGTAGATTGTTCATCAAATAGAGCTAGAATTTGATAGAATAGATCTAAATTTGCATATCATTCTTAGTTTAATTCTCATCTTTAGAGTTTCACTAGTGAGGATCATAGCTGAGAGCCTCATTTACCACTTTATTTTAGAGATCCATGAGATATTTAGATTAATTGTGCATTATTTAGATTAGTTTTCTTTGAATAGTGTAATTGTCTTTTAAATCTTGTTATTTCATGAAGGTGTAAATCACTCACACACAACTGCTTACCTCATGTATTTTCCAAGATCATATATCACTTGTTTGATATTATTATCGAAGTTCTCTGGGAGAGATAGAGGTAGCAAATACTGCAACAACTGTCAACTGATCATTTCATACAATGAAAATTGAATGAAATTACACAAATATATTATAAATACAAAAGACTATGACTTACCTTGATGAAGGTATGTCAATCATGTGTTTTCATCCCTGACCCAAAATTATTTTTCTTCGATATGAGATTGCTTATATCCACAACAAATCTTGTAGGAAATCAAATTTTTCGGATCACTTCTTTTATGGCATTACTTTGTTGCTCTATTAATAACCAAGGAAGAGCACTTGCATTAATCCGATCTCTATTGCTATTTGATTCAATGATATTTTTTATTGTATGATTGGAATCATGAATGTCACTACAAATTTTTCCAAGTTTTTCTTTGTCATGCCTTTCATCCAATATTTTCCACGGTGTCTCTATTACATTCTTTCCAATATGCATAGTATCAAACAAATGCACAATTTGTAGATGCTCATAGTAGGGCAGCCTACTAAATTCTCTGGGATAACATTTTAGTCCCTTTGGAAGCTGGTCAGTGATGCCTTCACGACCTTCAAGATCATCAACTACATAATTAGCCAACAAAACATAATCAAAATATATAATTTTCAAACATCGACCATTGCATGGAATGATATTACCTCTAATTCTTTTATATTCCAACTGCCATAGGTGAGGTGTCATTCTTCGGGGCTTTGATGTAGTCTCATCTTTCCCATTGAAAAGATGTCTTTCTACACTTCGATACTTATGATTTCTGGAGAGGAACTGCCTATACTCATCAAACACCCATTTTCTTAAACTTTTAGAATGACGAGATTTAATCTTTGGACCACACATTAGACATGCAAATTTTCCCTTTGTTTGAAGACCTACAAGATAACAATACAATTGGATTAAATATGTAAATTTTTAGAATTTGAATTATCGCGTACAACTAGAATTCACCATAACATACCACATAAATGTGTCAACCCTGGAGCAACATGAATTGTCCACATAAGCATTGCATGGAATTGAAATTGTCTTTGTCCAATTGGTCGGGAGATGTCATACATAGTGAAACCATTCCATAACACCAATAACTCGTCGATAAGAGGTGCAATATATACATTCATATCTTTCACTTGGTACTTACCTAGTTGAATTAACAACAACATTAGATAATTATTGTGGCCATTTCACTCCAAGACTTATAATTACATGTAGATAACTATAAAATAATAAGATACCTGGAACAATCATTGCCAACATAATGTGCTCTGTCTTTATTGACATCCATGGAGGAAGGTTATTGTTTATAACAAAAATAGGCCACACCGAGTAAACGGATTTCATCTCTCCATGTAGATTGACACCGTCTAATGCCAGAGAAAGCTTGAGATTTTGAGGTTCCTCTTTAAAGTGTGGCCACTTTTCCTCTATGTCCATAAATGATGAACCATCCGCAGGCATTCGAATAATTTCATCTCGACTCCTGTCATGTGCATGGTAATCCATAAATTGTGCCAAGCTATTGCACCTGAATAATCATTTTAGACATGGAATAATGGGGATGTGATAAAGAACCTTGTGATGCACCTTTTTTGTCATTTGATCATCTCGATATCTGCTCATATGGCATTCAAGGCTTTCAGTTGCATTTTTGTATTCTTTATAATAAATAATATGATCTTCAGGATAAGCATCTATTGTTTGATACTCCATTCCAATATGGTTTATAGTGGCACATAATTCTCAGTACGAGCGAGGGAGAACATTTGATGGTGGTAATAGAAATTCACCTATCAATCTGCAAAAAATAATATAAGTCAATACTATAAACAATCTTAATGGTACATGTTTCACCTTTTATAGACTATAATGACATATATGATAAACCTTATCATACGTAACATTGCTATGTTGGATAAACCATTTATAACCTTCAAATTCACCAACAACAATACAGTAGAGAGAAGAGTAGATTGGGAGCCTTCGTAAAGGGTCATGTCCACCTTCTCAAGTAGAGGTATATCATGGACGTTGTCAATGTCATCCTCATCATAATCATCATCATCAACAATAGCACCAACACCATTACCAAATGTGTCAACGATCAATGCATTCATACCATCATCTTCAAATGTGTTTTCTAGCGCATGATCGTCATCTTCCATGGGATCATGATCTTCAACTTCAATACTCACACCTCCATGCTCCTCTATATTCACACTGGGGAGATCGACCTATATAAAAATGATGATAATCCAACCCCCCTTCAATGTGATAATCAAACCTCCTTCCATGGTTCATATGTATATTAATTATGAAAATAATATAACAAACAACTTACCACTGGATTATAATCAAACCCCCCTTCAATGTGACCATTCTCCCTACAATGTCTCTTTATTGTTTTGATTTTGATTCTTCTTTTCTTTAAGCCATTACAACTCTTGCATTGACAATAACATTTGTCATCGCCTTCTCTTTGAAAGTTAGACAACAATCTAGTGATTGTCTCCCTATTTTGATTGGATTCCCTTGTATTATCTGACATGATCCTTAATGTGTATATCTGCAAAACAAATTGGAGATGCCTCATTTCATTAGCTTCATGTCACCTTCTCACAGCTTCTCATTTTTGACAGATTTCGCCAAAGGCTTTGTAGGAAACCAAGTAATGGGTATTCTTGAGTTCAAACACATTGAGCTACTACAACTGAATTATAAATCATGAATTCACTATAAAATTAATTCACTATAAATCAAGGGGCATTATAAATCATTAATTTGCTATAAAATTAATGTATTGCTCTAGATTTCATATGGACATTTTGTCAAATGGTTGGCATGTATGTTTATTCAAATGGAGTTATATCATTTGGAATGGATATATGATAAGTTGATATCGAATTCTATGTCCCTATTTGATCTAATAGCATAATATAACAAACAAATTATCGACCAATCAAATAGGGACATGAGGTGCTCAAACAGTGAGCTCATAAAACAATATATTTAGTCTTAATAAAATCTTATAAAATAACATATATTGTGTGAAGTGTTTGATCTTTCTTTATTTGTTTTGTTGTTTTGATATTCACTATGTAGTACTCCCCATTTATGATCATTTCATGAGGAAATGTCTTGATGGCTTGCGGGCTGCAAGCTAGGGCATCATGCATTATTTATGAGCTCACTGTTTGAGCACCGACCAATCAAATAGGGACATGAGGTGCTCAAACAATGAGCTCATAAACAATGCATGATGCCCTATTTGTAGGTAGTTATCTCTTCTATAATGATGGAGGAGTGAAAGGTAATGATCAATGAGGTTGCTGCTATTAGATCATGCATTAATACACTTACTATTTTGAATTTGAGCTCAGGCATCATGCAATGTTATTGCTGTCATTACATGCTTGCTACTATTGTGCACCATATATTGTTTTATACACTGCTTATTTTATTGAGACCGTGAGCTTGGCATTTGTAATGGATTTTCCTGTTATTGGATCAACGCTGCCATGTTGTTGAGGTTGTAGATGCATTGAATCACCACTGCTATTCTATTTTGATAGCAACAATATAAAAAATAGAGCACCCTCCAATCAAATAGGGACATAAGTAAGACATTTAATGCATTATTACTTCATCACGATGATAAAAATTTCATTGGCTCAAAGCATATAGAAATTCAAAATAGTAGGATATCTTAATCTTTATGAGCTCAAATTTGAAATAGTAAGTGCATTAAATCTATTAGATTTCCACAAACCATACGTATGTTATCTTGGTTTCTGGATTCGATTGTGTAGAATTTTTTTATCATCAACGTTTCAGATCATACTACATGATCCATCATTAGGATGCTAGAGAGAAAGTGCATTATTTTATTACTGATGTCCCTATTTGATCTAATAGCATAAATATAACAAAGATAGATCAATGAAGTTGCTACTATTAGATCATACATTAATACACTTACTGTTTTGAATTTGAGCTCGAGCATCATGCAATGTTATTGATGTCATTGCATGCTTGCTACTGTTGTGCACCATATATTGTTTTATACACTATTTATTTCAGTGAGACTGTGAGCTATTGTAGTTGACTGTATTCTTTTGGGGTCTGATCTATTCTAGTTATTTCTTTTTTCTTTGAATCATTGTTTACAATTACTTTTGATGCAATATTTGTGTGAAGAACAAGAACAAAATGGTGAACGAGTGTATTTGACAAAGATAAACATGACTCATTTTGTTGGGTTGATTGGGTTGGCCTGGTACCATTTACATGGTCTGGCCAGATATTAAACAGTGATCTCATGAACAATGTCAGTATTAAATAGCACTGAGCTCGTGAACAATGTATGATGCCCTAGCTTGCAGACCGCAAGCCATCATTTCCTTGTGAAATGATCATAAACGAGGAGTACCACATAGTGAATATCAACAGCAAAACAAATAAAGAGAGATCAAACACTTCACACAATTCTTTGAAGGTAATAGCAATGATACCCTAGCTCTCAAACCTCGCGGGTCATCAAGCATTCCAAATAAAAAGATGTAAACAATGCTAGTATTCAATAGTGAGCTCATAAACAATGTACGATGCCCTAGCTTGTAGCCCATGAGCCACCAAGGAATTTCCTCATGAAATGATCATAAATAGAGAGTACCACATAGTGAATATCAACAAAAAAACAAATAAAGAGAGATCAAACACTTCACACAATGCCTTGAAGGTAATAGCAACAATGCCCTAGCTCTCAAAGCTCACGAGTCATCGAGCATTCCAAATGCTAAGATGTAAACAATGCCACTATTAACATTCATATTGTGCCATTAAATCAACAAATGTCATCAAAATAAAATTGAGGTGCTCAAATAGTGAGCTTATAAACAATGTCATCTTCGCACCACGCAAAAGTGCAGTGCCATCTTCGTGGAAGCTCTTTGAATTCACAAAAATTACAAATGGCACTTTCTTTTTCAAAATTACAAAAATTTCATTGGCTCAAAGCACATATAAATTCAAAACAGTAGGATATCTTAATCTTTTTAAGCTCAAATTCAAATTCAAAACATAAGAGGATGAACATAAACAATAAGGGTGTCAAACATTGCTTGAAGTGATGAATTTATTACCCGGGTATGAATCTAGTGTGCTCCTGTGTGATCCAAAACCTGCAAAGAAAAGAGAGATGGGGGTTAGATAAAAAATATCTAAGCAATGAATGACAGCCTATTACTAATCCTCATCTACAATTATGCATGTGCATAGTCAAGCCATACAAATCTGAAAGAAAAACCAAGCTCGCAGTCTCAATGAAATAAATAGTGTATAAAATAATATATGATGCACAACATCAATAAGCATGCAATGACAACAATAACATTGCATGATGCCTAAGCTCAATTCAAAATAGTAAGTGTATTAATGTATGATCTAATAGCAGCAACCTCATTGATCATTACTTTTCACTCCTCCATCATTATAGAAGAGATAACTACCGACAACTATATTTCATAATTCCTCCTTTAAAGTGTATATATATATATATATATATATATATATATATATATATATATATATATATATATATATATATATATATATATATATATATATATATATATATATATATATATATATATATATAGTATAATGTTGAGTTTACATCATATATTTAGTCTTAATAAAATCTTATAAAACAACATAAAACTAACCCAAAATACTTTGTCTTAATAAAATCTTAATAAAATAATATATTTAGTCTTAGTAAAATAATACACTTACTATTTTGAATTTGAGCTCAGGCACCATGCATTGTTTATGAGCTCACTGTTTGATTACCAGCCCATCAAATAGGGACATGAGGTGCTCAAATAGTGAGCTCATAAACAATGCATGATGCCCTAGCTTGAAGCCCGCAAGCCACAAAGACATTTCCTCATGAAATGATCATAAACGGGGAGTACCACATAGTGAATATCAACAAAAAAATAAATAAAGAGAGATCAAACAATTCACAAAATGCCTTGAAGGTAATAGAAACGATGCCCTAGCTCTCAAACTTTACGGGTCATCAAGAATTCCAAATGAAAAGATGTAAACAATGCCAGTATTAAACAATGAGGTCATAAACAATGTATGATGCCCTAGCTTGCAGCCCACGAGCCATCAAGATATTTCCTCATGAAATGATCATAAACGGGGAGTACCACATAGTGAATATCAACACCAAAACAAATAAAGAGAGATCAAACACTTCACACAATATATGTCATTTTATAAAATTTTATTAAGACTAAATATATTATTTTATGAGCTCATTATTTGAGCACCTCATGTCCCTATTTGATTGGTCAGTAATCTGTTTGTTATATTGATGCTATTAGATCAAATAGGGACATCAGTAATAAAATAATACACTTACTATTTTGAATTTGAGCTCATAAAGATTAAGACATCCCTATTTTATTATTGATGTCCCTATTTACATATTTTCATCAAATGAGCCAAAAACATCAAGAATGGTCCTATATGGTAACTAATAGCCAACTTTCAGAAGAATATGAATGAAAGCAAACATACATAAGTGGATGAACATAAATAATGAAGGTACCAAACATTGCCTGAAGTAATGAAGTGTTGACCCAGGGTTCAATCCAATATGCTCTTGTATGATCCAAACCTGCAAGGAAAGAAAAGATGGGGTTAGATCCAAAGGATCTAAGCAATGCTTGGCACCCTATTACTGATCCTCATCTACAATTATGCATGTGAATAATCAAGCCATACACTTCTAAAATGAACTATGCTACAGAACATGTGCACTCAGGAAACATATGCATGCATGTTGGCAAACAGATTTATCTTCTTCTTTTTAAATGAAAATAAATAAAGACTCTATATTCCTAAGACAAATGGTTCATCAACAGTTGGGTAAGCATAAGAAATTGCTTCCCTCTGAATTCCTTTTAAGATTTTCAATGAATTATCAACAACAAAGTAAACATATACACTTTTAACCAGAAAGTGCAGAAGGAATTCTTGAATACTCTTAGGTATTGAGGTAATTTAAAAACCAACAAACTAATAAACCACACTATGAAAGAACTGAGATTTACTAACTATTTCTAAAAACAAAGGAACCTATAAAGTAACTTAAGAAAGACAAACTAGAAAGAAACCCAAAGCGACTGAATATGAATAACATACGCATAGATTTAAATGTATCAACTTCCAAAGAAATTCATACATTCTAGATTTTGATTCAAAGATCTAAACCATACCATGCATTCATATATTCATATAAGATTGGATCAAAGTCTAATAAAAAATTAATCACAACTATTTCAGAAAATCAAAGACTATGCTAACTGATGTAGGAGCATCTTGGGTGTAAGAGCAATCTTGCATCACCCAAAAATATTTCTGTTTTTGTATTCAATAAGGGCTATCTTGTGCAGAGTTGCTATTTATGGAAACTTTCTATTTTTAGTAAGTTGGTCTTATGATCTCGGAATGTCTAATTTTACATATGCAAGTTCATCTCAGTCATATCAGCCTACCAGCAAAGTTTCATGGCTAGATCAGGTGTAGTTTTGAAGATATTGAAGATTTTCGGTATTGGCAGCAGGGTACAGAAACTTCAAACTCAGTTTTGAAGGCTTTAGAGGCCCCAGATGAGGTTGAAAATTTGGGTGACAAGTGTTTTGCGCTAGTCAAGCCTGTAGAGCACTTCGTGGCATTTCTGAAATGGGGTTATAATAGTCAATCAGATCAATTGGTGATGACTTATGGTCTCCGGAAGTCAGGCCACCTGAAATGGCAGAAAATAATTTTCTTTCAAAATTTTTGTTCGGGTTTCAAAAGTTATTTTGAGCTGACTTTGATGTAATAAATTGAAAAATAAAATAATTCTAAGCTAGGTCGGCCCTTAGGGCTAAATTTCTGGAACCTTCTCGGGTGGTGGAAATTGCCTATATAAAGAAGGCCCGTAGTGTTGTCTAGGGCAGTTCTGGGTAGTAGATCTGGGTATTGATTCGAGGATTTTTCCTACAGAATATTGTAAGGGAATGCCCATGTGGCTTTGCATATTGTAATTCTGAAAGTTTGTAATTCCACATTTGTGGAGATAATAAGAAGCCAATTTTCTGTTCTTGCATATTATTGTTGTTGTTTCTCTATTTCTGTTATGTGTTTGTGGTACTAAGGGGAGCACCCTTCATCACTAACTATCTACTACCAAAAAGAAACTATCTATTTCCTATCTATATTTTCTAACCCCTTAATTGTTCAATGCTCCAACATTAATAGTTTCAAGTCCGAGAGAGCCTCCAAAAAAACCCAGCCTCTCGGACACCAGAAAAATTGTTTAAACCAGTTTACATAACTAAAAATAGAGTTTTCGAACATGTGTCATTTAAAACATAAAACAAGGGAAATGTTGTCCCAAAAATTACTAACTCCCATCAAGGCCTTCTGATGTGGTGGTTTGTACGAGCTTCCAAGATCAAAACATGTTCACCAATTCCTAGACTGGCTGAAAATGCAAATTCTTCAAGCCTGAAAGCTTCGCCTAAGTTGCATTCTTTTCCCACCTCAACTCCCTGATTTTCTCTACTTGCTTTGGCAACTGACCTTAGTTTAGCAGCAATATAGACTCCACATTTGCAATCCTGGTGAAATCTTGAACTGTAGGCGCTTCATTTTCTTTGAGGGCATTCATGGTATCTGTAAAGACTTTGACCATGGCATCTACATCCCTGTTACCCTCGTCAATCTGAAAAATACTCGATGGGTTCACTATTTTAATGTCTTTGAGGGCGTCTGCATGCATGTCCAACACCTCTTTCTCTATTGCTTTGGCTTGAGAAATTGCAGCTTTGAACATTGTGTTTTTCCATCCGAAGTTCTGCTTCAAGACAAACAACATACACAGATCTACTAGCTTCATTAGATTCTTAGCTAAGAACTTAGTTATGCCATAGGTTTCTATTTCTTAGACATATGTGACGATCGCTACACATTTTTCTTCCTCCATTTCCCAGTTCGGAACCAGGGTTTGAACCTCACCGAGTAATCCTTCTCCATCTAGGCAAGTAGATATGAACTCGTGGATGAAAGCACTTCCTTCAGTGATAAAATTGTTTATCCAAGACTTCACGACCTCCATCAAAATTCTCCCATGTTGCATCTTCTTAACCAACCTTTTTCTTTCAACCGAATTTGGATCAAAATCTTGTGAAGATTGGGCCAGCGACAGTACTCCGTCATCAACGAGGGAGGAAAGAAATTTAGCCATGGTAGAAACTAGCTGTTTCAACTCATGTTTTTCCCTCCCATCTTTTTGGGACTGTCCAAGCATATGATCAGTTGAGAATTTAAATATGTGATCCCTAGAATCCCTGTTTAGAACACTAAATTCCATCTTCATAATTTCAAAGTCCTTAGCCTCTGGTTCCTGAATTCCCTCTTTAGGCTTGAAAGTGGCTATTTCTACAATCACCTTTCCAGTAGATGGGTTGGTAGAGAGCCTAGCATCACTCTTCATTATTTTTGCTTTGGGGGTCCGGGTAGCATACTTAGTGACAATTTCTTTTACAGGAAGTGAAATGGGTTTGTAGCTCTTTCTCTTATTCACTAATTCAGTTAGCTAGGGAGGAACTAAACTAGTCATCATCCAGTTGTCAGGTGTTCTGACCAGAGTACTTTCAACCTGAGGTACTTCTATATTAATGGTAAGAACCTCTTGAACCTTCTCTTGCTGATCTGATGAAAAGGAGATATCTTCATCATTGATCTCAACATCCAGATAATCAAGCCCTAAAGATGCCATTTGAGAACACCTTTCTGACCTTGTTCTAGGTCTCGATCTTGGTGTAGTAGGATGCCCGTTGAGAACCACCTTCTTCTTAGGGGACATAACTTTACCTGCATTTGGAACCATAGGAGATACATTAGATGGGGCATGTTTCACATTTTTTAAGGCTGATCCCAAACTATGTTGTTCAAGAGGGGGGGACTTAGCTCCTTTCTTTCTCTTTTTTGACAACCAGTTTTCTGTGACCTCAAAAATGGTTCGGGCCCTCAACTTTATATCATCTTCTTCTTTCCTGTTCCAATCTATATACGGGGGACTTCTTGCTTCTACATTACTTGCCTCTGAACCTGTGACTTCAGAATGATTTTCTTCCATGCCCTTAATATCAAAATGCAATTGCAACATTTTGATTTGTGAAATAACAAGCCTAGAATGATCTTGTTTCTAGATTGCCTCCTCATCACCGAGATCTTCCCATAGGTCCTCGAGGTGTGAACTAGGTGAAGGATAATTACTTAAGCTTAGAACTTGCCTAGCGAAGCCCTTGTTATCAAAGCCCCTTCTTAACTCATAAAACTGTAAATGAAAACTCAACAGGTTGCTTCCAATCACTGAAGTGTCCATCATATTGTTACAGGCCAAATTGCCAATTTTAACTGGGAACATACAAGGCCATTTTTCTTCTGGCATGGTATTTTTAACAACCACAAACAACTACCTGCAAACTTCTACCAAAATGAAACAGTTGAAAGTGAACCTTGGGAGTTTGAGAGGTTCATCATCAAAGCCACCAATCCAGATGTAGGTGAAACGTGGGAACTGCATATATAGACTTCCATAAGTTTGAATCAATTTTTGTGCCTCCAATGAAACTCTTTGGTTAGGGACCCCTGCCAGTTGTTGACACAATTTACCCAAAAAAACATTATGAACCTTCCTATAATTTTCCAAAATTTTATCTTTTCTTAATAATGAACAATATTCATAAATAAAAAGATCTTCATTCCGAGGAACGTGTCGAATAGCAGACAAATCCTGTGTGTAGGCTAGGTAGTATATCAAATAGGAAGACATAAAGAAATCCTTTTTAATGGCCTGAGCTTGCTTAAGTTGGTCCCTCAGGGTACTAGCAATCATTTTCGCCCAATCAATATGTTGCCCTCCTTCCAAGACTATCTCAATAAAATGAAACATCCACTCCTCATACAGGAGAACCTGTTCTGAACCTTTAATCCAGTGAAGCAACACTATTACATCATGAATAAGAAGTTTCATGTGATCTTTGGTAATAACTTTAGGTAACCGAGACCCACCTTTGTAATTGGTTTGAGTCCACTTCCTAGCCACATGACTCCGATTTTTATCTATGTTCTCTTTGTATTGAGGTATAGATTGGGTGGGAGTAAAACTGAGAAGGGATTCCTCTAGGATTTTAAAAATAGCCATAATAGTCTCCCTATTGACTGGCACAAAGTTTTGGCCTTCTGCATTCAAAATGCACTTGGATTTGACATCATATCTGCTAATACATTACTGAACCAATTCTGGACATACAGTTGACGCTGGAAAAGCCGCGGTTTCTAATAATCCACTCGACAGGAACTCTAGACTATGATCTTCCGTTGCATGGTTTGTGAGGTCAACTGCTATTTTCTCTACTGATATCCCTAACAGGTTTGTATCTAAGACAATAGGAGCTCGACATTACAAATTCTTGACATTCTTGAAGAAATGCAAATTGGACCTCATCTCTTCCTCAGGAATAAAAACACAAACTTCCCCCCCCATCGAATCAATACATCAAACAGCAATAGGAAATAAGGAAAATCTTTAGGAGCTACCTATTTACACAAACTTGAAACAAATTCTTCTCCCACAGCCGAGACTCCACAAGAAAATAGCAGGAAAGAAAAACTTATAGAGCTGTTTATATTTCGAAAGATTAATGCTCGAAAAAATTGACTTTAATGAGCATAAGTCAGGGACATTAATTCCAAATGATGTGAATAGTAATGACTCAGCAATGGGACGTCCTTGAAATCTGCCATCGTTAATATCATTATTAATCATCCCCCAAGTGATATCTCTCACTCGTGCTAACGATTTCATTAATCGTCACCCAAAACTTCATCTGAGATTTGCTTTATTATTCCCATCAAATCAAACTGCCCTTCTTAAAAACTTAACCATCATTACACTATCAGCTTATGCCATGTGTCCCATCAACTATCCTTTCACTTACTAATTTTCCCGTAATCTATCTTCGAACCTCTTCAAACTACTTTGAACCAGAGTTCAAAGTGGTTCGAAGTGGTTCACCGCTCAAAAGAAGTTTAGCCCGGGGCCCACCTGCAGAAAACAATCATTAGAAAAGAAAACATTCATTGAACTACTTTGAACTGGAGTTCAAAGTGGTTTGAAGTGGTTCAGGTGAGGCATGAGTCTTGGAAAAGATTCATCCAAGGAAGACTGAATTTGAACTTGACAAACTTTGAAGGACATAGACGCTTGAAGAATTACTGTAAAGAAGAACTTTCAAGGGAACGCGCTAAATGAACTTCAAACAAAATGAACTAGAAAGGGTCCTAGACACTTCAACAATGGTGACTTTGACTATCTCTAACAATGCAGTGAGTAAATCAAGACCAAAATGGAGCAAAAAGTATGATGTCAAATGTGTTATCAAGCAACACCTCATGGGCTATGAGTCAACATGGTATATATGTTGTTTATACAAGATTAGTAAAAGGACATCTACAACCTCAACAACATGGCAATATTAATCCAGTAATAGGAAAGACATTACAAATGCCAAGCTCACGGTCTCAATGAAATAGACAGTGTATAAAACAATATATGATGTCCGAGCTCAAATTCAAAACAGTAAGTGTATTTAATATATGTATGATCTAATAGAAGCAACCTCATTGATCATTACCTTTAACTCCTCCATAATTATAGAAGAGATAACCACCTACAACTATATTTCATAATTCCTCCTTTGAAGTCATAGGTTAGTTTAAAATGGAGAAAGTATACAAACTCACCAATTTAATCCCAAAATTTCATAACATTGCATTCTTGTTGCTGTTATGGTGCAGAACAGCAACAAGCATGCAATGACAACAATAACATTGCATGATGCCTGAGCTCAAATTCAAAATAGTAAGTGTATTATTTTATTACTGATGTCCCTATTTTATTACTGATAAATTTTGGGGTAAAACCTTGCAAGTATTGTATTTCCCTTATATATTTCCAAAGACCTTGAAGTCCACCACATCCCTCTGCATCACTTTATGATCTTAATGTATAGAAAAAAGGATAGTTTGTGAGGGCACAAGTTGTGATGGTGATGAATTCACTAAGTTTGTATTATTCTCTTGCAACTTGTATAATTCATTATGATGTTGGGGTATGGTGTGGTAAGCACAAGTATGGGTGTGTGTTAATGTGATTCAAAAGCTATTATGCAAGATTGTTTTATTATTGAGATAAGGATATCTTAATTCTTCAAGAAAAAATATTTTGAGAAATATTTGAATTTAATTTTGACAATAACATGAAGAGTGATATATTTCAAGCTTCAGTGAGACTTCATACCACACACTATCTGTAGATTACATTCAATGCATTATTTATGCTTGTATTGGTGGGAAAACTCTTGAAAACACGCAAAAGAGATTGCATTCAACCATGTTGTTTACATGACACGTGTAGTTTACCTCCAGCCTAAATCAGTGTTGCATACAAATCTATGAATGGTGCGTGGTATGAAGTCTCACTCTAGCTTGAAAATGATAAGCATTATGATGTTGAGGTATGGTGTGGTAAGCACAAGTATAGTTTCTCGTAAGTTGCTATTGGTATAGTTTTTTTTTCAATAGTTGCAGAAACCAGCTTCTCCTATACTTACACATATGTATACATTTTGGGGTTGGCTTTAATGTCATGTAAATTTGAGTGAAATGGTAATAATATTTAAGAGCAACAAGTATGGCATTTTAAACAAGTATGCATATACATTATATAACAAGAGGAGTGATATATTTTAATGGCAGTGGACATAGAAATTGCAGTGTAAGTACTAGGATGATTGTAAGTGGATATAGAAATTGTAGTGAAACTCTGTAATTTATTATGGCTCAGTTTTGTATATCCATAGTCATTGTCTATTTAAAATTTAAGATGATACTTATATGATGGCTTAAGTAAATTGTTCTTACCTTGAGACTAGTACACCATGGGATTAGAGGATTGTTGTTATAACAGCAACTATGTGTCTATGGGATACTTTTATATTTTGTATTAAATGATGATACATATGTGTTTCTTCCTTTTTCAACAGTTTATATTCTGATACTTATATCTTGAATTGTCAAATGACCAATGAGTGATAATTTCAAAAGTGTATCATAATTAAAGGCATGTGAATTCATATTGAACTTAATCTGAATGCCATTGTGTAATATTTTTACTTATGATATTAATCTTAATATATCCCTATTAAGATATCCCCATTTTATTACTGATGTCCCTATTTACATCTTTTTATTAAAAGACCCAAAAACATCAAGAATGGTCCTATATGGTCACTAATAGCCAACTTTTAGAAGAATATGAATGAATGCAAACATAATAAGTGGATGAACATAAATAATGAAGGTATGAGACATTTCCTGAAGTAATGAAGTGTTGACCTGGGGTTCAATCTAGTATGCTCTTGTATGATCCAAAACCTGCAAGGAAGGAAAATATGAGGTTAGATCCAAAAGATCTAAGCAATGCCTGGAACCCTATTACTGATCCTCATCTACAATTATGCATGTGCATAGTCAAGCCATACACAGACTCAAAAAAATGGTAGCATTGATCCAATAACATAAAATACATTACAAATGCCAAGCTCACGGTCTCAATGAAATAAACAATGTATAAAACAATATATGGTGCACAACAACAACAAGCATGCAATGACAACAATAACATTGCATGATGCCCAAGCTCAAATTCAAAATAGTAAGTTTATTAATGTATGATCTAATAGCAACAACCTCATTGATCATTACCTTTGACTCCTCCATCATTATAGAAGAGATAACTACCTACAACTATATTTCATAATTCTTCTTTTGAAGTCATAGGTTAGTTTAACTATTGGACAATGAGCTGATAGGAGTTTCAAATATATTTGAATAAAAACTAAGAGTATTGAATTTTATTTGTTCCTATTGTGATTTTTGGGGAGAAGAAGGCTGAGACCTTTTCAGCAGATCGGGGTGGTGTATATAGCTTGTAAGTTTATACATTTGCACTTTTTTTGTTTGAGGCTTAATTATGCTAGTTTTTAAATAGAAAGATTTTTCTTTCTTATTTCAAATTCATTCCTCATATGTCATACCTGATGCACAGTGAATTCATAGGAGTTTCGAATAGATTTGAAGAAAAACTAAGAGCATTCAATTTTAACTGTTCTTATTGTGAATTCAGGGGAGAAGAAGGTTAAGATCTTTACAGTTGATCTTGTGTGGGCAAGGTACAAAATTTGTGTGGGCTAACCTCCTTGTTCTATCAGTGTCCTCTATGATTTCGAATGCTATATTTTACCGAGTCTGGTTGGTGCCTTACTTTCCCCTCTTTGGTTCCATGCTTGCTTAGATTAAGAGTTCATTTTGTCTCTGATTAGGGCACTATTTATCCTTGACTGTATTCTTTTGGGGTCTGATCTATTGTAATTGTTTCTTTTTTCTTTGAATCATTTTTTACAATTACTTTTGATGCAATATTTGTGTGAAGAACAAGAACAAAATGGTGAACGAGTGTATTTGACAAAGATAAACATGACACATTTTGTTGGGCTGATTGGGTTGGCCTGGTACCATTTACATGGCCTAGCCAGATATTAAACAGTGAGCTCATGAACAATGCTAGTATTAAACAGTGAGCTCATGAACAATGTATGATGCCCTAGCTTGCAGCCCATGAGCCATCAAGACATTTCCTCATGAAATGATCATAAACGAGGAGTACCACATAGTGAATATCAACAACAAAACAAATAAAGAGAGATCAAACACTTCACACAATGCCTTGAAGGTAATAGAAACAATGCCCTAGCTCTCAAAGCTCGCGGGTCATCAAGCATTCCAAATGAAAAGATGTAAACAATGCCAGTATTAAACATTGAGCTCATGAACAATGTATGATGCCCTAGCTTGCAGCTCACAAGCCATCAAGATATTTCCTAGTGAAATGATCATAAATGGGGAGTACCACATAGTGAATATCAACACCAAAACAAATAAAAAGAGATCAAACACTTCACACAATGCCTTGAAGGTAATAGCAACGATGCCCTAGCTCTCAAACCTTGCGGGTTATCAAGCATTCCAAATGAAAATATGTAAACAATGCCAGTATTCAATAGTGAACTCATAAACAATGTATGATGCCCTAGCTTGCAACCCGCGAGCCACCAAGACATTTCCTCATGAAATGATCATAAACAGGGAGTACCACATAGTGAATATCAATAGAAAAACAAATGAAGAGAGATCAAACACTTCACACAATTCCTTGAAGGTAATAGCAATGATGCCCTAGCTCTCAAATCTCATGGGTCATCAAGCATTCCAAATGCTAAGATGTAAATAATGCCACTATTAACATTCATATTGTGCCATTAAATCAACAAATGCCATCAAAATGAAATTGAGTTAATGAGAAGACAAAGCTCAAATGCCTACCTCAAGTGCCAGTGCCCTCTTCCCACATGGTGTCAACCTCTTTGCACATGCCAAATTTGAATGCCCTCTTCGTGCCATGCAAAAGTGCAGTGTCACCTTTGCAACAACTCTTCGAATTCACAAAAATTACAAATGACACTTTCTTTTTCTTTCTTTTTTGTTTATAACCAAATGGGTGTCACAATTACAACGTCATCATTGCTATTATGACACCATCGGGGGCACTTGCAAAAAAAAACACAAATTGTAGTGGTGTCACAAATTGGCATCGAAATTTGACCCCAAATGTTGTAGTGTGCTATTGATTACTTCACTA